>CM031241.1:587281237-587881237 GCA_018340775.1 Taxus wallichiana var. yunnanensis | reverse complement strand
TTTGTTCAATGTCACCCCTTTGGAGGTGAAAATAAATCACATATACTTCGACGTACATCCTCCTGGGTAGCCCGAAAGGGATGTCGATTTATATTTGACATCAATAAGATACCTACAAATGTTGATTTATCACACAGAGGTGATTCAGATCTATATCTACATATTTGGACTTACAAAACCGAGTAATGTGTGCAATGATCGATGATGGGGTAGTGGTCAAAATTGTCCCCTTTTCATTTCTACGAAGTTAGGCTATGGAGAAACTAATTTCTCTTCGACAAGAAACACACTGAGAGGGTATGATAGCCTCAAGGCAACATCGATTGGAACCATAGTGTTATCAGTTACCCGGGGTCCAAGATGATTCTTACAAAGTTTTATATTATAGATTGGGAAACTAACTATAATATGATTCTCGGTCATCCTTGGATACATCGCATGAAGGTGATTCCTTCCACATTGTTTCAGGAAGTCGATTCCTACATTTGGGGAAAGTATTCATTACATAGGGTGACCCGAAGCCCTTTGACATTCACCTGGCTAACCTAAAGAAGAAACCTAGGGTGCATTCTGAGTTTGAGCTCCCTGCAAACCAATTGAACAAACCCATGAGTTCAACACCAGAGAAAAAAATAATTCCCACAATAGAATTAGAAACTACCGATTTAATCAAAGGGATTCTTGCGGTCAAAGACGAAACCACGATTGTTGAGATGGTATCAACGGGAACTATGGTGAAGATTATTCAATTTGTTGGAGAATGATTTACCCATTCTCCTTCCATTCAATTCCATGGGCATATGACATGCTCTGGGACTCGGCTCTCTTCCGGCCAATGAAGTTTACATGGTTGAAGTCTCAAAAGTAAGGGAAGAAGATACAAAAAGTGATCTAACATCAATCTTCCCAAGCAATTGTTGGACTCTTAATTTTGATGGAGTAAAATTTTGCTTTGGTGTTGGGGTAGGTGTGATCCTCACTTCTCCTGAGGGAAGGTCATGCCTTTTACCTTCAAGCTAGATTTTGAATGTAAAAACAATGGTGTAGAATATGAGGCTCTCCTTATTGGTCTCATAGTAGCCAAAAGGATGGGCACTTGTAATATTAGAGTGTTGGGTGATTCACAGCTAGTCGCTAATCAAGTTTTAGAGGTATATGAGACTAGGGCGGAACACTTACAAATCTCTAAAAGCTGTTGTACTCAACTTAAGTAAAGGTTTTGACTTCATTTCAATCGAATCCATCCCACGTGAACAAAACCTTCTTGCTGATTTGATAGCTACTTTTGCTTCCCACTTCTATCCGAGAAAAGAATTAGAAGATACCAACTTCACAGTTTTGGTTCACGCCGATGCCAACGAATTTGATCTTGGCATACATTGAGGCTGAGAATGAGCTTGCTACCCTAGATTATGTGAAAAATGATGAGGATATCTTAGGATACCTTAATACTTATACATATTTACATCCCATGCATCATAAGAAAGGATTTTCTCTCATTCCTCACTCTTCCTCCTTTTTCAGAGATCGCGTGATGGATCCTTCCTCCTCATAAGGCATATATATTTGTGAGATAGAAGAGGAAGTGGAATTTTAATTACCTCCCACCCCATCTGAATTTGAAGAGGGTAATTCCTCTTTAATTGAGGGGATGATTGACATCAACATTGGGATGGAGGAAGACCCAAAAATTTTGAAGTTAGGTTCTTCGTTGAATCCTAAAGAAGTGGAAATACACATGAAGATTATTAAAGAAAATTCAAAAGCCTTCAAGTTTAGTTACAAAGAGATGACAGGAATTTCTCCTCATTTTCTGTCCACAATCTTGTAGCCAAATTTGATGTCAATCCCATCAAACAGAAATCTAGACCTATGAAACCAAAGGTGGTGCTAATGGTTAAAGAGGAAGTTATAAAACTCCTACAGGTGGGGTTCATCAAACCTATTGATTACTCAATGTGGGTATCTAACATCGTCCCCGTTCTTAAAAAGAATAGAAAAATTTGAATCTACATTGAATTTTGGGATATAAACAAAGCATGTCCCAAAGATGATTTCCCACTACCATCCATCGATGTTATCGTTGACGCAACAACTGGTTATGAGCTATTGTCACTTATGGATGGATTTTCTAGGTATAATCAAATTAGGATCTCCGAGGAAGATCAAACAAAGACAACCTTTATTACTTCTTGGGAACTAATTGTTATACAATTATGTCATGTGGTCTCAAGAACACTGGTGCCACTTACCAACGGGCCATGACTTACATATTCCATGATCTAATTCACAAGATTGTGGAATTGTATGTTGATGATCTTTTGGCTAAGGCCAAGAAGTGATGTGATCACCCGAGGTGCTTCGTATCATCCTCTCTCATATCATCGAATACGGCATCACATTATATCCATAAAAATATGTATTTGGTATGATGGGAGGGAAGTTGTTGGGTTAATTCATCTCTTCATGAGGGATTGATGTAGATCTGGAAAAAATCGAGAAGTTCTAGAAATGACCCCACCATTATACGAGTTAGGCATTAGATCCTTTCTCAGAAAGCTTGGTGCAATCCGCAAGTTCATACCTAATTAAACCTACGCTATTCATCTGATAAATTATTTGTCAAAGAAGGGTTGCTTTGCAATGTCTAGATGGATGAGTGTCATGAGGCATTTGAATCTATCAAATGATTCCTTCTATCACCTCTCATGCTAGATCTCCCTCTCATTCTATATTCGGGAGCTATAGGCATCTCATTAGCTTTCATTCTAGCACAAGAATATGACAACAAGCGTGAAGCACCATTCACTTCATTATTCATACTTTGCTAGACTATGAGATGTGCTTTATGCAGCTAGAAAAGGAATGCCTTGCTATAGTATTTGCAACAAAACAATTAAGGAATTACATGCTTAACCAAGAAACATGGGTTATTGTTAAAATAGATTGTCTTCAGACATTCCTAACACAAGGTTCTTTGTCAAGAAATTTGGACGCTTCATAACCTTAATGGGGAGTTCATGTTAATGTACATCAACTAGAATTCCGTCGAGGCAGATCATTGTCAATTGGTTGGTAGACAACCCATTAGGCAGTGGAGAATTAGTAGACATGAGTTTCCCGATGATTTTATATCTTTGCATAGAAATAATACATCCCATTGCGTGTGTCCATGGTATTTATATATTGTCAATTTTATTATGGACCACACATACCCCTGAAGGATAAACTTCACATTAGAGAAGTTGGCTATGCATCATATCTGCCAAGTACGTAGTTATAAAACAAGTTCTCTATCATAGAGCCTTTAACTGAATGTTGTTAAGGTGTGTCGATGAGGAAGAATCTGAAAATTTCCTCTATGAAGCCCACAACAGGATCTGTGGTGGTCATTTTGGAGGACATGCAATGATGGGATTTTTTTTCCCACAATAGAACATGACACATTAGAGTACGTACGCATGTTTCATAAGTGTCAAGAATTCTCTCACGAGATTCACATTCTTTCCCAAGCTCTACAACCAATTGTAACACCTTGGCCCTTTTCCACGTGGGGCTTAAATTTGATAGGAAAATTCTCTCCCTCATCTACAGATGGCCACAATTTTATAATCACGTCCACATAATATTTTACAAAGTGGGTTGCGGTCATGCCTCTTACCACTTTTCTCGGGGTCTACAATTTCAAGGTTCATCTTAAACTAGATCATCTATAGATACGGGGTCCCACAGGTCATTATCTCTGATAATAGCATGTCATTTAAAAATGAAGAGGTGCATGAGTTGTGTGAAAAATTCAAGATAAACCATCACACTTGCTCTCTATACTACCCTCAAGCGAATGGACAAGTTGAGGTAGCTAATAAGACGTTGAAATCCATCCTCCTAAAAATTGTTAAGGATAAAAGCGTGATTTTCATTTAAAGTTATTTCCGGCCTTATGGGCCTATAGAACATTAGTAAGAACGCTAATGGGGGTGACCCCATATTACTTATTATTTAGTTTGGAATTGGTCTTACCACTTGAAGTTTAGATACCCAGTCTTTAAATATCATTATAAGGAATCTTAGGAGAAGAAGGATATCGTGAGGCACAACTCATTGAGCTATAAACCCTAGATGAAGCTCGGCTTAGAGCTTAGGCGCACCATAGAGCTTACGTTGATTTGTATGTTCTAGTAGTACAAATAAGAAATTATATAAACATGATATATTCATTGGAGATCTGGTATTGAGACTTGATAGCCAGATAGACAAGAAAATTGGTAAAGGAAGGAAATTCAAGCCCAAGTGGTTGGGCCCATATTAAGTCATGGAGGACTACAAAAATGGGGCATATCATCATGTACTCTAGAGGGTGAATAATTAGGTGAATCTGTCAATTCACTTTACTTAAAAAGTTACTATGCATTGTCCATCTACGTTATCACATGTACACTATTGCATCCGCATTGCATTTTCATCTACTAGATCACTTTGTAAATTTGTAATCAAGGAACTTATCTTTTAAGAAACTTTCAAAAACTTCTAAAAATATTGGCAAAACATTCAATCACATTTCTTCAAGTATCCACAATATTATCATCAACATTTCTAATCATTTCATCAATTCAACAAGATAAGACAAAATTTTGACACTAATCCTACCAAGGCCTGCATACTTGGTTCTACTCATAGTTTTCTTCCAACATAGGTGTCTTTGCCCATAGTTTTGTTCTAGAAGCTTCTTGGTGTCATATCTCTCCTAGAAAAACCTCTTTGGTAGCAAAATAATTCTAAACATTTTACCCGGATCACTTGTTCACCTATCTCAGCCTTTGGTGTTGAGCCCTCACATCTTATTGGTTGTGTGGGGTTGAGGATAGGGTAAGTTCTCCCTCCCAAAAGCACAACTCAAAGTTTAAAAATTTTAAAAAGGGGTATTTCTATCAAGTCAAAAATCAATACAAAATTTTTATTTACACACTTCCTTTCCTCAAAGCAACCTTCGGTGATGAACCCGTGCCACTTACTAGTGGTGTGAGGTTAGGAACGGAGGGAAGTTCCCTTACTCACCTATACCTTGTCTTTGGTGATGAGCCCATGCTTCCTACTAGTAGCATGGAGTACGGTGTAAGGGGTCTCTATGAATAAATTAGTAAGTTAAAAACAATTTCATTCAATAAAAATTGCTTTAAAATCTTAAAATCCTAGAAAAGTGAGTTAGATGTGTATGTTCCAAAAGAGTGAAAAACTTAAAACTAGATTTTATAAATCAAGAGGCCATCCATGGGTCTAAGTCTAGATAAACTTCCAAGAAAATCATATTCTAGGTTGTGTAGTAAATTGTGTGTAGAGTTAAGTTGTAGGTTTCTAATTAGATTTCTATCAAAATCATACAACTCACATCCCTCTTGGCTCGCAATGATGAGCCCTCACATCTTACTAGTTGCATGGGGTTAGAAGTGGAGTGAGTTCATTTTATTATCAAATCATTCATCACATTTTTCCAACAAAACAAGAAGTATCAAATATTTCTTGAAAAACCAAAGTTTCAACATTACATTGTGTTTGCATTAGCATCATATAAAAACAAAACAACAAAAAGAAGATCATTTTATTAGCATTTATCATCCACTACATGCATTCTGAAAATCATATAAAATCAGAGATTCTAAACATCTAAGAGTACACATGCAAAGTAAACCATAAATGAAGTCAACTCTAGTACAAAGGATAGCTGAATCAAAAAGAGATATTTGTATATATCATAATAAATCAAGTTTGTATACAATGTCATCACACACTAGGTGTGGTCAAAACACTCGCAATGAGCACAAAAATTCAAAAACATCATATATATGCCTCACAAAATGGCATCAAAAAAATAAGGGCTCAATGGCCTATCCCTCTCTACGAGAACCCTGGGAAGGTGCATGGTTGTGGCTAGGAGTCCTATTGTGTCTCGATGTTATGAATTCCGAGCGTTGAGAGCTTACGTGAGATCAAAAACTATTCATGGCCTCATTGTGTGAGTGGATCTACCTCACCATCCTCTCCACCATCTCATAAGTGGAATTTTTTAAATTTGAGAACTCAATAGCTTTATGGCCTTCCAAAGAGGTGTAAACACATCAAAATGTCATCTAGCATGCAATGGTTGTCCCAAATCCTCTAGTAGCTCCACACAAGTATTCCCCATAGGGATCAGCAAGGTATCAACATATGAATAAGATCTCGCCAACCATCAGTTGTGGCTGTAAAACAAAACAATGGCGAGTTAGAAAACATTCAAAAACCAAAAAGAAACACAATGTGTAGTTTACTAAAAATTCTAGCTAACAAGGTTAAGAAAAGAGTATCTACATACTCGGATCTCTAGGCATCCACATAGTATGATCTAGTGCATTTGGTGGTGGTGAAACCACTACGAGCACCTTTGTGCCTCCCACTCTCCCAAGGTGACATGTTATCCCATCAGAATTGCTCATCACCACCTCCCTCGTGAGGAAGTGGATCCTTAGAAACCAGAGTCTCCTTGTCTCTACCATAGATATCACCTCTGTAACCCTCCACTCTATATCAATATCCTCCTCCTACTCATGTTCCTCCTCTCCTCCCTTCTCGCCAATTATGCCCTCGGTCTTTATCTTTGTATGCGCCTCCTCCTCCTCCTCCTCCTCCTCATTATGAGCATGTGCGGTCTAAATGTAGAGAGGATTGTTATTGTCGCTCTAGGAACTTGGACCCTGTCCACACTAATAGGTACCCCTAGTGTAACAACAATCCAACCATGCTCACCCTTGGGGCCTAGTTAAGCCTCATGATACTTTGCAATAAATAATAGTAGTCGAAGTGTATTATCATATGGTTGCCCAAATTTCGAGGGACTCTATTAATCAAGTGGACGTCCACCCTAGCCATCATGTCCACTAACTTCCTCGCACCACTACAAGCAAGTAGTATGGTTCTATCATCACCCCATCTCCCAATCAGGTCTTGATATGGTCTAATAATGAAATCATCTATAGTCAAAGAAGCAACAGGCTGATGTGCCCCTCTCATAATGGAAAAAATTATCCATCTCACAACCCTGATGGCCCCTAGATCATAAATACCAACTCCCCTATGGTAGGGGATGATTTGCTCATACACCCAACACATCACCAAGGTAGGGTGGCTCAAGGATTTCCCAATAGCCTCACGATGCGGTATAGATCATGGTATGTGGTCCCAAGAATGTCCACACCCCAAGAAAAAATCCTCCCATGTTGCTCAATAGCCATAATAAAAGGAGCCTAGCATTATAAGAACTTGTGTTCTGCCATTGTCTCCCACCAAGCGTGAGGCCAATATACCAATGATGGCCTTACAAAGAGTGAGGATAGGTGTGGAGGCAACTAATAATAGCTGCATACCATGTTTGGAACCCATATTGGGAACCCCGTCATCTCCCATATAAGATGCCCATTGTCTATATAAAGCGGCAAACCTTTCTCTAATGTCAACCACCTCCCAATCACAGGTATTCCAAGAATCCGCTAGACATCCTCGAGAGTGATGGTCCACTCTCCCCTAACACCAAGAAATTGGAAAGTGTTTCGGTTAGCAACCCAATAAGAAAATAGGTTGCATAGAATCTGGTTGGCTAGTGCTATTTGTGGCACCTAGTTGATCCTTCATAATCCATCCCAGTGTAACAAATCCCTCTTGGCCTATGTCAATTTGAGAAATAATTTGTAGAAGCCAATCACACTCTCTCGCTTGGCTCTAATGAATGTATAACTCCTTCTACATTCACCAAAATAAGAAAAAGAGAAAGTTAGTAACATGTTTCAAGGCATAAGCTCATCAAAAACAATATAAAACAACTGAAAAAAAAAAAAATTCATCCAAGTTAGTCAAAATAAGGTTCTATCGACAATTATGAAACCGTTTCCTATGCAGGGTGGTGGTTGCATAATTGCCATGACAGATTACATAACTATCCCTATGCGGGTGGCGGTTTCAGTAACCACCACCTGCGTAGGAAAGCGATCACATCCAAAATGGACGAGCCATCCCCTTTGACCCAAAAATGTAAAAATGACAAAAATTGACCATTTTAGATAAAACAAAAACTAGACCCACTTAGGTGACCCCCTAGGGAACATTTTAACTCAAGAAATTTTGAAAATAACCACCCTTAGGTGTAGATTTTTCAAAATTTACATTTTTAGGTTTCAAATAAACAAATGCAAAATACTAACCTTTTTCTTTGTCATTTGACTCTTGGGGCCATGATCACGTCATCACTCTTGTCATTTTGACTATACTCTCACTCAAAACGGTGATTGTTGGTCCAGAGCTCCAAAATTGCAATGAGGATATGTGCAAATGAATTTGAAAATGAGTGTTTTAGTTATATATATGCTTTGTTTTAACTTTTTTGAGTTTATATGATTTACAACGATGGACCGTTGTACGGGTATATTTCTAGCCCCCTAGATGGTAAGTCCTCTTGTCGTTTTGTTTTAGTGTTTATTTTTTTGATATTGTATCTATCTGCACTTGAGTCTTATTTTCATCTTACAGGTAGTTAGATCTTGGATGGCGACATTTTAGCACACAGGCATGTTAGGTATAGCTTCTAACTCCCCATTTTGGGAATGCCATACTCGAATTCTATGTTTTATGCCTCTTCATGGATAAAATGCTTCTCCAAGGGGTCAATATGTACACACCTGAATTTACACGTGCTACATTATCGAAAATGGTTCAAAGTCCCCAATGATGATTCATGTATTTTCCAAAGGTGTTCAAGCTCCTTAACTAATTTGATGCTTATATTTTTAGCCTAGTTTACCTTACTTAGCCATTTCTAATTTTCTTCAAATTCCCATGGAAATTTTCCTTAGTTTTTGGCCTCTAGTTAAGGAACCGCCACCCTACCTAGGCTTTGGTTACGGCCGTACCCTAATTGGGTAGTGGTTGTGTGACCGCCACCCTAATCGGGTAGCGATTGCGGAGAACCACCACATAACCTGGGTGGGCGGTTGTGTAACCTCCGCTGCTGCGTAGGACGGTGGTTTCGTGTGAAGTTTCCAGAACTCTTCATGCGTGAATTAGACGCATGTTACTTCACTCCAATTCACTTTTAGCACATGTTTTTAAATAAATTTAGATAATTTCGGGCTTGATTGATTTGTGTAAATCTCCTCTTTCAATTGTGATTTATAATTGACTATTTAACTACCCCTTCATGTGTTGATGTAGCACCCCATGGCTTCCAAGTGTGACATTGCACAGCCCAGCTAACCTTCTATAAAACCATCACTTCTTCTAAAGAAAATGGTTATAGAATTTTGTTGTGTATTATAATCATGCTAGAGTTTACACAATCAAGCTTTGTTCACTTGCACTGTTCTTCCTTTGCTTGCATTGCCACCAGATTTCCCAGTAAGCCGTTACTTGCTCCAGCAGATTCTTCTAGCTTCCTCTGCATTTCCAACTCCTTGGACTCACGTGGACACCAAAGGTCGGAAAAAATACTGACGGGACATAAAATCACACCATAACTGGATTTACAAAGCACTGCAATTACCAGGTTGGTGTTGTATTTGGGTTTCATCATTTCTTTAATTATTTGTTTGAGAATATGTATGCACATTATTTACTACAGTAGAAAAGTCACTTTCATTGTTGTAATCATTGAATAGTTACAGTAGATTATTTCCTTCAAAAAATATTTCTTAGGATAGATAGATTCCTTTTCCTATCTCTGTAGATTTGCAAAGAGGTGATTCTAGAAGAAAGTTTCTCTGTTAATTTAGAAATCAGCCAAAGCATCATTTCATTTAGAAGATCCTCCATAAAAATATTTCGTTACTTTTGGTGGGGAAGTTGCAGGGGAAGAAAAGATTTTGAGAAGCTCGATTTATCCCCTTGCCTCTTAGGCAAAGTAGAGGATTTAGTTCATATCTATAGTTTAGAGAAGCTTTAATTGTTTAGAATAGATTAGATTTCTTTTGCACATATAAACAACTACATCCGGTTGTTTGTTTGTTTTAGGATTGATTAATTAAATTAGAAGTAATTTATGAATTTATTTTTATACGCACTTTACTTTGTTATTCTAGAAAACATAAAAATCTTTCTTTTATTAGATTAATTACTTTGTATTGCTTTATTTATTTTATATTGGGAAAATACAAAAACATGGTGTAGGTTTTATTTACTTAGATTAATTTTTTATCTATTTCCATGGATTAAATGCTTTTATTAGATTAAAACCACACAAATGCATGTATGACCACAAACGGACTAGAACAAGAACAAACATACGGTAGTGATCCATGAGTCCCCAACCAAACGAGATTGAATTGCTTACGGACATAGATACTAGACTTCGTATGCTTGTCCTTAGAACACCATCACGGTACTCAAACAAAATTACACAATTAAACATTTTAAACATTGTATATCGACAAGGATTACAAACATTGGAATCCTTGGAAAAAGAGTCTAGATTTCATGTATGACCATACAAGGACCACGACCAAAAAGAGTTTACGGTTGTGATCCAGCGGTCACCCAACCAAACGAGTCCAAAGGCCAATTATACTTAGACACCTGGATTACATATAGTGGTCTTTAGAACATCTCCCCCTCCACCAAACATTATCAAATGACTAAGAGTTCTAAACGAAGAAGCTCATCGAGCCCTCACATTTTGGATTGAACCAGCTAGCCATCCATAGATCTAGCAGGACCATGCCTCCTTCGCTTATTCCATGACCTTGTTTAGAAATCATTACGAGGCACCCATTGGCTTTCCACACATCCCAAAACCATTATAAAATATGTCGGCCGAGCTCGACATTTATTAGATTCTTCATGTGGGTATTCTTTCTGACCCATCCATTAGATGCATTCAAGTTAGAAGGGCCTTCCTTGCCCTTGACGAGAAGATCTCGATATTGCACATTGAGGACATTGTTTTGAATTGAAAAATTGTTCATCCCATCTTCACATACTCTCATCCATATACCACATATTTTCTATATTTTTATATCCATAGTCATCCACATATTCCACATCGGATGTCCAAACGACCTCGGGAGGTCAAGTGTGATTGAATTTTACGTGTTGATTTTCATTCGTACAATCACCTTTATATGATTTTCTTGGTTCAAATGTCATAGAGGTCAGTCCTCCTTCATAATTTTGATCAAAAAAATTAATAACATTCCATTAAATTCATTACAATGTTCACATTTGACCCATATAGGTCGGATATTCCCAAAACCATCAAACATGTACAAAAACCACTCAAAACCCCATCAGTAGGTTGAGTAAAATCCACTAACACAAAAACATGATTAGTAAAGATAAAACATTCATCACGCATGTGTAATATAGCATAAAAACATCATCCATATTCATTTATTAGCTTGTACCAATTAAATAATTCATAACTCAACTCAAAAGCCTCATATCCTTCACCAAACAGTTGTTTCCAACACCGTGTATTTACCTTTGGGCCTCAAGACCACTCATTATCAAATCAAACATGGCATGTAGCCACTCTATGGAATCCTTAAGACCTGTATAACACATACATGCAAGTTAGATGTCATGAAACATCCACAAGTTCAAACCAAAATTGCTTTCCTCTTCTCTAAATAAGGCTTTACAAATGTAACTTGTTGAAAGGGTTCTTCATCACTTTGTTGTCTCAAGGACACGACCACATTTGAAGTCGGGGATGATGTTGGTAGGGTTCTTCATCATTTTTGGAACAATGCACATGATAAAGGGAACCCGCAAGATGAAGCAAGGTGTCACGAGATATAGGAAGAAAGTCACATAAGATGTAGACATCCATGCTAGGAGCAGTAAGAATCATTATACATATGAGAAATCCACATAATCCGACATAAAGTTATGGATCAAACAAAATACGAAACATAGTAAGCTGAAATTATACATAAGCATGACCAAAATAAGTATCTGTTGAATTATTTCGTAAGAAAGATATTTATTGTACTTAATCCAACATATATGATGTGTCATAAGATAAAAAGATATTTTTATTACATGAGAGAATATCTTTTGTGTCAAGAGAGATGAAATAGATGGGTGTTCCATAAATGAGAAATACATAAGATATAGATAATAGAGAGAGATTTTATGTGTGTATGAGACTAATGTAATCTATTACGAGATATCAATAAAGACTAATGTTTGAAGCCAAGTTTATTATGTGATTTTACATTCTTTTTGTTCATCAATTAGATTCGGTTTAAATTTCCTTTGCACATCCTTAACAAAATGGCAAGCTTCTTAACCCTCACACAATTTTTGAGGCGTAAGGTCAACATTTGGTGTTTGAGCCCAAGTTTCTTTTATTAATCGGATGTCTAGAAAAATTTCACCACCAAGGTATTGGAAACTAGCACTGAAAGAAATTAAGGATTGGTGGGAAAATCAAATTAATATCTTTGTCAAAAGAGAAGCAAAGAGACTCAAAGGATCATACAAAGAAACTAAAGCATAAGCATTTGGAGAATATGGAGAGGAATTTTGGTCTCAATTCCCACAGTTATTGTGGCCTTGTATATCATCACACACTAAAAGAAGATATTGGTCATGGTTACATTTGAGAAAATCCTTTGAGTAGACTCGGGAAAAATTAAATATACCTAAAAACCTTAACTAACCCCCTGGAATAGAGAAATTTATTACTTGGTTTGAGACCACATAAGATTCATATATAATTACTTGGGCTATCCAAGGGTGGAAAAGTTTCAAATATAAGAAGGCCAAAGTTTTAAACAGAGCATGAGGTAAATTTTTCAAACAAATTTCATTCATAATCAATATTTTATTATTTTAAAAGGGATTAATTAAAAGCGTGGAAAATTTCCTTTCGTTGATAGGAAACATGGATAGCATACGTGAATGAGGGAAATCCAAGAGACATAATTGATCAAAAATAATGGGGCAATGGTTGGGACAACTAAAATAGGACGACATGAAGAAAACAAATTACATAACTTACAAAAATAAGGATTAGGTGGATAAATAGAACTAGTAACTAAAAGAAAAGAATAAATCATTTTGAGGAGGTGGAAGATAAATCTAAGATAGTTGCATAGGAGTTAGAGAAAAAGAGAGAAAAAAAAGGTTAGCAAGGGAGGAAAGGGCGAAGAAGTTAAATGAAAGAAAAGAAAAATTGAACAAAATTCAGAAAATAGAAAAGAAAGAAAACCCACTTCAAGTGGATGCTAGAAATTGGCTACCCGGAAACAAAGGCATACACTCATAGTCTTCCTATAATTATCCCATCAAGTGGAGAACAACAAGTTTTGGTTACCCCACAAAACCCCGTGGTAAGATATTCCATAGATAATCCAATCCAACAGTCATTATCAAAGCAAGTTATCCTAATGAGATATTTACAACAATTAGTAGGTAAATTAGAACCAGATTTCAAAGAGATAGTAGGTGCGAAGCATGGGAGAAGAAGAAGAGAGAAGTTTCAATATTAATTAAAGAAAAATGAGATGAGGAATATGAAGTCACCAAAGCATGAAGGAATTGATTGAAGAATTCAGAGAAAAATAACATAATATAAGAAAAGGATGAAGGAGAAAGTAGTTCATAAAAACAAGATAAAGAAGAGGAAAGACAAAATAAGAAAAGAAGAAGTAACGAAGGATTAGAAGAAAATTATAGATTAAGAGATGTTAAAGGAAGAAATTTATTTGTGGAAGAAAATAATTATGAAAATATGTCAATAAAATATGTGTCCCCCAACCATCACATGATCCCAAAGGATATGACCCCCAGATCGAGACGCCATTCCATGTGCCACTTCACACACCTATTTGAAAAGTAGAAAAAGGAGAAATTTTGATGGAAAGATATCAACAATTGCAAGAAGAGAGTAAGAAGAGAGAAGATATTGTAAGAGAGTTCAGAGAACTATTAGGAGATCTATACTTTGATATTGAATTATCCAAAGACAAAGGGAGGAAGAGTAACTTAACAAAATCTCATAATCAATCTAAGAAAGTAAAACCCTCGAAGTAACAACCAATTACTCAACCACAACCAAATCCCCAATCAACTAGAAAGATGGCTCATAAAATTAAGTTGCCAGTATTTGGAAAAGACACCAAATATGTTGAGGAACACTTATTCATTTTGGATTCATATTGGAAGAGAAACAACATAATAGATAACACAACAAAGTTATATGATTTCATAGGCACTTTAAGAGAAGACACCCTATGTTGGTACATGAAAACAAATGCACAAGGCACTAAATATTGGGATACAATTGAGAAGGAATTTAAGATATATTTTCACTTTCTAGAGGCACCATCAGAAGGTGTTAGCAAGATGAGAGAACTTTTTCAAAAATAATATGATACGGTCAAAGAATTCAGCCACAGATTTAAAAATGTAACCAGAAAATTGGAAGAACCAATGACAGATAAGCAATGCATTGAATGGTTTACTTCAGGACTTTTACCTTACATTAGAGCATCTTTGGATGGAAAACCATTCCAAACCCTCTAAGAGGAAATAGAAATGGCCATTAGGTTAGAAGCTCAACCTTGGCGAAGAGAAGGAGAGAATTCACTTAAAACAAAATTGGAAAGAGTGTAATTAGAATTAGCAAAATTAAAACTTCAACAAGAAATTCTAGAGAAAAGAGGATCTTAGAAATAGCTCACCACCAAGAAATAACATTAGACCAAAAATTTGGTGTATCATGTGTTGTGCAGAGGGGCATAGTAAAACCAACTACCCTTACTTAGAGAAAGTGAAAAAGAGTTGTGGCTGTCAAACAACATTCATCTGAAAAATATTCCTCTAGTAACCTATCTACAATAGAAATAACTTGGTGTCTAATTTACAAATTGTTGGATCAACATACTCAAGATATTGTCCCCTTGTTATAAGTAGCTCCACCTACCAACCACTTAATATATTACACAACTTGTGGATCTTATAATCATTACCACCATACCTACCCTTTAGTGGATGCACTTGAATATTTAAAGGAGTACAATACTTGCAGGTTTATGGTAGCTAGGAAAAACACAGGGCCTACCCTCCACCTTCACAACAATAACCAACACCCACCATTACACCTCCACATACCTCACATCTAGCAATTACTGCTCCACAATATCAAAACTATCAAGGGGTCAACCTCACTTTGGAAGTGGTTACCAAGGCAATAACTACAACCCCAACTATCAAGGATATAATGGTGGTGGATACCGTGGAGGATATAGGGGAGGATATAGAGGTGGATTTAGAGGGGGATATAACAATTATCATGGAGGAAGATGATATCAAGGGTATCATGGATACCAAGGAAGAGATAACCAAAACAATTCATGGACTGGCTACCAAGATAGAAGACCTATGCACTATTATAAATGTGGACAAGATGGACATTTAGCCAAAAATTATACAGAGCCTAAACCTTGCATATTATGCCATGAATGAGGACATAAATCATTTAGTTTTCCCAAAATTTCCCAATTTTATCAAAATGGAGGTACAAAGATAAAATCATCGGGGAGAGATGCTTAGAAAATGTACAACACATTACTAAGATATCATGGGATGATGAAGAAATAGGAGAAGACAAGGAGAAAGCATCTAACTCAAAAATAAAACCAGAAAAAGACAAGAAAAAGGAAGAGGATAAAGAGAACTATTTCAAAAGAAAATATTCTAAACCAAATAAGGATCACGAAGAACCAAAATATAGAGCTACAGTAACAACTAGAAGTGCAGCCAGAAAAGAACATACACTAGGGAAAAAGAAGATTATCAAGCTACCCACTAAGGAATATTCCTCTAGTAGTGAAGAGTGGGACTTTAAAGAAATCATACCAGATCTTTATGATAAAGAAGTAGAGAAAATAAGAGCAGTTGTTAAGAAGGCACAATCCCGAAAGAGACAAAAACAATTGTTTCATGGAGGATGAAATCATTGCCCTTAAAGAGATAGCAAGGTTAACCATCAAACGCGGCCTTGTAGACAAGTTGAAACAATTTATAAAATATTGGAATAAAGAAGATAAGAACTTTCATGTCTCAGAGGATTGAGGATGGACACAACAAGAAAAAGAGAAATATATTCAGAACACAATGAACATGGCACAAGTCTGCCATATACTTAGACATTGAAATATTCAATACTACTATTACAAAGTGCCTCTAGATCTCGGTGTGGATGTAAACATGATGTCCAAAACTACCTGGGAGAAGTTAGGGAGACCTCCCTTAGAACCCACCAGATATTACATTAGATTAGCAGATGGTTCATCAAAACAACCTATAGGGGCACTAAATAACGTAGAATTCATTTTCATGGGAATCAAAAACATGGTAAATTTTGAATTTTTAGAAAATGTTTCTTTAAAACCAATATGTAATTCCATTCTAGTTTTTAAATGGTGTGTTGATTGCAATGGTACCTTGAACTCATAATAAGAGGAAGTTACATTACTGATCGAGATGCAATTTGTGTTTGCGTACCATTACAAGTGGAATGAATGTCGCATGGTCTGAAGAAGTTTGGCATGACACCGAGGAAGAGGATTTTGATGACATACAAGGGATATATTCTCTAAACCAATTTACTAACATCGATAAAGAATTTAAACCAAATTTTGAGGGAGAAATTTTAGTAAAAAGTGAATCTACAAATGAGATCTCTGATAATGTCATTGAGGCATGGGTACATGGTTTCCCAAAATCCAGGATAAGAAAGTTGTATTATGCAAGAATATTACCACCCCGCATAATCACATTAGATGATGATAGCCTTGACTCTGCGGATCCAAGAGATGACATTTTCTAGCTCGCACAAGAAATGTTTGAAGAAGAAGATGGGTCTTATTCCTCCCTGTGAAGAACCACAGGATAAACCAATCAAATGAATATATAGACTAAGCTGCAGAGCATCTCACTGAACTCTACCAAAATACTTAGGGTTTGGAGATTTAGAAGGCTATTTGGAACAAATGGTGAGAATATTTCCTAATGAGAAAGCAAGAATGGAAGATTTAGATGATACACTGACAATCAATGTTGTAGGATGGTGGGAAACACATAAAACTAATATCTCTCATTGGAATTCTTTGACCACATTACTAAAAAAATATACTTAGAAATCGAAGGATACTACGCAGCTATACATGTGAAGGAGATCCACGAAACATATTCAAACATGTGAAATACATTGGAAAATATGTGGAAAAAATTATCCTCTAGTATGGACTCAATTATTTGTATGGACATTAGGACCCATACCTAGATCATGGTATATGCATCAAGAAATAAGAAGGAAACAAGAAATTGGGATCAAATTATAAAATACTTATTCCATACATTCAAATTTTGGGATGCAAATCTCAATATTCCTTTGGGAATTAAAAAATATAAGGACATTTTTATTCTTAACCCATGAAGAAAATACAAAATGATTTTCACAAAATAATCCAAAACCACAAGAACCCCAGAGGCAAGAACATCCAAATAAAGTTCTGAGATGGCTTACTATTTTGTAGTGGAGAAACAAGAAAGAGAAGAGAAACCCGAAAACTTAAAATACAATACCATTGAAGGGGAAAGAGAAGTATTAGAGACCAAAGTAGACAAGGACAAATATTATTATCATCCTCAAAAGTTAAGGAGTGAAAATATTGGCATAAATGGAGATGAGAAGTTTGCTAAGATTGGAAATTATTGGTCAGAAGAAGAAGTGGCAAAAGTAGTATAACTTCTCCAAGAATTTCATGTAGGTATCATTAAATGTGTCGATGATTCAGAGTGGGTAATCCCTATAGTGATCCGTAAGAAGAAAATAGGATACCTTCATCAATGGTGAATGAATTAATTCACATAATGCAAAGGATTCGCCAATATAATGGAAGAGGATACCTTTGGAGATATGAAAGAGATAATGGATATCATGAGAGATATAAAAGAGATAATGGAAGAGGATACTATTGGGGATATCAGAGAGATAATGGATATTATAGAGGATATCATAGAGATAATGAAAGGGGATACTATGGGAGATATGGAAGAAATAACTATAATAGAGGAAATTGTCATCATTATTATGGAGACAATAACTATAATAAAGGATGGGATGGAAAATATCAAAAATAGAGAAATGGTCAATGGAGAAGGTCGATAACATGTTATTGGTGTGGAAAAAATGGACATATACTACGGAACGATGAGAATAAGATACATACCGAACATCAATCTTACAAATAGAAAGGAAGAACAAATAAGAAGAAGAAGAGAGAGAGAGAGAGAGAGAGAGAGAAAGAAGAAGAGGAGATAGAAGGAGAAAGAAAGAAAGAAAAAAGAAAAATAAAATAGAAAGAAGAATAAGAAAAGTAGGAAAAGGAAAAACAAGAACAAGAAAAGAAGAAAGAACAAGCAGAAAAATAAGAAGCAAAGAATCGGAAAGAAGAAAATAGGAAGAAAAATCGGGAGCAAGATAGACAAGAAATAGAAAGGAGACAAATAGAGAAGATAGATGAGGGAAATAAAATACAAATACCACCATCCAAACCAACTGAAACCTCTAGTGGTATAGTAACTATATAGTCTCCTAGAGATCCACTAGTAAAAATCAAGCAAGCCCTCCAACAGTGAAAGAAAGATCAATCCATCCAGTTACAACAAGGGGTGGTGGAACAAACATCAGAAGGGTACATGGTACATTTAAATAAACTCTCACCCCTTCAGAAGACCACATGCAGTCAATTATTAGATCAAAGTGCAAAGCAGGACTGGATGAAAAGATGCAAAGCAAAGCCACACACTAAAATTGATTCCAGCCTACAAGTAGAAATAACAACAGAACATGAAGTCAAAGAAATGATAATAGAAAATACTACAAGCCAAGAACATGAGAAGAAAAAGGTCCAAGAAGAAGCCATCAAAGAATACAATGAGCAGATTCTACAAAGACAAGTTTTAGAAAATCAAAAATGGAGGAAGGATATGCAATCTTATTTAACCAAACTAGAGAGAGAGCTCAATAATTCAGCAACATACTATGCATATATAATAGGGTGGCCAAGTATGACTCAACAAGAGAAAGAAGAATTGGACAAACTAGAATAATATATGCATGTAGAATCTATAAAATATGATATCAGTAAAGACAAGGATGGAACTCAGTGGAGAAAAAATTTCAGAACTTATAGAAAAATATCAAACCAAGAAACATAAGTGGGCGAAAAAAGCATATACATGCGAGAATGCAACACCACCATGGATATGGCAATCGATAAGGGATGCAACAAGAGCTCACACATGCACAACAAATATTTGGTCAGATACAATCAAAACTACCCCTTTAGATATCCTTCCCTTGATTCAATAAAATTCACAACTTCAGGAATGGATACAACAGATTAACATCCATCTAGACTTGTGGTACAAGTTTGAGAAGAACATCACTTCTCATATTATAAAGTACATTCCCAAAAATACACCATGAAGAAGACTTGGAAAAAAAAAAATTTGTAGGGAAACCATGGTGTCCCATAATTATAGTTAGGTGAGTCGGGTGAGGGAACCTTTCCTTACACCAAACATCTAATTTTCGAGGATTAATGCCTATGTTTTCCCAAGGTGGCATCCCATAAATACTGATGAGTGAGGGAACCTTTCCTTACGCCATATGTCTAAACTTTGTAGGCATGTAGTTCTATTAGGTGTTTTCATTGATGCAAAACTACATTAATAATAAAGTGGATGATGTATTAGGGTCATATGATTTTGACATACTAGTTCGAGATGTGTTTATGGTGATGCGGTGAGATTCAGTGAGGATTGTTTGCTCCTGCAATCCTATTCATGTGTCTAGGTGATGATGCATGATGGTACAATCTCCTTGGATACTTTTGTCCTCTCAAAATTTCCCCTCTTTTGAAAGTTTGAATTTTGAAAATTTTGAGTTGGCACCTTTAATAATGTCCTAGTGAAAAGAAAACTTGAAGAGATGGTGAAAATTATGTTTTTGTAGTCTTTTTAGTGATTTATGGGTCTGTCAAACATTTTTGTCCCCCATGTCCCAAGTTCCCCTGGGCCTTCTATTCATTGATCGGCCACTTTTCCCGCAAAACCTTAACTGTCATATTTTTCGGAACTTTTTGGCCCGTTTGTCCCAATTTTGCGAGGATTCTTGTTACCCGATCATCCGCATCGGTCGCATCGGGTACTTCACGTACTTTTGTCCCATCTGTCCCAAATGCATTTGGTCTTTCTATCCCCACATCACTTGCATCAGCTGAATCATGTCCGCGCGTCCCTCGTGTCTTTCACATATCAAGTTCCTAGACAACTTGTGCTTATTTGGCCCACTTTTCCCGCATCGCCCGCATCGGCCAGATCGTGTCTTCACATCCCTCATGTCCCAAATGTACCAAAGACTCCATCTGGGCTATTTTTCTCCGCTTTTCCCACTTTTCATATTTTTGAGTTGGTGCAGGGTGTATTTAATGTGCATTTAATAACCTTCTCTCTCCTAAAATGACTATTTAATTAGACTCCCCCTACGCATTTGTCACATTTCTCGCTTTCCTTCTCTTGCTCGAATCCTTTCCATTAAATCCATTTGCTCATGCCCATGTATCCCTTTGCATCCTCATCATGATTTTGATCTTTAGAAGGCTATCCTGCACATTGCAAGAATGAAGATCAAGTTCCAGGGCCAAGAACATGTATCACCTCTTGAATCCTCTCTGTATAAGATATCGAAGACAGTGAGATTCGGCACTTAGATTCATAGATTTTTGGGGAAGATTAACATGCTCTAATCTTGCTCCCATGGCACAAATGATTAGTGACAGTGGACTTGCATACGCAGCTAGTTTTCCTATCTCTGTATAGTGTGCGAGACATGGTGCTTGCTTGCAGAGCCCATTTTAACCGGATACCAAGGAACTCACCAATGTGCGTGGTGAATTAATCATAAAACTAGATACTACCGCCATTCTTTGCTGCTTTGCAAATTCTCACTCATGCCCAAGACCAAATCATGTTCGACCAAGAAAGTGACAAATAAAAGGAACGTATAGAAAATTCATGGTTAAAGAACCCTAAGAAGGGAGCATCCCGACTCTCCAAGGCATTATACAGGGTTAATTTTAATGAGGAGCTATCTGAATTTATCATTTTTCTCACCTGTATCATGGGTTTGCCTTCCACCAATGAGTTTCACTTCTAGATGTTCCCCTTCATCAACATCATCTGCGAGTGAAAGCAGAACATCAATTGGGTGAGATTGTCTACATGAATTTGGTGAGCGGTTATCTAGTGTTCAACATACTAAGAAGTTATATATGACTTCTTATCTCATGTATACCCCGGTTACATCCCAAAGAAAGTGGTTCGGTTTCACCTACATAGAGGTCCAGAAGAATGAGCCTATTTATGCATACTACCCTTAGTTTACCCTAGAAACTAGGAATCCCAATTTTAGAAGAGTCGATGATGATTTCACCATGTACATTATAAGAATCTTGGATGTAAACACTACCAGGAGATTTTAAGATGAATCTATGAACCTGATAGCCAAGTATGGGGCTGTCTTTATCCAATTCATGAGGTTTTCATACATCTGGTTGGCTGGCTATGAGAGCACACCCCTTAAGCTCCCTATGTTCTGTGGTGATAAGATGGCCCTAGTTGAAATATCCAGGTGGCTTGATAAGCTACATATGACATGTAGAGAAAAGAAGATTGATGGCCTGCATTTCCCTATCACTTTGCGAAACTATACATGTAAGATAACCTTGGATGCCCAAAATGTAGAAAGGGTTATTACTTCTATCACTATTCATTTCTTCAGACCCAGATCTTGCTTTGATCTGAAGAATTTTATTGAGCAGAACCTCAGGATAAACTATCATCACAAGCCAGATACTGAGGATTACTGGGCTAACTGTGTAGATGATTTTGAGGCCAAGGTGAAGGAACTATGGTAGACTCTCTCTACAACACATCAAAGATCTCAATCTTTACCAAGTTCCTGAAGGACTTAAGGAGGATGATGAGGACTTACAGTCCTTTGAATATGAGACAACAATCAAACACACTCCTTTGGAGGATCTGGATTGGTACAAGAAAGAGAGGGATGATTTGGTTGAGATTATGGCCCCTGTTCTTGTAAGAACTAAAGTTTGGCTTGATAGGAAGATTCGTGAGTTCAAGAAGAGTCAAGGTGGATCTTCTTCTAGAGACACCTCTACACCAGGGAAGGAAGCACATACAACCAGCACCGAGGTTCTTGAGCAAACCCCTCATTCTTCCTCAATGAAAGATCCTGAGTCATCTACTCCTTCTTCTACCCAAGTATACCAAAAGAAGATCAGAGAAGTCAAACAGAACCAATTGATGAAGAGCCTCTTCTTGAGCATCCAGAGCTACCTTCAGGACTAGAGAACATTATTGTTCTTAGTGAGAGTGATGATGGTGAAATACCAAATCCTGCAAGAACTCCTGAAGTAACAGTTGAAAAAGAAAAGGAAATGTCTAGTGCAGAGCCTCCTAGTACCGTAGACTCCTCTACAAAGGAAGCTCTTGATACTCCCACCACTTCTCTACTAGAGGAAACAGTGGTCAATACTCTAAGTGCCATGAGTTCACTTGCTCTTGGGCCCCTTGTTCCTTCCTCTTCTTCTTCTACTTTTTCTTGGGTGCAACCCATGGTTGAAAACAGGAAGAAGAGAGCTTCTTCTCGGATAACAGGGCCTAATTTTGATGTTGTGGCAGCCCTGCTAGGAACTACTCCTCCTCCTCCAGCTAAGAGAGCCAAGAAAACTTCAAGGATAGTAACTGATGCTCAAGGCCAATAGTTCCTAGAGGTTGCAAAGCCCAAGGTTGATAAGGCAGAGCAAGATCTCTTGGTCTCTGATTTAGAGCTTTCTAGAATCCCAATGGGGGAATCCACTCCTGAGAGTGAGGTTCATAACCTTCAAGCAATAGTGACAAAGGTTATTGAGCGAGTAGAGAAGGGCAAACAAACTATAGAATAGTTAGAAGAATAGAATCAAGTTCTTTCCAACTTTATCAAATCATTATTGACCAAAGATAAGGTTTTGGATCCTACCCCACTGGCTGCTCTTCCGCCCCCCATGATTCTCAGCCAGGATGAAGTTCAGAGCATCAAAGATATACATAGGTATTCTACTTATGGAAAGGCTATGGAAGCCATGGTTGATGATATGATTATAGTTGGCTTGAATTTCATTGAGGAAGCCTTCAAGACCAATGAGAAGGTGATTAATCTACAATGAAACTCACTTCCTCAATAAGGGCTATGGATAAAGAGCTTAAGCTCTGGGTTAGTTGTATTACAAATCTTCGTCTTATGGGCCAAACTGATGAAAAGATCTTGTTGGTTAACAATATTTTTGATGAGGCCAAGAATAACTTGTCAAAGGCATGGGTTTTTGGTGTAGAATGGAAGATGAAGGTGTTGGAAGAAGCATTGGGTGAGCTAAATAATGTATGGCAAAAAGGAGAATCTTTCAAGACTTGTGTTTCTTCTGCCTTTAAAGATATTCATTGCCATCTTCATGATGAAACATTAGGTGTTCCTTTCTCTCTTCAAGAGATCAAAGCTCAGTTCAAAACCTTTGTCAAAGAATACTTGTTTAAAGAAGAATTGATTACCAAAGATAAGATAAAGGACATTTTCTCCCTTCAATCTGCAATTACTGAGGAAAATAAAGAATACCTGGATCACACTGAATTCGATAAAGAGATAGGAAAATTTCCAGGCACTTGGTCTCACGCCATTGCCAATAAACAATTCCACGATGTATGGAGATAGCTGAAGCATTGAAGAAATTCATATATAGAGTTCTAGAAATCGGTGGGCCCACCTCATCCATAATCGGATGCTTCTTCTTCGGCTTCTCTTTTTCTCCTTCTATTTTTAAGAGTTTATCTCCTTGTAAATTAATTAAGGATATTGTATTGACCATTTCCTTAATTAATCTTTTAGTTAAAAGAAAGCGGTTACCAAGTGTTACTAATTTGTAATCTATATAATGAGCTCTCCACGCCATTCTTAAGGGCGGCACTTTGACTATTTTGAAAGTGTAAAAGAGTTTTAAAAGCTATCAATACAAGAAGACTCCTCTTTCGTTCTATCTGTGGTTATTCCTCCTTTCCTATCTGTTAAATTATTAAATCATTTATCTATTTCTGCATCAAGAAGCTTTGTATTCTCGTGGATGTCATCTCTGGAACTTTGTGTCTATGGAATAGTATCTTATGGTTTAACGTAAATGATTTTGTTCTATATGATCCTAAGTCAAGCATTTATAAGGAATTATTTTTCTATCTATATTTCCTAAGAATGCCACTCTTCCTTTTCCCACTTCCTAGTTCTTCTATCTTTTTGCATTGATAATCGGTTATATAAAAACACTTCCATGATATCAGAGTTCCTCTTTAAAACTAAATGTTGTACATTTGTAAATAGGTTTTTACCTTTAAATAAGGGAACCTCTCCCATTAAAGAGGAGGGAATTTTGTGACCTGACTGTTGCTTTCATTAAAGTCCTTATTTGACAACCAAAAATACTTGAGAAGCATGTTGGCATGATGAAAAGAAGGTTTGGATAGTTTTTAGGCATTCATATTAGTGGCATGGTTGAGATACTGAGTGATTTGTTATGTTATAGGTGCTCATTTGGAGTAGCCATGGTTGTTTGGAGGTATGAGTTTAAGCTATGGATCCATATGATCTTATGGATGCATGTCTTCATGTGAATTATGGTATACCAAGTATGTTTGGGTCATATCCAATGGTTTTATAATGGGTTATTGCATTGTTTGATTGACCTAGCTTCTACAAAGTGAGAAACAGGTAAGTAAGAAAAGGTAAGTCTTAATGGCTAGAGAGTTTGAGGCATTTATTTTCATTATGATGATTGGATATGTTATTTTGATATTTCATGGTGCTTTGAGAAAAATTTTAGGTGGCCATGGTGAGAATATCACAAGTTATGACAATTTATGTGAGACAGCTCAAGAACAATTGAAAATCCAGCTCGAATTTGATCTTCTAATGCTCACCATGAATTGTGTGATTTGTATGGGACCTTGTGGCTATCAGTGATTCTTCTATGGTTATGTTAGAAGGTTTCAAAAACTAATTAGGTCATTTCATCATCATGTTTTTATGAACGAATGTTAAGAAGATAAAGTGGTCTAAAACCCTAGCTAGGAGCAGTTTGCAGAAAGAGAGGTATAGTGACCCAATTTTAATTGGATCATATAAATTGCTGATTATATAATAAATATTACTCTCTTATATTTCCATAAATCTATGTTTAAGGTCATGGTGTTGAGTGTGCCCCACTCAAACAGGCTAGTTTATAAATAAGAAGGTTTTGGGACAAGGTTATCCAAAAGAGGTATATGATAAATTGATGTTATGGAATGTATGTGAGCTGATATTAATGTACATTGAGTTTTTAGGAAAATTTCATTCAAGTACATGGTAATTTGTGGTCCATTCAGGTTGATTGTTCAAAGGGTAGTTTTCATACCTAAAAAAGTAGGGTCATGAAATCAAGCATATCTTGAGGTACAATGGTGGAATTTTGAGGTGATTAAAAATTTGTTGGAAATAGTATTCAGAGATATTTCCATTGATATAAGTTTTTCTTCATGATGAGGTGATTTTATATTTTTTCCAAGTCATTTTTAGATAGGAATCATTTTTTCAAACAGAGATGGATGTGTTTTGATGATAATTTGGATTTGTTTGAAACATGAGATGGATTGGGTGATGTTTTCTATCACCTGAAATATGAAGAGGGATTAATTTGGCATTAAATTAATCCATTTTTAGATCTTAAATTTTTGTATAAATGTTTTTATGAGCTAACCATTGGAAACCACATTTTCGACAGGTTGATTTGGTGAAGACAAAAGTGACTGTGGTTTGAGATGGTGGTTGCCTCAAGTTTTAGGATATTAAAAATCTAGATATCAAACTAGAAACCAAAGTATGCTTGATTCCTAATCTAAAAACTTAATATCCTACTTCAAATCAAGAAAGGATGAAAATAGGGAGAATTATACTCGCACTTACTACCTAACATGCAATTCTCCTTCCTTGATGGTTGGATGTGCCTGAGCATAATTGATTGCTTCATATTTGGATGTGGATGCACTTGAATAGAACCTCCCTTTTTATTGATTTACTTGGATGATTTCTTGAAGAAGGATGAATGATGAATGATGCTAGATTGGATTGATGATGGATTGATAGATTGATTGAGTAAGAAAAATGACGAAGATTTGATATGAATTTCCAAGTTAGATATCATGGAGGATGAGAGATAAATTTATAGTTGAGGAGTGGAAGATTCAATGGCTAGGATGAAGCCATGTTGGATTGAAATCAAGGGTGGAGGATTGATGAGAGGATTGGAGAATTCTAGAATGGAAAATTCTAGATTTTGTGAGGACTCTCCATTGAATTAAAAATTCAATGGAATAGTGTAAATTTATTTGAATATTTGAAAATAAGAGGGGAAGATAGAGAAGATTCTAGATTTAGAGGTGTCTGTACATGATTAGTTTAGATTAATGATGAAATTATGATAATTAATGATGAGTGATTACATGGAATAGCTAGTGGTAGGTGTAGGTGTAGACTAGGGTAGGTGAAGCATAGGAATATTAAATTCCTATAAATGTTAAGTGGGATTATAATAGGATAATAAGATATAATAATGAAATAAAAGGGATTAATAATAAAATGGGATATGATGATGGATTAAAAGGATGGAATGATGGAATATTGGATAAATGATAAATAATGATAAAAGGGGGAAATATGATAAATATGATAAAATGGATTAAATAATAATAATTAATCTTGTGATTAATTATTATATGGATTGGTAGTGAGATAAATGGTGATGAGGCTAAAATGTGGGACATGATTAATGTTAATTAGTCATGTAGACATTTTAGGTGTCTACATTTTTTTCCTCTTTGATGGATTATTGTGTAGCAATGATCGTTCAAATAAGTAGTGGAAGACGGTAGGATGGTGATATGATGCCCCTTGAGGGGTTAGGAAAGGAAGAACGAGGTGGGAAACAACTCAAAAAGAGAGGAGATGCCCCGGTGAGAATGGGTTTTGAGTGAGAGGATGTTAGATATAGGAGGCCCCAGTCATCAATATATGATAAGGGTGTAGGATGTTTTTATTTTGGATGCCCCAGTAAAGGGGTTGATGTTTTGGATGTTTGGATATTGGATGTTTGGATGTTGTTGGATCACAGGATTTTGGATGTTGTTGGATCGAGGGATTTAGGATTTTTGGATGCCCCAAAGCAATGGGGGATAATAATTAGATAGGATCTTGGATTAATGATGTTGTTGATGTTGGATGTTGGATTTTGGTTATTTGGATTTTTGGATTCCCCATTCAAGGGTAAGGATTTGGATGTTGGATATTGGATGTGAAGATATGTGGGTGAGAGGGTTTGATAGAATTGATTGGATGAATAATATTTGATGATTGATGAAGGGTTGGTTGAATAAGGTGATGATGATTAGGCTAAGTGATGATGTAAAGGGGTGGTGCTATCGTAAAGTGCCCACAATTATCATCATTAGCAAGTTTATTAATATGTGGCATAGAGAAAGATGCACCAATGGTATAAAGACCATGATGTTTTAATTGTTAGATGCCCATGTCCTCATATCATTGGACATATTGATGTAAAAAGAGGGTCCTCATATCATTGGACCTCTAGAAAGATAAAATAAAAGGTGGCCTCGTATCATCAGCCAAGTGCTAAAAGAAAAGAAAAAGTGGCCTCATATCATCGGCCAAAAGATGATGCAAATGTAGGAAAAAGATAAACAAGTGAACAAGCACACACATAAATGCATGCAAAAGTGTTTTAGATTTTATATGTGTTGTTGATTTTTATGGATTGTTAAAGTTTTTTTTTTTTTTTAGATTTTTAAGATAGTTTAGATGTGGTGGGATGAATATGTGATAGGGATGGGGGTTGAAAGGAGGTGACTTTCTCCTATAAGTCCCAAGGGAGATGTGGATAGGGATTAGGGCTAAAGGGATGGTTTTGGATAGGATAAGGGATGTGCGATAAAGGGATGGATGGATAGGATAAGGGATGTAGGATAAAGGAATGATTTTTATAGGATAAAGGATGTGGGATAATAGGGATTGGTTGGGTAAGAGAAAGGATGTTTGATAGGATGAGGGATGTGATAGGGTAGGGTAAAGGATGTGGGATAGAGGGATGATTTTGGATAGGATAAAGGAGATGTGGGATAAAGGGATTGGTTGGATAAGATAAAGGAGGTTTGATAAGATGAGGGATGTGATGGAACTAGGTGATGACTTGGTCAATTGGATAAGATAGGATGCAAGATGATTGGATAAGATAGGCACCGAGGTAAACGGTGGGATAATGGATGATATTCTAGTTTTTGTTCCCCCAATTGTAAGGAAGAATAAGGGATGGTGCCCCTAGTGGATTATAAAGTTTCCCAGTCATAATGATGATAGGTTAAAGGAAGAAAAAGGGTGGATAGGATAAATCAATACGATCATCAATTTCCCACAGATGTTTGATCCAAGGAAAATGGATGGGGATGTAAGAGATGGGTGGTTTGTAATGGATGATGAATACAAGATGAGCTTAAAAGCGCATGTTGGAAAATAAAAGTAAGCCTAGAACAAAAGTGTGACCAAGGTCTAAGAAATACTTGGAAAAATACAAGCGTGATGTCTCTTCGAGATGAAGGTGTGTGCAAAAGTGATAGTTAATTACCACTTGAAGTGAAGAATTAATGGGTAGTATGTGAAGACAAACTAGCCAATGTATAGGGAGTGATTAAGTCAAGTAGGTTAATGGAAGGTGAACGGAAGGTTGATCTGTGCATTGCTCTGTTGTCATCCAAACGTCCATAGCCTTGATGGAGATACATCTGATTCTTGTCATAGCATTGCTCTATTTCCATCCAAGCATCCATAGCCCTGGTAGATTTTTTGGAAACACCCCTAGAGAGAATCTTGAGATGGAGTTGAATTGATATATTTTATTTTGATATGATATTTACTTTTCTCGATATTGATATTTTTATGATCCACTCTCTTAAGACATCTAGGGTTAAATATCACCAAAGTGACTAGATGGGGGATGGAGATGAGTGTAGTGATGAGATTGGCTAGAGTGTCATAAGATGTACCCAAGGGTCTTCACCACAAGTTAATTAAGATGTGTGATTGAGTGATTGGGTCTCTAATATATGATCAGTCTTGAATGTTGATAGTAAGGATAGCCCAAGGTCACACAATTTTAATAGTACTAATGAATTACATCATGTGTGATTAATTCAATTAAGTACTTGTGAAGATGGATTGGATTGGAATGAGGAAAGAACATTTTTGTGCAAGGGACAACCTAAATGCTTAATTTTTTTATGTGTTTGGGATATGTAGGGGATTAGAAGATTTTGGATTGGTAAATGGATTGATGGGATGATCAAGAGAATTGGTAGGATCAAGGTGTGATTGGATATTGTTAGTGAGAGGTTTATAGCCTAAGCCTGATATTTCAGAGTTGGGAGGATAGGTTATGGGAGTAATGAGGCATTGTTTATGATGTTTCATGTTGGCAAACATATTTTCCACTATATGGTGGGAATTGGATATGGAAGAGGATGAAGTGATGTTGTCACCATTAGGTTGGGGGATGTTTGTTTTCTCATCCACTAAGGGCCCATATTTTAAAAAGGATGGGGGTGAGATTTGTTTTAATTAGTGGTTGGTGATGGATGTTTGGATTGATGATAAGAGTTTTGATTTTTGGTCGATGAGGGATGTTTTGATTGATGATGAGATTTGGATGGTCGACGATGTTTATATGTTGAGTGGGGTTTGGGTGATGGATGGTGGTTAGGAGAGGATTGGGATGGAAAGGTGGTGGATAAAGAGGTACATAGATAAGAATTCCTTGGTTAATGAGGTTTTGGACATAAGACTTAAATTACATGCAACGATTGGTCAAATGTCCATGGGTGCAATGAAAGTCACAATAATAATGGTCCCTATACCAAGATGGTTTGGGAAGGTTTTGATCACATGATTTTATTGGGGGATGGATGATCATGTTGAAGGTTTTTAAACGATGGAAGATGGTAGTTAGGGATTCACCTAAGGAGGCGAAGGTGATTGGGGTTGGTAAGAGAGATGGTGTGGGTAATAAGGGTGGGTTAGGTAGGATATGTGTAGGAGTGGGTAGGATAGGAGAAGATTGATTGGATTGATGTGATTTGGATGCAGGTTTAGGATGTGGATTAGATGGTTGGGATTTGGATGGAACATTAGCCTTGGGGTATTTAGGAGGTTGGTTTGGTTTTGGATTGGTTTGAGTATGTGGTTTTGAGGGAGATGATTTTGACTTAGGATTAGTAGATGTAGATGAAGGGGGTGGGGTAGATTTAGATGAAGGGGATGGTTGTGATATGGGGATCACGTGAAATTTAGGTGATCTTGGGGATGAAGGAGATTTGGGATATTGGTGTGGTATAGGAACCACATTAGATTTGGTTGATTTAGGGGATGAAGTAGATGAATACTTCATAGGAGCCTTATTAGATTGAGTAGGATGTGGGGTGGGGAGAGGATTGGGATTGGATTTGTTAGGTCTTGGAGTTGGTGATTTAGGAGTAAATTTATATGTTTTAGGATTGGGGAATGGTGGAGATGAAATATGATTAGAGGATGGGATAGTGTTAGGCTGAGGTGCTGAAGGGGTTAAGATAGGATTGGATGTGGATAAAGATGATGAGAGTGGCATAGGAGCCACATTGGATGGTTTAGGATTGGGGTTAGAGGGGGATGGGGTGACTTAGGAGTCACATTGGATGGTTTGGGATTAGATTGGTTATTGGTAGATTTATTAGATGTGGATGCAAAGGAAATGGTGGCATGGGGGCCATTTTGGATGAAGTAGGATTAGGGGATGAAGAGGATGTGAGTGACTTAGGAGTCACATGAGATTGGATGCGGTTCGATGTAAGTGATGGAGGCGTAGGATCCAAAGTAGATGTTAGAGGAGAGGATTTGGGACTATTTAGGAGGAAGCATAGGGGATAAGTTTGGGATGATGAGGATGATGCGGATTTAGGACGAATATGTGATGTAGGGGATAAGGATTGTGGTTTGGTTTGATCTTGATTGGATTTAAATGGGTATGTATAAGGTACGTTATGATATGTTTTGATGGTAGGGAGTTGGGGATTAGATTGTTTGATGGGTGTTCTTGGGATGGATAATGATGATGGAGAATTAGGTTCAGATAATAGGTTAGTGATTAGGAAAGAAGGTCACTAGGTGGTGGTTGTGATTTGGGATATTTAGGTTCGGATATTTTGGAAGTGGATGTGGTGGATGAATCATAGTTAGTTAAAGTTTGGTAAAGCTCAAAAAGAAGATATTTATTTATGAAATAGGATGATTGGAGTTGATAAAAATGATGTAATTAGGTGTGTGTGGGGAAGGAGGATGGTTAGGGGTGTTGGATGATGTGGATTTAGGATTGGGTGTGATTGGTTGTGTGGATGGGGGATCATCTTGGTCGATGTCAATAAGGTCCTCACTATCATAAGTGGATGCAAGGGAGGATGGTTGAGTGGATGTTTGGCTAAGGTGTGATTAGAGGTCAAGAATTTTTGGTTAATATTTTGGATGGTTGTAAAGATGGTGGGATCAAATTTTGATGGGTTAGGATATTGTTGGATAGAGGATGTGAGTATCGTAATTTGCTTTTTTAAGATTAGATAGTAATAGGGATGTTTTGATCAGAATGGGATGGTAAAGGTTGATGTGTGGTAGATTTGACATTTATGAGAGTCATGTTGAGGATGGGGGTTTTGATAAAATTTAGGAATAGGATTGGGTATGAATAGGGAGGTGGTAGGATAGGACTAGGATGGATTATGTTTGGTTAGTGGGGGTTGATTGATTGTTTGATTAATGTTTAATTGGTTAATTAATGTGTGGTCAAAATTATATGTAAGAAAGAAACACACATGCAACACACAATCTAGCTAGTCAAGTGGGTGTGCAACACAAGTTATAGTTTGCTTTCAATACCACACATGACAGTGGTGCTCACTGAGATGGCCCACTTTTACGTCAATGTGTGATTAGATAGTGATTAATATTTGGTGGTTCCTTCCCCTGCTCTATAGCTTGATTGTGGCCGAAGGCTACCTATGCTAGGATAAACAAGGCTTGCTAAGGGAGTCCTCTATATACCTTTCGGTACGTGAGGCCCAAAACCATGTTTCAAGGATTTTATCGAGGCTTGGGTGTTATGACATGGAATCCCCTCACTTCACGTCATTATTAAAACACGTAGATGCTTATCCAATAATGACAACTCTCCAAGAATTCATATACATCACCGGAACACGAGGTGTGTTTACGTGCATGGAGGTGAATCCCCGTCATGAGAGACCCTATGACTATGACAAGTGTGTGGTGATGAAATCCACATCACGTTGCTCCCTAAACATGAAAAAGGGAAGAAGGTGGCCGCTTTTGATCCTCAAGAACGTCCAAGGATGCGGGAGGAGAGCATACATGAAATCCAACCTTTGGGTTTAACAAGAAAACATGCACAAGAAATGAAAGATGCAAGATAATATAAAGATTTTTAATTTTTAGATGATTAAAAAGAATTAAAAATGGGTCTTCAAGAGGAGGCCCAGCAAAACCAAGGATTAGTAGTTTGGAAAGTAACCCCGATTCTTGGACAAGCGTCTACAAAACAAAGGCGGTTAATAGTTTTAGATAAAAGTAAAATTTTGTTAGTTAAAAATGATGGATTTTTCTTTGATTGGGATAGATAACCTGCAAAACAAAATGTTAGATTCTAGAAAGTGTTATAAAAATAAAAAAATATGCAAGTTTATACTTGAAATTAAGATAAAAACTACTCTCTCGAATAAACGTGATAATTGGGTAAATGCGCTAGAACATGGTATAAACATGCTAAAGTGCAAAACCCGCAAATATAGATTTCAGTTTACACAAAAACATGACTACATAGGATGAACATGCTAAAACGGGGTCTAAACGTGCCAAATTATAGAACCTGTGAAAACATAAGTTAGTTTGCAAAAATGTGCTACTTCGGAGAAAAACGCACTACAATAGCAGATAAATGCACCAATATGTGAAATCTGCAAATGTATATGTTTAACAAATAAACATGCTAAAATAGGAAAGAAACGCTCTAAAATAGGGAACAAGCACGCTAAAATGAAAAACCTATGAAAATAGAGGTTATTCTATAGAAAAGTGCTATAATGAGAGATTAAACACGCTAAAACAGAGATAAACACACTACTTTGTAGGATATACGCACCGAAATGATATCAAAAAGTAATCCAAAAAATTGGAGAATATATGCTTGAAATAGGAGGTATACGCACCGAAATGTGCCAATTACACAAAGTGGGAGGGTATAAACGTGTGCTAAAATGTTTCTGCATGCACAGGATTAGAAAAAGGCAAAGAAAAATGTGCCAATGTTGAATAAATGCACTCATATTGAATAAACGTGCTGAAATAGATCATGAACATGCGATATGAAAGAAAAGCTCGAAAATTCATGATTTAAGGGTGCAAATCAAATTTTTAAGAAACCAAATTTGGACAGCTTGGTAATTAGATGATAATATATAGAAAATTAAAAATATTTCGGGGGTAAATCCCCATGGTGGGTGCTAAAAATGTAGGATATTAAAACGCTATATATCAAACTAGAAACCAAAGTATGTTAATTCCTAATCTAATACCTTAAGATCCTACTTCAGATTAAACAAGGATGAAAAGAGGGATAATTATACTTACACTTACAGCCTAGCATACAATTCTCCTTCCTTGATGGTTGGATGTTCTTGAGGATGATTGATTGCTTCATATTTGGATGTGGATGCATTTGGATAGCACCTCCCTTTTTATTGATTGCCTTGGATGATTTCTCGATGAAGGATGAATGATGAATGATGAATGATGAATGATGAATGATGAATGATGAATGATGAATGATGAATGATGAATGATGAATGGTGAATGGTGAATGGTGAATGGTGAATGGTGAATGATGAATGATGAATGATTGAAGATGGATTTATTGATTGATTGAGTAAGAAAAATGATAGAGATTTGATATGAATTTCCAAGTTGGATCTCATGGAGGATGAGAGCTAAATTTATAGGTGAGGAGTGGAAGATTCAATGGCTAGGATGAAGCCATGTTGGATTGAAATCAAGGGTGGAGGATTGATGAAAGGATTGGAGGATTCTAGAATGGAGAATTCTAGATTTTGTGAGAACTCTCCATTGAATTAAAAATTCAATGGAATAGTGTAGATTTATTTGAATATTTGAAAATAAGAGGGAAAGATAGAGAATCTTCTAGATTTAGAAGCCTCTAGATTTAGAGGTGTGTGCACATGATTAGTTTAGATTAATGATGTAATTATGATAACTAATGATGAGAGATTACATTGAATAACTAGTGGTAGGTATAGGTGTAGACTAGGGTAGGTGAAGCATAGGAATATTAAATTCCTATATATGTTAAGTGGGATTATAATAGGATAATATGATGAAATAATGAAATAAAAGGGATTAATAATAAAATGGGATATGATGATGGATTTAAAGGATGGAATGATGGAATATTGGATAAATGATAAATAATGATAAAAAGGGGGAATACGATAAATATGATAAAATGGATTAAATAATAATAATTAATCTTTTGATTGATTATTATATGTATTAGTAGAAAATAAATGGTGATGAGGCTAAAATGCGGGACATGATTAATGTTAATTAGTCATGTAGACATTTTAGGTGTCTACACAATGCTTCTAACTTGCTTATAAGTTATCTACAGGTGTTCAAAATTCTAAAAAGTGGTCACATGGCATGGTTTGGTTGAGTAGAAGTTATTTGGTGTCATAATGAATTTTCTAGGGTGTTAAAGGGTGTAGGAGTCAACCTGTTTTGAGAATGACAAAGAGATTCGGGCCCATTAAATGAAATAATTTGATTGGTTGAGATAAATTGTGACCATGTATGAATGTTAAATGATATTTTAATCATGTGTAATGTATTATGGGTCATGAATATGTATGGTTTTGATGTAAGGGAAATTTTAAGATTATGCCCATGGGGTTTTGAGCCATTTTTGGCACATGTAATGATGTTTTTAGCTAGGCTTACTTGGGTCACTTGTGACTGTTGTAATTAAAATTTTGGATGTTTCCTTGATGTATGGGTCAATCTAAATGAGGAAAAGGTTTGTGTTTGAATTTGAAATCATGAGGAGCTTATAAAAGCATAGTTTTGGGTGTTTTTGCAAGTTTGTTGGGTGTGTACAAGGGGTGCGACTTAGGTGAGATATATTTTCAATTATTGTAGCATTATTTTAGGTTCATTAAAATTTGATACTAAAAGTTGAGGAAGATCAGTGAGCATGTTTGCAAGTGTTTTATGATTTGAGAAGTGATTAAAGAGTTTATTTTGTGAAAATTGGTCACATAGGGTTTGAATGAATAAGTATGAGTTGTATACTTGATATCCATTAGTTGTGGTAGAAAAATTCCAAGATATGAGCATCAAAATGTGGCTGATTGGGTGCTTGATCATCTTTGGGGTTCAGTAGCCTCCTTTTGAGTTGGTGCTTCACAAAATTAGGGGTTGGTGCTCCTTATAATGTTGGTGATCTACTAAACTAGGGGTTGGTGCTCCTTGTGGGGTTTGTGCCTCACTAAATTCATAAACATATCAATATGAGATTGTGTTTCGTGTTTTTCCTTCCCCTTAAGTTTTTTTCACTTATATATTATGTTCATGTATTGATTCTATGTTTTATGGTTGCTCAGCATCTTTGACATTTGATGGTGTGCACACATTAAGTATTGGTTAAGTGGATTTTTGGTTGTTTTCATAATTTAAAATATGATTTAAATATTTTATAAAGACCGATTCACCCTCTCCCCTCTAATTTCGGTGTGCTTCTAACAATTGGTATCGAGTAGGTTTTTTTGCAGAATTTTGATAGCTTGAAAGGAGATCCTTGAAGCACAATATGGCAAACAGTTTAGTCATTGGAAAGGTACCTATGTTTGATGGAGTGAACTATGATTTTTGGAGCTTGAGAATGAAATCCTACATCATGGATCAAGGGTGTTATGTTTGAGATAATGCGGAGAGTGGTTATACTCCTCCTACCACCTCTTCACTTACTAATGAACAAAATAAGGCATACACAAATAATTCAAAGGATTTTAAAGCCATCATAAGTGGCCTTGGAAAATCTGAAATGGGAAAAGTGATGCATTACAAATCAGAAAAGGAATCTTGGGAAAATTTTAATTTCTTTATGAAGATGACTCAAAGGTAAGGATTTTCAAAGCTTTAAAATTTCATAAAGCGTTTGAATCTCTTAAGATGAATGATGATGAGTCTATTGCTACATATCTTCTTAGAGTTGACAAGATTTTCAATAACATGAAAGGATTAGGAGAATAAGTAAAAGAGGAAGTAATTGTTCAAAAGGTGTTGAGGTCCTTAACTTCAAAATTTGACTCCAAATTGTCTTCAATAGAAGAAGCTAAGGATGTGACTAAGTTGAATATGGATAATCTACATGGTACTTTGACAACCTATGAGATGAGATTGTGTTTCGTGTTTTTCCTTCCCCTTAAGTTTTTTTCACTTATATATTATGTTCATGTATTGATTCTATGTTTTATGGTTGCTTGCATCTTTGACATTTGATGGTGTGCACACATTAAGTATTTGTTAAGTGGATTTTTGGTTGTTTTCATAATTTAAAATATGATTTAAATGTTTTATAAGGACTGATTCTCCCTCTCCCTCTCGATTTCAAAGTGTGCTTCTAACAATTGATATCATAGTAGGTTTTTCTCCAAAAGTTTGATATCTTGAAAGGAGATCCTTGAAACACAATATGGCAAACAGTTTAGTCATTGGAAAGGTACCTATGTTTGATGGAGTGAACTATGCATTTTGGAGCTTGAGAATGAAATCCTACATCATGGCTCAAGGTTTTGATGTTTGGGATATTGTGGAGAGTGGCTATACTCCTCCTACCACCTCTCCACTTACCTGATGAACAAAAGAAGGCATACACAAATAATTCAAAGGATTTTAAAGCCATCATAAGTGGCCTTGGAGAATTTGAAATGGGAAAAGTGATGCATTACAAATCAGAAAAGGAAGCTTGGGGAAAATTTTAATTTCTTTATGAAGGTGACTCAAAGGTAAGGATTTCAAAGCTTCAAACTTTCATAAATCAGTTTGAATCTCTTAAGATGAGTGATGATGAGTCTATTGTAGCATATCTTCTTAGAGTTGACAAGATTTTCAATAGTATGAAAGGATTAGGAGAAGAAGTAAAAGAGGAAGTAATTGTTCAAAAGGTGTTGAGGTCCTTAACTTCAAATTTTGACTCCAAATTGTCTTCCATAGAAGAAGCTAAGGATGTGACTAAGATGAATATGGATAATCTACATGGTACTTTGACAACCTATGAGATGAGGGTAATGGATTCTAAACCTACTAAGAAGGAGATAGCCTTCAAAATGGAGAATATGACTAAAGACAAAAAGGAAAAATCTGAAGATACTACCTTGGAGCTTGATGATGAAGAGCTATTTTCCATGGTTGCTAGAAGAATGACACTTGGAACTGGTAAGTACAAAGGTAAAATCCCTTTTAAATGTTTTACATGTGGTAAAGTTGGTCATTTTTCTTCCAAGTTTCCTCATAAACATGATTAGAAGAACAACACAGTGGTATGTTACCACTATAACAAAGTTAGTCATGTTGCAAGGGACTATTTTCAAACTTACTCAAGTCAAACAAGGAGTTATTCAAGTCCTAGAGTGTAGACCTATGGAGTTCGAAACCTAGATTGTATGACAATGGTCCTAGAAGGACTTGGGAACCTAGAGGATACCATGGTTTCTCATCAAGTGCAAATTTCAGTGAAAGAAGAAGTGTTTCATAGTACTCATGTCAGAATAAATAGAATGAAAGTGTTATGTAGGTTCCCAAGAAGGGTTGGAACCTCTTCAATACCTTCTTTTAGGTCATTATGGTTCATATATCTTCACTATACTTCATATGAAGAATTAAAGAAATGGGGAGTTTCGAGTCAATGTGTGTCTCATCCATAAGGTAAATGTATGTGTGTTCGTGCTCTTGTTCATGAGTCTTGATGGATCATGATGTTTTTCTTATGTAAATTTGTCTTGATCTCTGTCTTAAGTCACTAAGTAGCACATGTATGAGGTTCTTATGCTCTGTGTTTTTATCATCATGGTCTATAGTTGGTATGTGTGTGTCATTTAGGATCATGAGTCTCCTTGACATTTCTGAAAGGGTGTGTAAGTATTTATGAACTCATGGTATGTGCTCTATAATCTATGAGTGCAAATCAAGTGCATTATAGATGAATTTTGTGGTCTGTGAGAAGTTTTGGAACTAGAATGAGTTGTTATTGATGTATTATATATTTTTATGAGTTGTAAAGGGTCTTGAAAAGTGTGTCTTATGGTCTTTTAATTGATTGAAGCTGTAAATGTGTCCAAAGTACTTGAAAGTATTCATATTTCATCTCAATTCATCGTGGTTTTCGAGTCTATGTTGTTTGTGTTTGAGTCGTAGCATGTGAAAGTATTTAGAGCATGTTTCATGAGCCCTATAAGAATGTTGGAGGAGCTGCGAGAAGTTAGATGGTGTGATCAAGTGATAATTTGATCAGTACAAAACAATTAAAAGTGGAGGATGGCCAAGATACGGTCAAGTTCATTGTGGTACTGGGATATTTTAAGGTGGCCTTCAAGTATGTAAATGTCATATAGGATTTGATATCAGGTATGTAAGTTCTCAAGTATTTGATGAATTTTTATCAGTGATGATGATGAATATTTGTTGTTATAAAAGAAAAAAATCTATGGAGACTCCTCTACCTCCGACCGTGTTTTTACGGTGACTATAAACATTATTGATGTATATTCCTGGGATTTTCTGTATCTATAAAAGTATGTATATTCTTGGGATTTTCTATCTGTGTGTGAGTTGATAGATTTGGTACCAAAATGCCTAATTAAGATGTTGAATTGTTGCAAGATGGACATGATCATTTTAGGATACATTTTCAATGAGATTGAAGAATATAATATACACAAATGGGTTTTCAAATTTGGGTTGACTTCATCATAAAGGTGAGCACATCAACAATTGTATATATTTCTCAATAATTTAAGGGCTATAACATGCTCCAAGACTATGTTGAGTGTTACATGAAGTTAGATACAGGTAAAAAGATTTTTGTTGATTCTTAGAATTGCCTTAGCATTAAAAAATGTGTAAGAATCTTCATATGTCCATTTGATGATGGACCATGGGATAATGATGATCATTCATATCTCTTTTGAAATGTATTGAAGTAAAAGCATGCACCTATACGTATAGACATGTGTAAGCTTCTTCCTTGGTAATTCTCAGTGTTGTGAAGGATACATGTATTTATCTTGATGGATACAGAGTACATTGATCACTTAGGTATGAAAGTTGTTTTGTGTCATTTTTTTGGTGGGTCATTATCTTAATATCATGGTTGGTATGTGTAAAGATACATTTATGCCTTGGAAGTCAATGAAAATGATCTTAGAGATAATGAGTTTGTGTTAGTTGTCCTTTTTCTCTCAAAGGCAAAAATGACCACCTACAAAGTTACAAGTAACTATGAAGGGAAGAATGTGATTTTTTTCAACATTTATGGTGTGTGTCTAAGTTCTTATAAGTTGTCGGGTATATTAAGAAACGTTTTCATGATGTGTGTAAAGTATTCTCTTGTTATATAGTTGTTTAACCTTTGAAGAAGTTGTTTGATAAGGCTATGGATACACTTTGTTATAGTGACTAAATGGCTCTCAAAGATGTTTCTACATGTTGGGCTCATGTGTAGAAAATTTTTAGGATAGGAGAATACATAGTTCCTCTACTTGAAGTGATATATCAGTATATTCATGCATTTAAAGAGAATATCTCCTAGAAAAAGTGGAAAATGTTGAATGTTGCTACTATGACTAACTATGAGACAGATCTGTACACATGAAGGGAAGAGTATGGGTGTTTTCACAACATGTATGATGTATGTCTAAACTCTCTTGAGGGTCTAAGGTCCTCATGGTAGTAAAAATGAATTGAATTTGTTGTGTTGGTCCCTTGAATCTTGGTTAAGATAAATTGTGATCTAAATAGATTAACTAACAGTGCAATAGTGACATGAAGAAGTTACTTCTATAGGTAAGAAATTGTTGCTCAGGTATGTATGATGCCACTATGAAAGAGGGAGTGATTGTGTGTACTTCTAGGAGTTGTATTGGTGTTTTTAAAGCAATGTGAGGTATGTATTGATGATCTACTTCATGAATTTAACAATTTTTTTCCCTGATGCATGACATCAGTCAAGTATGGATGTTATAAACTGATAAAGTTGTTTAGGTCATGACAATGCTGCTCAAAGTGATTCTAAGCCAAGTTAGCAAGGTAAGGAGATCAATTTTGTGCTTGTGGGCTAGAAATGGAGGTCTTAAGTCCAGGGAGGCCTAAGAATTGTATTACCAAGGTATGTATGGGGTTCGAGGGAATGGAAAAGTTAGATTAAATTACTCTAAGATGATGGTTTATGGATATGAGTCCATATGGCTGTTGACAAGAATGGGAAGTGTAATGATAAGTCTAAGTTTAGACAAGATGGATTATATTCAATAAAGGTATGTGATTATTTTTATGTTTAGTTTGACATTTTTGGCATGTTCATGATGTTTATGCTTCGTATATGCTCGCTACAATGTTTCTATGAAGGGAAAAACATGATAGATGTGAAAATTTGCTTGTTTTGCATGCCTAGAAGATGGATAATGGTGTTTTTCTCCTAAAAAGGTAAGATTATTCTTTTTCATGATTTTTATGATGTTCGGGTGTTATAGATGTTCATTACGAGGGGACATGATGCTTGCATGCTTCAAATCAATGCAAAATCAGATTTTGAGATAATTTTCAAGCTTTTGAGATATGTTGAGATCTTTGGTTAATGTTTCTAACAAAAATTTTATGCTATGAATATGAGGTAGGTGAATAATATGATGCTACATGTATTCCTTTGTCATTAATTTAAAAAGGGGGAGAATTTCAGGGTGTTTTTCATTAATAACAAAGGGGGAGATTGTTGACATGTGGTCCTATTAGCTGTTTTCATTAATAGAAAACCAAATTATGAAAAAGTGGATGATTTATTAGGGTCATATGATTTTGTATATTGTGTTGACATATTGGTTCATGTGTTTATGGTGATGTAGTGAGATCCAGTGAGGATTGTTTTCTCTTGCAAGCCTATTCAGGTTCCTAGGTGATGTTGCATGATGGTATGAGATCCTTGGATGCTTTAGAATCATGTTGGAATAATTTAAATTAGGTTGAGAGAGTGTTTAAGCACTCATTGCAGTGGCATGGTGCAGATACAGGTGATTGTCTATGTTATAGGTACTCATTTGGAGCAAGCATGGTTGTTAGGAGGTACGAATTTAAGATTTGGAGCCATATGAGATATTTGATTCATGCATTCAAATGAATTATGGTATACCAGGTATTTTTGGGTCATCTTTAGTGGTTTTATGATGGATTATTGCAATCTTTCAATTGACCCTAGCTTCTATAGTGAGAAACAAACAGGTAAGTAAAGGTAATTCTTAATGGATAGAGATTTTGAGGCATGGTATTGTCATTATTATGATTGGAGATGTTATTTTTATGTTTCATAGTGATTTGATAAAAATTTCAGGTGGCCATGATGATAATTTTGAAAGTTATGACGCTTTATGTGAGACAGGGGTTAAGAACAAGTGAAAATTCAACTCAAATATGATCTTCCGATGCTCACCCCTGAATTGTGTGGTTTACATGATACCTTTTAGATTTCAGGTATCCTTCTATGTTCATTTTAAAATGTTTCAAAAAAATAATTAGGTCATTTCATCATCAGGTTTTTATGAACGAATGTTAAGAAGATAAAGTGGTCTAAAACCCTAGTTAAACCCTAGCTAAGAGTAGTTTGCAGAAAGAGAGGTATAGTGACCCGCATTTTTATTAGATCATCAAAAATTAAGATTTTATAATGCATAGGACTCTCTTATATTTCCATAAATTTATGGTTGAGGTCATGGTGATGAGTGGGCCCCACTCAAACAAGTCAATTTCTGAAGAAGAAGGTTTTGGGACAAGGTTGTCAAAAGAGGTATGTGCTAAATTGATGGTATGGAATTTATGTGAGCTGATATTGATTTCCATGGAGGTTTTAGGACATGTTCATGTAGTTACATGGTCATTTGAGGTCCATTTAGGTTGATTGGTCAAAGGGTAGTTTTGAGGCCTTTAAAAGTAGGGTTCAGTGAAATGAGCATATCTTGAGCTACATGTGGAATTTTGAGGTGATTTAAAATGTGTTGGAAATATTATTCAGATATATTTCCATTGATATAAATTTTATTCATGATGATGTTATATGATATTTTTTCATGGCATTCTTTGGACAAGAAGGTTTTTACCATTACAGGACAAGATGTGTTTTGTTGAAAGTTTGGAGTTGTTTAAGCACGAGATGGATTGGGTGATGTTTTCTATCACTTGAATTTGAATAAGTTTGAATTTTGAATCCAATGAATCCATTTAGATTTAATAAATGTTTTTATTAATGTTTTTATGAGCTAACCTTTAGAAATAATTGTTTTTGGTAGGTTGATTTGGTGAAGACAAAAGTGATTGTGGTTTGAGCAGGTGGTTGATTCAAGGATTATAAATTTCTTATAAGTTATCTACAAGTTATAGAAATTCCAACAAGTGGTACATGGCATGGTTTTTTGAGCATGAGTTATTTGGTGGCATAATGAAGTTTCGTGGTACTTAAAGGTGTAAGAATCAGCTATTTTGAGAATTACAAAGAGCATTGGGCCCATTACATGAAACAATTTGATTGGTTGGGATAAATTATGACCATGTATGAATTTTAAATGATATTTTAATCAATTTTAATGTATTATGGGTCATGACTATGTATGTTTTTTATGTAAGGGAAATTTTAAGATTTTCTCGTGGGGTTTTGAGCCATTTTTGGCACATGTAATGAGCTTTTTAGCTAGGCCGACCTACTTAGGTCACTTGTGATTGTTGTAATTGAAATTTGGGATGTTTTATTGATGTATGGTTTGAGAAAAAATGAGGTAAAATGTTTTTGTTTGAATTTGAAATCATGAGGATCTTATAAAAGCATTGTTTTGGGTGTTTTTGCAAGTTTGTTGGGTGTGTGCAAGGGTGCTACCTAGGTGAGAGATATTTGCAAGTTCTTTTAGCATGATTTGAGGTTCAATCAAGTTTGATGTAGGTTGAGGAAGATCAATGAGCATGTTTTCAAGTGTTTGATGATTTGAGAAGTGATTGAAGAGCTTGTTTTTTGAAGATGGGTCACCTATGGTTTAATTGAAGAAGTGTGAATTATATAATTGATCTCCATCAGTTGTGGTTGAGTGGGTGATTTATTATCTTGTGGGGTTGTAGCCTCCTTATGGAGTTTGTGCTTCACAAAATTAGGGTTTGGTGCTCCTTGTAGGTTTGGTGCTCTACTAAACTAGGGATTGGTGCTCCTTGTGGGGTTGGTGCTTCATTAAATTCAGATGCATATCAATATAATATTTTGTTTATGTGGGTTTTCTTCCCCTTGATGGATTCCCACTTATATATTGTGTTCATGTGTTGATTCTATGTTTCATTGTTGTTTTCATATTTGATATTTGATGATGTACACACATTAAGTATTGGTTAATTGGATTTGTGGTTTTTGCTTTATTTGAAATCTAATTTAAAAGTTATATAAGAACTTATTAACCACCCCTCTCACCCATTATGCTTCTAACAAATTTCTGGGGGTGGATGTCTATATATCCTTAAGGTCAAATAAACACTTTTTGGAATTTTGTGAAAGAAGACAGGGTTCTTCATCATTTGGTTGTCTCGAGGATGAGACAACATTTGAAGTTGAGGGATGATGTTGATAGGGTTCTTCATCAAGTTTTGGAACAATCCACAGAATAAAGGGAACTCACAAGATGAAGCAAGGAGCCGCAGATAAAGGAAGAAAGCCACCAAAGATGTAGAAATATGTGCTAGATAGAAGAATCCATTATACATAGGAGAAAGCCGTGGAAGCTGACATAACTATGTGGATCAAACAAAAGAAAAAAATAGAGTAAGGGGGAAGCCGATAGAGGCATGATCAAAAGAAGTGTCTTTTGGATTATTTTGTAAGAAAGATATTTATTGTACTTAATCAAATGTATATATACCACAAGAGAAAAAATATATTCGTATTGCATGAGAGAAGATATTTTGTTTCAATAGAGAAGAGATAGATGGGTGTGCCATAAATGATAAATACATAAGATATAGAAAATAGAGAGACTATATGTGTGTATGAGACTAATGTAATCTATTTTGAGATATGAATAAAGACTAATGTTTGGAGAAAAGTTTATTATGTGATTTTACATTCTTTCTGTTCATCAATTAGATTTAGTTTACTTTTCCCTTGCACATCCTTAACAAAAGGGTGAACTTCTTAACCCTCACACTATTGTTGAGGATTAAGGTCAACAAGTCGCTTGTGAATTTTAAGAATTTTTAGGCGTTAAAATAAATAAATAAAATCATATATGAGAGATAAAAAAATTATTTCTCTTGTTTACTATTCTACATATTTTTCTAAGTTATTTGAAGCTTCTGGGTAATGTTAGAAATTATTATTATGGAGGATACAATTTTTTCTTATTTATAAATATTGTTGTCCTAAAAATCAGAATTTCAATTCACTATTATTTTTATATATTTTGTGAATTTCAAGTGATATCCCACAAGGGATATTTCAGTGGTATCACAGTTGTTGTTCCTCTAGCCTAATTGGGTTAAAAATGGGTTACAGTTAATATCTCAATGTGGATTTAATGAAACAATTATTCAACAATATGGTTAAGCAGCAGGAGACTACAAACCTCTATTTGAGCCAACTCATAGACAAACTATCACAAGGCAGATCTAGACCTCAGACGGATCGAGGATAAAATAGTAATCTAGGGCAGCAAGCTCAAAGAGGTGAAAGCAGACATTCATGGCAATGATCTCCCTGCTCTTTTATTATTCCTTTGGGACTTCAAGATCCCTCTTTCTTAAAGGATCTAGAAGCTTCACCAGGTGTGGCATCGAAAGAAGTATTTGATGATGAATCTTGTTAGGAGAAGTATTAGTCTTTAAGTGAGGGTTTATGGGAAAACATGTCATTTTTAGCATATTGCAGGATGAATATTGGTAGCAGACCTAAAAGGGACCATCGATGAAAGTTCCTAAGTTGCAGAGAGGATATTGGGACATATCTCCATTCCACACTTCGATGGTTCAAAGAAGTGTATAGCACAATCATGGCTTCAAAAGTTGAAGGCATACTTCAACTTGAATTCCATGTGTGAAGAGGATGCAATAAAATTTGCAATCCTACATCCGGAAGGAGATGCACATGACTGATGACATCATGGTCTCATTACACAGGGGCACATGCATATTGATACATATGTAAAGTTTACATAGAGGTTGATGAGTAGTTTTGACAGGAGGGATCTTGACAGGTTCTTTAGAGAGTTGACTCTCGAAGACAAACAAGTTTTTGGAAAGATACATTGTATATTTTTAGATGCTTTGGTTATGGTTCCTAATGTTTTAAAGATGAGGTTTACTTCACTCTTCATATCACATTTGACAGATGTACTAAGAGGTTTTATGAAGGCATTTGAGCCTTCTTCATTGCATGATGTTATTAGGAGAGGATGAGATTTGGAGTTATCTCGATCCAAAGTTGAGGTTTCCACCTTGATTTCAGCAAAGGGAACCTCCATCTAGTTTGGATGAGTCTCGAGAAGGATCCTCCACCTAGGCAGAAGTGGCTAATAATCCATTCATTACTCGATAACTTATAGATGAGTGAGGCGAAAGAAACTATGTTTTAATTTCCATACACCTTAGGCTCCAGGCATGATTGTATAGGGAAAGGAAAGGTTCAATTAATTGATGTCTTTAAGGAGAGTGGGGTGACATAGATGAGGAGTTAGAGATCCACAAGATGGATGATGGAGATGGATTTGCACTGGAAAGTACTAATGTGGAGTAGGAAGATGAGACTTTTCCTCTGGAGATTATAGCCACATTTTTTAGTACCTTGACATACAAGGCATTGTGGTCAGAGGAGTTATGTAGGGTCAATGTGTGGTGGTGCTCATTAATAGTGGGGCTACCCACAAATTCATTTATGTATCCTTGGTTAAGAGGCAAGGTCTACAGACAAAAGACTTTGAAGGCTTCAACATTGTTATATCCAATGGAGAGTCTATGAGATGCACACAAAGAGTTCCATAGTTGAGCATCATTCAGGTAACTACACGATTCTCGATGATTTCCACATTGTTGGTATTGGAAAGACCAACATAATGTTGGGAGTGAAATGGTTTCACTCTCTTGGTGAGTTTCGAACTAACTTTTAGATGATGGATCCGAATTTTAAGTCCGAGGGTAAGAATGTAATCTTGAGAGGTTTATCTACAGGAGCACATAGAGTGGTTATAACCAAGGGAATGGAGAGGATTTTCTAGAGAGATGAGGTGCTTTACTATTGCTGGTTTTAGACACCTAAATTCCACTTTTACAATCTTATTGCCAAAATGCATGCAAATCACTCTTATTCTTCCCAATTCTGTTATAATTAGTGCTCTTTACTAATTAACTAATGTTTCTTGCCACTTTGGTTGGTTAACAAGCACTTCGTTGATCACCAAACCTCTTTCACATTCAGGATGCCACTTTACGACGAATTGTAAGTCAAAATCCTCTTCAAAATAGACAATTAGCGTTTATAAGCTAATTAAGCCTATTTTTCCTTATTTTGGTCAATATACCCTAGTATTGGCTTAAACCCCTCTTCCAACCACTCAAAATCACCCCATTCACCTCTATAACATCTCAAAGAAGATTTAAAAGCTTATCCTAGCCTCCTAGTTGATCCTAAGTGCTCAACTAAGGATCCACATGTCTTAATCACTTGGTAATTCACTAATTGTGATTATCAAGGCCTAATCATGATTAGCAATTATAATTTAATTTAGGTCTTTTAGTCCCACATGCACCAAAATACAAGTTTCTCCCAAAAGGAAAACTATAAAAATAGTGCACCTCATTCCTTTATACTTTACACCATGCTTTGATTTGCATCTCATATAATAAATATGATATATAACCAAGTTCAATCCTTTCTTAAAGCCTTCAATGGGGTAGATGGATATCCAAAATGACCAAGTAGCCATTTGGAGAGGCTAGTTCACCTTGTTTGGAGTAACAACCATAACCATTTGATTGCCCTCTTAGGTCTATTTAGGCCCATGTTAGGTAATTCAAGCATATTAGTAGGCATGTTTAGTTAGATTTTGTATTGTTTTCATACTAGTTAAGTATTCTTGTAAGATTTTATCTTAATGTTACATTCCTAGACATAGAACCTTGGCTATATGGATGACAATGGTGTTAGATTTCCTTGTTTAGTCATGTAATTTGCTTTGTAAAGTTTAGGGTGCTTTCATTTGGCACACCCAGTGGGACAATACCCCATTGCATTCCATTTTTTTCAAGCTTTTAAACTTAGTTTCAAAGTTTTAGATTAGTTTCAAGTTTCCTAGATTAATTTCAAAGTTTTCTAGTTTACTTTCAAGCTTTCTAGTGTACTTTTAAGCTTTTTAGATTAGTTTCTCAAGATTTTTAGATTAATTTCAAATTTTTAGAGTAATTTTCAAAGTTTTAGATCAATTTCCATTTTTAAAAGTTGTTTCAACTAGATTAGTGGTAGAAGTTGTGTTTTCTTTCTTTTTGTAGGATATAAGGAGGCAAAGCCCTGTCAAAATTGCCAAGAAATCCCAAAGATTGGACCTTTTTTCAAAAAAATTGCTTCAAAACTCATATTTTTGACCATCTATAGGAAAAAGGTACTTGTGCATGACTGTGAGCGCATGTGCACTAGTAAGGGCGCCTGTGCATCAAGGTAAAAAAATTCAAAATTACAGAACTTCAATTTTATAATTCCTATCAATTTTTAAGGGTTTTTAGATGCTTTGTTTTATCAAATTATTGATTTTAGAGCAATATTCCTAACAAAATTGTCATAGGGTTTGATAAAGTATTTTTGAGTAAATTGGGTTAGGGTTTGAGGAGTGATTGTGTTTTCATACTTTGATTGAGTTTGGAATAGAGTTGTGTATGCTCTTCTCTTGCACCTAGTGTGATCTTGAGAACCAAAAGCACCTCTAAACCATTCTTTTTGCTTCTTAGGAGTAAGTAGGAACAATTATCATTCATTTTGTGCTTAAGAGAATAAACCTTCATCTTTTTTTGCATATGCTTAATCTTTTAGTTTAAGATTTTTTCACTTAATAAAGAAATCAAGGCTAAAATTTGTGTATGCTCTTCCCTTGCACCTAGTGTGATCTTGGGAATCAAAAGCAATTTTAGTCTTTCATTAAGAAGCACTTGGATTAATTGGGAATAAACCTTGTTTTTGCAAATTTTGATGGTAGTTAGTTGAATATATTTGAAAACTACTAACCATGTTGTGAAGGACCTAATGCTAGTCAAAGAAAGGAGGACTTAAACAATTTTTCTAACTACACGTGTGATTGTAGGTTTTCAAAAGGAGTGCAACAAAAACCACATTAAGTCTAAAAGATAAAAAATACACCACAATCATCACATTATATTTGCAAGTTTCGGTTAAGAGCTACGGCTCATTCGCTCAACTAGGACATAACCCCTTTGGCATAAGCCTTAAGCTACAATAATGGGGGTGGTCTTAGGAACCCTAAAGTAGTTCACATAAGAGGGAACCTTGTGAACGAAACAGGAAAGTGTTCCACACTACCGACTTGTCTAGTATGCCTTGGTGAGATTAGCGTCAAAGATATCCGTATCACGACCCCAGTGAAAGTATAATTGAACACACTTCGAGTGCTCATTATATTGAAGGGGTAAAGTAAATCTGAGATACTCCTTGGGAAACCTTGGTAAATTGAGCTCGCTCTAGATATCTTGTGACACCTAGAGAGAGAACCACCTAGGAAGCTTGTCGGCTTGGAGCCATTGTTTTTGTCTTAGTTGTTATACTTGAGAGCTCTCACAAAGTGACAACTTTGTTAGATTCAAACTCTTGTTTTTCAAACAAGGGAAATAATCTCTTAAAGTTGAAACCGTGTGATTTTCATCACGAAATCTACTTAGTGTCATTTTGTCCTAGTTTTTCACTTGTCCTAAGACAAGGTGAAACTCTGCCAAAATAACACCAAGTTTATTTCAACACCACTTGGTCTACACCCTTGTTTTCTTGTTGCCCATTTTTGGAAAAAACGAAATAACATATACGGATACTGCTAGATATCACGTGTCCACCACTTTTGTATTCTACTTGCGCAACTAGGTTGTAATGCCAGAGCGCAAGTGTTGAAAGTGTGCATGGTACGTACTCACAATCTAGTAGGCCCCCTTGTCTCAAAAACCCATATTTGAGACTTATTATCATCGTAGTTAGGTGATTTCATCCTTGTCTTCTTTTGAGTTGTTATGCTGCCCACATTGTAGCCATACAATTGAGATATTTACATCTTGTTTCCATTGTGAAATTAGGCCTAAATCTCTATATTGTAGAGTTACGTTGTTCGCACACATAGCAATTTCTTGTTATACTTAGACGTAGTTTTTACATCCTAACTTTGTCTTGAGTTTTTTAGTGTTGAGGATACATTGTTAGCATCGCGATAACATCATTTTGACACTAGAAATATTTATTTCCTAAAATCTTGGTTCACGTGTCCAAATAGTGTCGTTACGCTGCTCACATTGTTATCGTCCATTTTACAAGACTTGGACTTTATTAGTGTTTAGAAACTAGTTTTTAGTATATCTTGTTAGAAGATCACGTCAACATTCTCTTATCATTTAGGCCTTGTTTGTTGCAAACTTGACCTAACTGGTGATGTTGTGTTGTCACTATTTGGTTGCAAACCTATCTAGATGGAATCCTAAGGACTAAACTATTTGGTGTAACTAAATTTTGAGTGTTGTACGTCATTTTATTATTCTAAGGAAGCTCGTGTCATATATCTTATCTGTTATTATTTAATTCATATCATGCGTTTTTACCTATAAAATTTATGGTTATTCTATAGTCACCTTATTTTAACAACTTAGGGTTGTTATGCTGCACAAATTTGACTAAATTCCATTGTTAATAAACCTTAGTGTAAATTCCTCGTGTGGTATTTCCTATCTCGAGTATTCCTACTACGAGGATGGGATCCCGAAGATTAGGAACCGATATATTTGGAGGTGACAACCCTATTTTAGAGGATAATATCATGGTTGACCATAGTGGTGGAGAGGAAGAGTCTCCTCGTATGAATATAGAGCGTCCTCCCACCAATTTTGACGATTACATTTTTCAAAAAAAACATGAGGTTCTTATGCGTGTTATGGAACTAGGAGCTAGGTTACCTCCCACGGTGGACCCTTCTCTCATTTTCGCAATGGTTCGAGGGGAAGAGGAAGTGGAACATCCTGTCACCATATAGATGACATATTAAACCCAGGTCACGCCTCTACTTCTGCACGACAAAATAATGAGGAAGTACCTTTCAAAAATGATGGAGACTATCATTTACCTCCTATTAAAATTCATTGCAAAGACCATGAAGAACATGTTCATCATGCACAACCTCCCCCTAACGAAGATCGTAATGAAATACCCGTTCAAGAGGTTACGTTAGAACAACAGGTCCAATCCCTCACTCGCCAATTAGCAAGTTTGGCTTTACATATACAAAAGGAACAACCAAAATTTGTGAAACAAACTATACCAAAGGCAAAACCTAAAGCTTTATTTCATGAGTTCCTAATAAACACTCCTCGACGAGAGACACGAAAGGATCCTTATGAGGACTTTTTCACCAAAAATCGGGGTGGGCATACACCTAGGATTAACCCTTTGTATAGACCTACACCACCACCCACGCAAGATCCACTTTTTAATCAAGAGTGGTCAACAATGAAGAATTCCCTTCAAGCATTATGAGAGGGCCAAACTGGTAACAATAACAAGAAGTATCGGTTCGATGAGTTATGTCCCTACCCATTCGATAAAGCTATGCTACAGGTACCTTTCCCAAGACATTTTGATTTTCCAAAATTTGATAAATATAAGGGAAAAGGTGACCCTTGTGATCATATAAAAGACTTTTATATGGCATGTCAAGAAGTTGCATATAGCGACAATTATCTTATGTGCTTGTTTCCATGAAGTTTAGGAGCAACGGAACTAGAATGGTTTGTGCATATCCCTAAGGGATCCATATCAACATGGATAGAACTAGCAAAGAGTTTTGTACGACACTTCTCTTTCAATATAGAAAATAATGTTACCATGTTAGATCTCTATAATTCCAAGCAACGAAACAATGAAAACTTCGCTGCATTTTTACAAAGATGGAGAGGGTTAGCTAGTCACTTCCTTGCTCCCTACCCGAAAAGTAGTTGATAGGCATATTTGTTCCCAACCTCCATCCAGAAATTACATTCCACTTGAAAATGCATTGTGGTAACATGTTTGAAGAGGTAATAGAAAAAGGGAGTCAAATTGAAAAGGCATTGTTAGCTAGGGGGACTCTAAAACCTTTCTCTCGCAAACACAATGATTCTAAATCTAACGATAAAACAAAGTTTGTTCCTAATAGAAATAAAAATTTTGTTAGTGATGGGATAGTAGACTCTAAATGGGTACAAGCCATGCAAAACACACACCTTTAAAAATTGCAAAGGGTAATCCACCTACCGAGTATAAACGCCACACTTTTACTCCTCTATCTGAATCCATATCATCTATACTAAAACAGTTAGAGGCCGTAAACATGGTAAAATACCCTAAAACACAACCCTATGGGGATGATACACCTAAACCATCATGGTTTAGGGAGAATGAATTTTGTGAGTTTCACCACGTAAAAGGTCACAAAACGGACAAGTGTTTAAGATTAAAACACTATATTCAAGACCTAGTCAACAACAAAGTGATATTGAAGTAGATTTCGTTGCAGCTGCAAAATCTCCAAATGAAAAATTAGGGATCTTCAAAAATCCTTTTCCCAATCACGAAGAAAATAAAAATTCGGATCGAGACAATCGTCTCATAATAAGAATGTTAACTATGTGTCAAACAAAGACCATTTTGATGCCCTGATAGGTTGTGTTGACCCCCTCATTGAGAAAATCAATACAGTTAGAATCAAGACAAGAGAGTGTGTTGTGGCAACACAAATGGGCTCACCTCATTATAAATTTTGAACGTACTCCCCCTCCTCAAGAGAGTCACTATGATGTGTTAGATCAACTAGAAAAAAATACGGCTAATATTTCCATCTTAGACCTTCTAAAGATATCTAGCGTCCATAAGGATATACTTTACAAAACCTTACAGGGATTAGGAGTATCCATTGATGTTGACCCAACACATTTGCAAGCCATGGTAGCACAACTTGTTCCTTTGGAACATATAACCTTCAGCACTCATGAAGCCTTAGTTGAAGATCCTTCACATAACCTACCCTTGCATATTAAGGTTATCATCAAATGTAAGAAGGTTAAGAGAGTGCTTGTGGATGGCAGATTGGGTCTTAACATATGTACTCTCAAACTAGTCTGCCAACTAGGCTACATAGAAGTTGATCTAGAAACAAAGGTCATCACCATTAAGGCATATGACAATGAAGAACGAAAATCAGCTGGAATGATCACTTTCTCATTGGAAGTGGGTCCCATAACACATGATACGAAGTTCCACATCTTGGACTTGGAACTCCCTTACAATATCTTGCTCGGTCGCCCATGGATTCATGCCATGCAGGCCATGCCATCAATGTATCATCAATGTTTAAAGTTGTAATATGATAGACGAAACTTACCATACAGGGGGACCCCCAACCATTTGCTCATTGTAGAGCGTTATCAGGATTTTTTCCTATAATCTATGAGTGTCCATCAACAAATATTTTTATTCCTATCCAATCAGCGGCCCTTGCTTCACAAGTGGATCTAGATACCCTATCTATTAATGAAAATGGTGCTTCTATTGGTGCTCGATTCAATCTCGCCCTATTTGTTCAAAAATTCTTGATACACGGTTTGAAGTATCTTTATGTCTCCTGTGTGGATGCATGAAGTATTATCTTTATCAAGTTGTTGTCATCAAATCCTTTTCTATGGTCATGGATCATGTCATGCCTGGTATTGTTTACTGGTTTCTTTCCGTGCGGACCAGTTTGTAATTTGGGAGTGAATGTTGGGGTTTCCCCTTCCTTTTATTTTTCCACGGTCATGTTTTCCCTGTCAAATTTTATCCCAACACCCGCGGATACGTGGTCTTCTTTGATTGGACACGGCATGGTGGGTCTATTTGGTAAACTTGTCACTTTTTGTCACATTTGTAAAAATTCCAAATTGGTCCCATGGCCCCGATAATTTCTAATTGGCTATTCAACAATGTGAAGCGGAAAATAAATTTTCTTACTTTGACCCTAAAGATGGACACGTGGCCATTTTTAAGTTAAAAGCGGGGAGGTGGGTCGCCAGAGGACTTTGGAACTTTTAGCCTTGTTTTGAAAAAGGAGTAAGGTATAAAAGTGAAGCGTGACCCCGCAAGTGCCCAAATAAAGCCACGTGTTGAGTCTACATCAAAGACGGAAGGGCGGGTCACCAAAGGTATTTTAGAAATTTCTTCTGAGTGGCATAAAATGCAAACCCCCTAGGCCCGCCTCAAACTAAGATCTTTTCCACATGGAGGGCCCACACTGTTTGGGGACCCCCTGAATTTTACTTTTGAAAGAGTGCCAAAGAGACACATGGAGGTTTCCGCTAGCTCTGCCCATGCTCGAATTTTCAACGGCCAGTGCAGCTTTGTTAGACCATAGACACGTGGAGAGCCTACACTCATTTGAGGTCCCGCCTCTAGGTCTTACCTTTGGAGTTGTGCCAAGGAGACACGTGGAGGCTTCCACTGGCTCCTCTTTATACTGAGACTTCTCAACGGCGGCCGAGGCAACTTTCTTAGACCCGGGACACATGGAGGGCTCACGCCTGTTTGGGGACCTGCCCCTGAATTTTACTTTTGAAAGAGTGTCGAAGAGACACATGGAGGTTTCCTGGATCTTCCCATACTTAGAATTTTCAAGCATTCGATGTAACTTTCTCGGACCCTAGGCACGTGGCACCTTCCGCTAGTTCTTAAACTTTTTCAATAAATTTTCCAAGCCAAGACACGTGGAGAGCCTGTGCTTGTTTGGGGTCTCCAATTTTGGGCACCATATCAAAAGTGCACCGAAGAGACATGTGGAGGCTTCTGCTAGCTCCTCTTTATACTGAGACTTTTCAATGGCCGAGGCAACTTTCTTGGGCCTAGGGCACGTGGAGAGCCTACGCTCATTTGAGGTCCCACCTCTAGACTTCATCTTTGAAGTTACGCCGAACAAACACGTGGAAGCTTCGCTGGACCTTCCCATGCTCGAAATTTTCAGTGACCAATGCAACTCTCTTGGGTTCTTGAACACGTGGAGGGCCCACGCTCATTTGGGAACCTACCTCTAGACTTCACCTTTGCAGTTGCACCAAGGAGACACATGGAGGTTTCCGCTGGCTCCTCTTTACACTTGGCCGACTCGGACTTGTAGCACAGATATGTGGTATAATCCATGTGAGGACACTCATTTCTGAGAGGCATGAATGCAGGTATCTATTCCTCAAGGTGTATTCTCAAAGGTGAAAAGGATTGCTTGTCAGATCAAGCCATATGGAGCCACCTGAGAATTATTAAAAAGGGGATTTCTTGCACGAAAAAATAAAAGAATGATTAAAAATACTATCAAAAGTTATGACATGGCATCCCAATCATAGTTGAGGACTGAGAAACATGATTAGTTCATGATTTATCCACCTAGCAACAAAAAGTAAGATATTTTCAAGGGAATAAACATGATTAAATGGTATGTTGTAAAGAGGAATATTCTCTTGAAGATTTAGAATTTTGGGGGGAAAATTTGGGATGAGTGAGCGAGTGAAATTGTATAAATGCAATGAGAATACTCTTGCATAAGGGGGGTTAATTTTTCTGAGAAAGTTTGAGAAAAAATATTTTCCCGAGAGACCGTCTGAGAAACCTGTTTATTTTCCTATGTTTTAGATTTAATCACGTCAAGATGGTTGCAAGTGTACTGTATACCATTGAAAATCTCTAAGATTGTTAAAGAAACTCTCCCCTGTTGATGAATCTAATGAACCTTGAAATGAATTTGTGTTGATCATGAGCATAATTGTGTTTTCTCTTATTTCAAAATGTTTTCAAATAGTTTTTCTTGTTCTTATTGCAATCTTATGTTGAAATCCCTCTGAATCACACAAGATCTTATCCCTATGGTAGTATTCTGGCATTTTCAATTTCATTATGAGAAGAGATTTCATCTTGTAATGAAATAAACAATTTAAAATCACTTTACTTTCACTAGGTTGACAAAGATTGTTTGTAAGTCTATGAGTGTATCTTAGGCATGACAAATCAGGGACTTTCAATGTTTAATTGAGTCTTTAGCATGAGCCTTTATGTTGAATTATTGAAGAGTGTATGAAACCGTGCATCTTTGGGCCTCCATTGATACACACCTTCTAGTTGAAGGAATATTTTGGCTATTTTGAAGCATTTTGTCTGTGAGTTTTCCAATATTTGTAAAGGTTCTCAAAGATCTAGTATAATCAACTTTATCTTGCTTAACTTCCCACCAAAAACTTCTCAAATGATAAATCCTACATGAAATACCCTTGTTTTTATTGTGTATCCACAAAGGTTTAACAATTTCCCTTTGCCAAAATATGCGAAACAATCAGGATTCAATTATCGTCTTTAGTAACCCAAACCTTGTCCAAGAAACATCTCCACTCTCTAGTGTGACAACTCGTGAGAGTTATATTGTGTTGTATTGATCATATTTTCTCAAGGTTCTCATGAAAATTGTGCAAAGAAGGATCTCTTGATATCCTTCACCAACACGGGTTACAGAATGGGTCCTCTCACCTTGGTTGAAGGCACGACCTAAAGTAATGAGGGTAGATCAAACCCTCAATAAGGTGTTATCCATTTCTCCAACTCTTGAGTGACAAAGAGTCAGTTGAATCCCCTCCCCGGCTACAAAATGACTCATATCATGATCCGTCTGTCTCTAAGCATCTTGTCGGTTTGTGATGTTGCTCAACCCTCGTAGGAGAATCAATTTGGATACCAACAGCCTTCCACCTCAGAAACTTCTTTTCCTAGATGGGAGGTGAAGGTCAAACCAAGCGGTTGTGGAGAGTATAATCTACAATAGGCCCTAATGGTTCACAATGGGCTGCTATTAGCCCAAGCACATGGTAGGCCATGTTTCAAAATTCAGAGATCAAGAGAGACTTTCCCTTTCAAGAATTTTACTCCGATGGCTTGTTAGAAGACGAAACATTTCTTATGGAAATTGTGTTTTGTCATTTTGATGAGGACATGGTTACATGCTATAAATAACCTAAGTATCCCATTCCTAATCGAATAATGTTTTCCATGAGGTATAAAGGACGTGGGTGTGGCCGCCAAGAACAAGGCCCATTAGAGGCTCTTGCAATACCTCGTCGTATAGTAGGTAAGTCAGGTATAGGCATCCATTTATATGAGTCTCACTCTTCAGATGATGAGTATGCCTCTTCTGAGAGTGAGGATAGTTTGTCCAGAAATGAAAGTGAAACAAATTCTTGATGTAGTCTTTACGAAGACCTTTCCTCTATGAACCTATTCACCAATATGGCTATCCTTACTATAACCCCTGTTATACCCACCATATCCCCTATAACTCAGCCATTAACCCTCACCTACCACTCACTCGTGAATTAGAATCAACAACAACACGTACCTATTGATGTGTTTTAGAATGATGAGGCCATTGGTGAGTTCCTGGGAATCAAAGAAAACATTCCAATATATGATCACAAGAGGGGGTTCTCCATTCAATTTAACGTATGCACATACTTTGGAGAGGAAGTAGAGTTGTGTGGGAATTTAAGTAAAAAAGTGAGCAAGGGAAAATTTTCCAAAGAAAATCCTTGTGGAAATAAAAAGGGGAAGTCCTATAGCGAAAACCTCTTTGAGGCACTTGTGGAAAAACAGGAGAACAACCTATGGAAAAGATAATGTACCCACTTCAAGATGAAGAGCTCCCTGAACCACCTGTGATAGAGGAGGATCTCAATCTCCCTCCTGATCCTACACGCATGGGGATGAATCAAAGTTATTAGTGGAAGATACAATAGATGTTAATATCAAGCACGGAGGAACTACCGCGGATAGTTAAGTTAGGATCTTCCCTCTCAGCCAAAGAACAAAAAACATTCATAGGACTCTTAAGAGAGTATGCAGGCATCTTCGCTTGGTCTTATGCTAACATGCCAAGACTCTATCCTACACTAGTGGTGCACAATCTTGTGTTACACCCAAATTCCAAGCCCATCAAACAAAAGCTCCGAAAGATGCATCCTCACGTCGCATTACCAATAAAGGAAGAGCTAGAAAGGTTACTAGAAGTAGGCTTTATCAAGCCTATCGACTACTCAAAGTGGATCTCCAATGTGGTCTCGGTTCAAAAGAATCCATTTGGTATTAGAGTGTGTATTGATTTCAGGGATATAAACAAAGCTTGTCCTAAGGATGATTTTCCTCTTCCAAACATCAACATGATTGTCAATTCTATAGTAGGTTATGAGATGCTTTCACTCATGGATGGCTTCTCAGGTTATAATCAGATAAAGATTGTGGAAGAAGATCAACACAAGATGGCTTTCAAAACCCCATGGGGATGTTTTGTTACCAATTCATGCCTTTCGGCCTTAAAATTTGTGCGCTACATATCAAATTGTGATGATTGTAATCTTTCATGATATGAAAAGTGACATTATGGAAGATTATGTAGATGATATACTGGCTAAATCTACAATGCGAGGAACACCCTGAAATTTTGTAGTGTATCTTTCAACATCTAAGGGATTACAAATTCTGGCTTAACCCAAAGAAATGTGTCTTTGGTGTGCTATCTGGAAAATTACTAGGATTCATTGTGTCACGAAGAGGAATAGAAATGGAACCTGCAAAGGTCACGACTATCACAAAAATGCCTCCCCCAAAAAATATCAGACAACTGTGTAGCTTACAAGGGAAAATTCAGTCCATCAGAAGGTTTATTTCACAACTAGCAGACAAGTGTCATACATTTACACATCTTCTTAAGAAGGATGTTAATTTCAACTAGGGACCATAACAACAACAAGTGTTTTCTTTGCTAAAAGAATACTTGGCCAACCCCCTGTTCTCATGCCACCCACGGCAGGAGAACCCTTGTTACTTTATATCTCTGTTAACACATTTTTCAATTGGAGCATTTTTGGCCCAATATGACAAAGAACAGAGAGAAAAGGTTGTATACTATTTGAGCAGGACATTGGTAGCATATGAGCTAAATTATCCACAAATCGAGAAAGCTTTCCTAGCCGTGGTGTTTGATTTCCATAAGATACGTCACTATATGCTTAACAATAAAATCAATCTTATTTCAAAGGTCGACCCTTTGAAGTATTTATTGTCCAAACCAGAATTAACCGAAAAGATGGCTAATTGGATCATATTAAGTGAGTTTTACATTGAATATGTTCATCAAAATTCAGTAAAAGGACAGGTGTTAGCAGTTCAGTCAACCGCGAAGCTCGCTACTATGTATTAAACCCTTGAGTCTAGAACTACCAGATGCATCCATTATGTACCATAAAGAATCTACATTTTAGAAAATGTACTTCGATGGCTCTTTTACCTTTCATGGTTCAGGTGTCGGAGTTGTGCTAATCACTCTCATGGGAGACTTGATTCCGCAGGCATTTCGAATTGGATTCCATTACACGAACAATATAGTGGAATATGAAGCTCTCATTACAGGAATGAATCTATCCATCAAATGGGATATCAGACAAGTAAAATGCATTAGTGATTCAATGCTTATTATCAAACAAGTCACATATGAATATAAAGTTAAAGATGAAAAGTTACTTCCATATAAAATAATGGTTGATTCCTTGAAAGAATTCTTTGAGTAGATAACATTTGATCAAACACCAAGAGCTCATGATAGAGCAGCAGATTCCATGGCTATGGTAGGATCTATGTTGAGCATTCTGCCAGAGAGAAATTATATGCCATTCTTTGTTGAAAATCTAAGAACATCGGCATATGACATACCAGACTCTTGTTTAGTGTGTGAAGTTATTGGTCCCTTTTCACCGTGGTACGCTAAAATCTTTAATTATCTCCATGATGGAACCTTCCCTATGAACATTTCCCATGCTAAAAAAGCAACCTCATCCAAAGTGTATAGCCCGCTATACCCTACTTGGGGCACCCTCTTCCACCGAGGCTACGACGGGAATCTATTGCATTGTTTAAATTCGACGAATCTATCCAAGCAATCAAGGAGGTGCACGAGGGCATATGTGGAGCTCATACTAATGGGATCATCCTTGCAAAGAAGATACTCAGAGTAGGCTACTATTGGCCTACCATGGAGCATGATTGTTGTCAACATGTGAAGAAGTGTGTGGATTGTCAAAGTATACGGCAATTTGATACATGCATCGGCATAATCCTTGCAACCAATCACGACACCTTGACCATTCTCAAAGTGGGGTCTCGATCTAATAGGGAAACTTAATCATGTCTCCTTGGATGGCCACAAGTTCATTATAATGGCCACTGAGTACTTTACAAAATGGGTAGAGGTTGTTCCTCTAACCTATACAGAAGGTCCCCAAATTTCTAAGTTTATAATGAATCATATCATCTACAGATATGGAATCCCTTCTTCTATTATCACTTGATAATGGTAAGTCGTTCAAAAATAAAAATGTGAAAGCACTCTGCAAACGATTTCAAATTTCCCTTAATTTTTCAACCCCTTATTACCCTCAAGGTAATGGGTAGGCCGAAGCTTCCAACAAAACCTTAATTCACATTATGGAGAAAATGGTGAATACCACAGGTTGTAACTGGCATCTGCAAATTCACCCGCCCTCTAGGCATTCAAAAATTCTATCCAACTCCTACAGGTGCAACTCCATATTCTTTAGTATTCGGTTCAGAATTCATCTTACCTTTAGAGATCGAGATCCCTTCTTTGTGTATCGAGCTAAGGGATTACTTGAATGAAGAGGAGGACTATAGAGTAGCTCGACTGGAAGAGTTGGAGCTATTGGATGAGAAACACCTTTGCGCCCTCAATCACCTGAAAGTGTATCACATGATCGAGTGTGGAGGAGCTACAACAAGAAGGTCATACCTCGTCAGTTTGAGGTAGGAGACATGGTGTTGAAAGAGAATCAGAAGAACACCAATAAAGATTGAGAAAAGAAAGGGAAATTTGAGCCCAACTGGCTAGGACCATACATTGTGGTTGTCAAGTTTGGTTCAGGTGCATATAAGTTGGCCTATTCAGATGGCCAAGAGCTTCGAGAACCCATGAATGCAATGCATCTTAAGTGCTTATATGCTTAAGTATGGGGTCTCTGCTAGAATACCAAGAAAAGTAAAACAAAAAAGTATAAAAATAGAAAAATATAAATATAAATAAACAGGTACGTCCAATAGTGAAAACCATGCAATGGTGGCACTTTGGAAAATCCTTTAGTGAAAATTGGCTTCGGTAACCGCAAAGGAGGGTCCGTTGTTCACAAGCAGTCTAGGTTTAAGGAGTACGAAAACTTTGTCCTAAGTTGATCTTTACCTTCGTCTGAGTCCCTTATGAGCATATCCTTCTTTGCCTTGATCCGGATAATCTAACCTTTTGAGTGTAGAGAAGTTAACATTGAATGAACCCATCTCACCCTGGGGGTAACTTCACAGCATCACTTCTGGCATATAACATGTGGCATTCTACCCTTGTACATCCCATCTAACGTTGGGGGCATCAACATTTGCTTTGAAAAACTGTTGAGAAAATGTCAAAAACATTCGTATAACTTTTGAAAAACCCAAAACATTCAAATACATTTTGTAGAAAACTCCAAAACAATAGAAAATTGTCTTAGAAACCAAAATAGCAAAAAACATCCCAAAACTGTCTCACAAAAACAAAGTAATGGTTTGCTTACTTTTAGTTGTTGGTTTGAATGGTTTTGGTTGCATTTCTCTTTCATATTGTATGCTTTAAATTGGATTTACTTGCTTACTTAGATTAAATGTCACTTTAGTCTATAGTGTATTGCATTAAGTCCATTTTATATTGCACACTTGTAAATAAATGTGTTGTTGGGATTAGATTTGTTTAAACTTGTGCTTGTCAATTTTTACTTGTACATTGTGTTATCATTTCATCATCATATCACACATATCCATACATTATGTATCAAAAAAATATGCTAAGTCTACATCACGCATGTATACTAAAATCTAATCATCAAATATCGTATCACCAATGGGGCAAGAGGGGTTGTGCATGATCACAAATCTATCCCCCCACACCAATATCAAAAGTATAAACATGTTTTACTCAAAGTAGCTCATTAACGTATAGTATGATATCAACTAAGGCTATCTCATAATCTAACAGGTGATACAAACATAAATAAACAAATTAAGCATGATATCTCATACAACATGTGATACATCGGTAATCCATCTATCATCATATATATCATCAAAAATATAAGTTTCCATATACATATGATATAACAAGTCATCATGGGCATTTGTACAAAAAAGTTCCTTCATCACGAGGCATGATCAAAGCAATATACATACATCCGTATAAAAGTATGCCTTCATCACGAGGCGGTACACCAAAAATAAAGTAATACATTTGGCATGTCAATAAGAAAGTCAACCATGACTCTCACCCACGTCGGGATTGCCTAGTCCAAGAAGACTACTAGGTGGGGGCATCCGAGGTGTTAAATGTGTAGAAGGAACTACATCAAAGCTAAGCTAACAGCCTGAGCCCTAGGATGAACTAACCCACGTTGATATGAAGCTATTTGTCTCAAAGGACCCTCTATAGATCGCACTGATTGGGATGGTCTATGGGATCTGGATTGTGACCTGCTACCTATTATATGACTATACTCAGGAACTCTCTACTCGGCCCGTAAGAACAAGCCGCGTAGTCTTTGCATCCTATAATAGGTGGCCTCACCTGCTATAGTAGCATTATGCCCAATCATTAGCTACATCCCCGAGGACGTATCTTCCTATTGTAGTGTATCACGCTCTTCCCTAATGCTAGCTAGCTCTATCCACAATTGTGACCGTTACGCTTTATAATTTGATCTCGCTCTACCTGTAGTTGTAGGCTATCTGCTATCACTTGGTCTCGCTCTGCCTGTAGTTGATCTCGCTCTTCCTATAGCTGATCTCACTCTACCTGTAGCTGATCTCGCTCTGCTATAGCCTGATCTCACTCTTCTGTGACTATAGGCTATCTACCATCAATCGGTCCCGCTCTGCCTATAGCTGACCTTTCTCTGTTATAGCCTGATCTCACTCTTCCTGTGACTGTAGGCTATTTACCATCACTTGGTCTCACTCTGCAAAGGCTTGATCTCACTCTTTCCTAGCCTGGTCTCACTCTGTCACAAGTTGATCCCCATCTGAAAGGGCCTGATATCTCTCAGCAATGGCCTGGTCTCTCTCTCAAGTACCATTGAAACGTAAGGCTATCACCTGCTAAAGTTGTTGCTACAAGGCGCATCACTGTGTATCATGCACATCATATGTATCGTATATCCCTGCATATTTATTATATCATGCATGGCATGTGCATCCTGTGTATCTTGAACATTGCATATTTGTTATATCATGCATGGCCTACACATCTTATGTATCTTGCACATCCTGCATATCCGCTATATCATGCATGGCCTGCGCATCCTATGTATCCTGAATATCTGGAAATTCCTCCTCCATATCCTCATCATGTAGTCCTCTCCTCCACCCCCTAGTGGACTATGTCGTGGACTCATGTGAGGGTGATAAAGGTCCCTGCACTAGATCATACACTAGTACCCCTATGTATGGTACTACTTGTCTCTATGCTTGTGCCTCTATTGGTGCATCTGAATCCTGATCATCATGCTCTCTGCGATCAATATCTCCTGAGGAATAGACAATTGACGTGGCAGCACTAGTGCATACCATGCTGCATAGTCTGGTGTAGTACCCAGATCTACTATTTACACCTATTGTACCCAAGGTTGTGAGACTACCTGTGAAAAGCTCGCAAGGGCTCGGTCTAACCTAATCTGGGTCCCATATCGAAAATATCTCTGTAGCAGGTGCGCATACCACATCTCATCGCCAGGAATCCCCTGGATAAGACCAAGCTGACGTTGAACCCAGTCCACCCTATACCACTCTAAGACGTGGCTCCTGCTCCCAATAATAAAGTGGTCTACTGCAGTTTATCCCCAACTCGTCTGCATCATGTGGCCACTGATATAGCATGTATGGTCGTCAAGTGATCATGTGGGGTTGTAGCTCGTCAAATGCTTGCCGAAAGTAATCTATGTCCCCCGTGGCTGCGAATATCATCTCCATCAGAACCCAACCCATGAGAGAAGGATCTCCAAGAACCCGAGCTCTCAATGCTCCTAAAGGACATCCAATGGCAATATGGTCCCAAGCCTAGATCTGTAACAAAGTAGTAGGGCCCAGTGTCCTCTAACCATGATAGGCTATCAAATGTAAATCGGAATATAAGTGAGCCAGTATACACTAACCCCAATAGTAGACTCTGCCAAGCAGGTCATGGATCACTCTAATGAGACCCAGGGAGAATCGGGCACTAGTCTTGTGGTGCAACAACACATTCTTGATAAGAGCGATAAATATATAGGGACCCGTCCTAGCCACGTATCGGCCATACATCTCCTAACCACATCTGTCAAGGCCTCATTGGGGAATGTCAGTCAATCAAAATATCATGGCTATGTAGCAGCACTCAACTCGGCTGCGGCATCGAGCAACCTCTGGATAAGTAATCAAACAAACATCCTCTAGATCGGAACTCGCAGGATCCACCAAACATCCTCCGTTGTCACATCTCTCATCTCACCGGTCGGAATATCCAAGAGATATCACCTCGAAAGTCTAAAGTCATCCATGCCATCTCTCACATCCCTAAAAGCATCAAACCTCCAAATATAGTCATGCAATGCATCCAAGTCAATTCAATTAAGTCAATTTTTGTAATCTATCTTTCTATTCTACCATATAATTTCTTCTTAAAAATCTAAGTTTAGTGTGTTATTCTTCTATTTTCATTGTTAAATTTCTCTATAGTTCACTTTTTTCTTCTACGTGGGGTTTGCTAAAAATAATTTTTTTCTTAAAAACAGTTTTAAAATTGTCTTTCATGCGTAAGTGCCCCCTGTGTGTGCACTAGCGCCATGCTCTCAACATGGGCGCGCGCTCATGTGCAATCAAAATATCAAAAAATAAATAAATAAACATTGCCAACACAAGCACTCAAGCACCCAGCACCCACGCTTCCCAACAAAACCCAAAAAAATCAAAAACACCATAAAAGTCGGCACACTAGGCCCAGCCTGCCCATAAACTTTGCGTCACACACTAGCCAAGAAAACCCAAACTAGGTCAACACAGGCATCTAGGCACCCATGTTGGCTCACTGCATGCAAAAATTTGTAAAACTTTCTCAAGACAGCGCCCAGTGCCCATGCTTTGCAAGGAAATCTCAAAATTTTATAAATGTTTCTCAAAGACGGGCGCTCATGTGGCCATGCTTTGCAAAAAAAAATCTCAACAATTTCAAAAATCGGATCAGCACAGCACCGGGTGCCCATCTGCAAAAAAACTCAAAAATTTGAAAAACATACTCAAAGACAGGCATCCAGGCGCCCATGCTTTGCACAACACATCTCAAAAAAATCTAAAATTTGCTCAACACAGTGCCCAAGCACCCATGCTAGCACACAAATTTCACAAAATCCAAAAAGGAAGCCAACACAGGCACTAGATGCCCATGTTGGCAAGAAAAAAAAAAAAATACATAAGCACAACTAGCATAGGTGTCCCCCCTAGTTTTGCCCTAAATTTAACCTAAAAATGCATATTTTCCGTTAAAAATTCAAAAATTTGAATTGTCAGGGTAAAAGGGGAGAATTGTGTACCTATGGTCCATCCAGTTGGAAGTCTCAGGTAGTCCCTCACAAGGTATGCATGGTGCCTTCGATTCGCTATCCTTGTCATTTCCTCTTGTAGGTCAGAGCTCAGTTTAGTAGTCAAATGATAAGCAAATGTGGTAAAATAACTTGTCGCGGTGGCTTATATGCTCATTTCTACCTCCCACGGTGTGTTTCTTGCTCCCAAAGTGCCTCGAGACCATCGTGTATCTTCTAAAATTCCTCTAACACTAGCCGTGATGATTATTTTTTTAAAAATAATTATTTTTCGACATGTTTTTGCTACGTTGGGGCATTTTTGCTTCTCACGACCTTTTCTACTACCGAGGCATTTTTTTGCCTTGCGGTCACTTTTAACATTGTCTCGCGACTTCGTTATTTCTTCTATAATATTTTCTTCTATAAAAAAAAAAAAAACGATTGGTAAAATTATTAAAAATCCAAAAAATTGTAAAAATTTAAAATTTTACCAAAAAAATGGTAAACAACATATATGCAGCTAAAACTGTGTCAATTGCATCATCCTCGAACATTGAAATATGTCTTACAAAAGCATCTTTCTACGGTTCTTGCTTGTTCTGGTCTCAAACGACTTGTGGATCATCGTGATCTACCCCCATTAACAAAAGCTCAGTTGCATACTACTTTGTACTCCCGTGCAACAGTGAGTTGTCAGAGACTGTGTCATAGTGCACGAAGGTTTTTCCATAGGACTACTTGTGTCCTCTATTTTCCCTTGCATGTGTTATTTCTTGGGGCATCATTTTTAACCCTTTTCATTACAACACGAACATTTGGGAACTGCTGACTTGATAACAAAAACATGGGTGCAACACATTATTTGTTTGAATACGTGTGATTGCACTAGTTTCTCTGTTAGGTTAGTTGGTTTACTTTCTCGTATTGCATTGCATAAATGTATGTTGCATGGAGCTAAATATCATTTTACTTTCTCGTATTTATTTTGCATGGAGTTACGTATTTTTAGCAGTAAACAATTGTTAGTAATTTAGCTTTTCATGTTATCTTACACTTTTGTTTATTTTAAATAAAGGTCGATGATGTAGACCTAGGGGCAAAATGATATAAACTAGTTGCTTATGGAAAGGTTGGATGAAAAGGTTGGACTTGTCCTATATTTCTCCATTAATCATTTCTTCTCCATTATCATTACTAATTTTTCTCCTCAAACTCACTGGGGCAATAAATAACCACGTTTATCCCCATCCTTATTCCTTCTCAATACCTAAGGGTTTCGCACCCATTCTAACCTATTTACTTCTACCCATTTCAATCATATTTTTGATCATCGATTGACTTCTTCTATCACCCACTCGACACTCAAGGGGGCATCCTTCATCCTACTAATTTTTCTTCAAAAATTTATATGTTTTACGCTTATCTACTATGTTTGAAGTGAAGTCACTAACTTCACCTCAAACAGGGGCAAATGTAGACACCTAAATTCCGCTTTTGCAATCTTATTGCCAAAATGCATGCAAATCACTCTTATTCTTCCCAATTTCGTTATAATTAGTGCTCTTTACTAATTAACTAATGTTTCTTACCACTTTGGTCGGTTAACAAGCACTTCGTTGATCACCAAACCTCTTTTACATTCAAGATACCACTTTATGACGAATCGTAAGTCAAAATCCTCTTCAAAATAGACAATTAGCGTTTATAAGCTAATTAAGCCTATTTTTCCCTTGTTTTGGTCAATATGCCCTAGTATTGGCTTAAACCCCTCTTCCAACCACTCAAAATCACCCCATTCACCTCTACAATGTCTCAACAAGATTTAAAAGCTTATCCTAGCCTCCTAGTTGACCCTAAGTGGTCGATTAAGGCTCCACACCTCTTAATCACTTGGTAATTCACTAATTGTGATTAGCAAGGCCTAATCATGATTAGCAATTATAATCTAATTTGGGTCTTTTAGTCCCACATGCACCAAAATACAAGTTTCTCCCAAAAGAAAAACTATAAAAATAGTGCACCTCATTCCTTTATACTTTACACCATGCTTTGATTTGCATCTCATATAATAAATATGATATATAACCAAGTTCAATCCTTGCTTAAAGCCTTCAATGGGGTTAGTAGATGGATATCCAAAATGACCAAGTAGTCATTTGGAGAGGCCATTTCACCTTGTTTGGAGTAGTAACCATAACCATTTGATTGCCCTCTTAGGTCTATTTAGGCCCATGTTAGGTAATTCAAACATATTAGTAGGCATGTTTAGTTATATTTTGTATTGTTTTCATACTAGTTAAGCATTCTTTTAAGCTTCTATCTTAATGTTACATTCCTAGACTTAGAACCTTGGCTAGATGGATGGCAATGGTGTTAGCTTTCCTTGTTTAGTCATGCAATTTACTTTGTAAAGTTTCGGGAGTGTAATTCAGTTCATGTTTCTTAAATATGGAACTCATGAATGCAATTGGAGATTCGATTCCCTCTTGATTGTGTTGAGTCAGGATGGTAAAGATCATGTGTGGGGAAGCATAACAATAGACTATGAAATCCTTTTTAAAATCGGGACACACCAATGTAGGAGCTTTTGCAATAGCATCCTTGATATGTTCAAATGTTTCTCTACCTTCCTTCGACCATTTGAAAGATTATTTTCCTTTCATCATGTCAGCAATTTCTTTGGTTAGCTCGGTGAAATCTGGCACGAACCTTCTCAAAAAGTTCACCTTCCCAAAGAATGAGTGGACTCTAAGCTTACTTGTAGGTAAGGAAAGATTCTTGATAGCTTGAACGCATTCAAGATCGATCTTAGTTCCTTCTTTAGAAATAATATGACCTAGAAGTTTTCCTACCAGTAACTCCAAACACAGAATTCTTTGGATTCAGGAGATCTTATGAAGTATGCACCTTTACAATATTTTCTCCAAATCTCTTAGGTGATCTTCTCGCTTCTTTGAGAAAATTGTCAAGTCATCTAGGTATATTACGATGATCTTGTCTTTATAATCTGTGAATGCCATATCCATAGCCCTTTGAAAAGTTGCACCGGCATTGATCAAACCAAAAGACATTCTTTTATATGCGAACGTACCCCAAGGGGTAGTGAACGTTGTTTTATGTTGGTCTTCTCTAGCCACTTCAATCAAATTATAACCTGAGAAACCCTCTAGCATGGATAGCATTTCTAATCCACTTATTGCCTGCAAAATATGGTCCATGACTGGCGGTGGTGGATAGTTATCCTTTAAGTAAGCTTGATTAAGATTGTGGAAATCCACGCAAATCCTAACTTCTTTGTTTTTCTTGCGAACCAAGACAATATTAGCTATCCAAGTTGAATGTCGAATAGGAAAAACTATTTGTGCGTCTAACATCTTTTGAACCTCATGGAATATTGTCCCTGCTATCTTGGGATTATATTGTCTTTGCTTTTGCTTGAATAGATTTACACCAGTCATAAAGGTATGGTGTGCTCCATTTCCCTAGGTCGGAAAGACTTCAAGTCTTCATATGAGTAAGCCAAGACATCAAAATATTTGGTAAGGAGGCTTACAAATTTCTTGCACTCCTTAAGTGAGCAACACTTACCGATGTTGACTAAGCGAGGTTTGTCCTTGGTACCAATGTTAACTTGCTCATAGTCAGTAGAATTTGTAGGTCCTACCTACTCTTTCTCTTTGATAAACCTATCATGTTTATCAAAAAGTTCTTCAAGTGAAACCAATCCTTTTATAATTTTATTTCCTTTGAGTTGAATGATGCCATCACCAGGATCCTCATTCTCAACTCCTTGAATGGGAGAGGTCATCGATTCATGAAATGCATAATCACTTCCTTCAAAGTACAATTGTTCAAAATTATCTCTCTTTTCCAAGAAGGCTATAATTTGTTGATCATCATTGAAGACTTGCCAATTTTCTACATTATCAGGAACACTTGGCCTAAAAATCATTTCAATGGTATACTTGTCTTGATAAAACTCTGAATGAGGGATCATTAATGAAGTTGAGATTGCTAGGGAATCTACTTTGTCATTATTTTCATGAGGTACAGATTCTATGGAAAAAACATCAAAGATTTATATCGTGTCCCACACTTTATTTCTGTAGTGTCTCAAACGATCATTCTTTACATGAAATTGATTTTTAACTTGTTTCACGATCAATTCTGCATCTCTCGAAGACTTTTAAATTTTTGATCCCTTTCTCTTCTGCAACTTGGAGGCCAAGGATTAATGCCTCGTATTTTACAGTGTTGTTAGTATTTAAAAATTGGAGTCATTATGTGAGTGTTGTCTTTCCTGTAGGGATCCTAAAATAGGGTGACCATTCGATCTGAATATCGAGTCATGACCCCTACAACTTCAAAACTGAAATTTAAATCTTAAACAATGAAATGAGATCCAAATAATTGAGATGAGATGGTTGTGTGGGATGGAGACAAGTTTCGATGTTTAGTGTGCAAACATAGAACTAAGCTTACAAAGCAAAGCTTGAATCTTTGGCCAAAGTAGTGTAACTAGTTGATCACATTGTCTGTTCACCACTTTCCTAACTTGATGTGTCGGATGCCGAATGGAATTCAGTTTCATCGATTTTCGGGTTGACAATTAGGAATTGCACATAGTTCTCAGAACTTATTATAAAGGTTTAACCAATTGTATACAAGTTATACACACTCGGTTAGAACGAATTAAAGGGAGATCGGATATATCTAATTGACCCTTTGAAACTGCTCATGGTTATCAATGTTATCAAATGGATTGTAAACAAATAATTATGTTGAATTTTAGTTGTTGCGTGCTAAAAATCATTAAAGGCATTAAATGTGATAAAAGTGTTGCTTATAAAAAAATCCCTTAATTTGATGAAGTATAACATGGGTGTTACATGTCTTGTACGACTCTCACTAAAAGAAAAGGAAAGCGGGTTAGAAGAAGCTGTGCACAAATTGATCACCCTAGCTAGTAAGATACACTTAATAGAACAAATACAAAATCAATCCCTATTTGCATGGCTTCCCTTATCAAGATTAAGGCTCAATGATAACCATCATCACAAGCACATTAATAGAACTTTATAGCAAGAGTCAATTAAAATTACAAGATTCCATCTCTCATGGGAAAAAAGTACTTCTACCCCAATTTATAGCAAGAGTTAATGTTTGCAAGCTAGAAGCCACAACCATGCTTTAGCTGATATGGAGGATCGTCACAGTCCCAAATGCTCTATACAGTCTTATTATATCTGCAAAATATTTAGCAAATGATCCATTTTATAGTTATTGTCACAAGACTCCTCCCATACATGGTAATTTTATCTAATCTCACCTCAAATACAAAGTATCAATAATCGAGAAATTTTGTTTTGGCAAATTGCAGAGAGAAGGTAACCCAATTTTGTAGATGATACTTGGCAATGTCATTCACCACTAGCAAATAATCCTCAATGCATTGAACTCGGGCATTTTATTTAGCAAAAACGCTATAAAAACATTGTACATCCAAAGACAAAGACATTTACCTTCTTTACAACATAAGAAAATGAAATCAGAATTTGTTTTCAACAATTGATTGAGACAAATTTCAAGTAAGTCATTCAAAAGCTTATAATTGAAATTCAACAATGAGCAATTCAACTCATCAAAAACCGGATGCCCATGTGGAGTCAATGGTGTAAAACAAGAATATGATTATATCATCCACTAATGACATCCCACACATAACCCAAATTAAAATTCTCTCTCTAGCTCGTAGTGAAGCACAAATTTTTAACATGTGATACTCTCCAAATAAAGGGAACATTGTGTTGCATATTTTGCAACCAACAAGAGAGAACATCAATGACATGTTATTTCAATGCCTAACACCAAAAGAAAGCGGCAGGTATTTATACGCAGATCAATGATGAAAGAGGAGATAACCCAACACTTAAGTTTGTATTCTTCCACCTTTGAAGAGAAAACGTTACGTAAAGCCCCACCAATTCTCGAGCCATAGCTCCATTTCTCATTGCATGTCGGCAGAATGCAATAGAATAATGAGTTCAAAGAGAATATTCTTGGAAATAAATTTGGGCCAATATGAGGCAATTTTTTGGTGATCCCCGATTGGAGAGGACTATTTGGCAATTTGCACAAGGGACCTCTTGAAGGATTACCTCATACACAAAGCATTAAGTCCATTATCAAAGCTGCAATGTTTCCATCAGTCCAGGGGCCTAGATGGATCACCACCATCATTTCTCCTTTGCATGTCGACGTGAATACATAAAATTATAAGGCGATCCAAAGATAGAATATTCTTAGAAAAATATTGGACCAATATGAGGCAAATTTTTGGTGGTGCCGATTGGAGAGGACTATATGCACAAGGGACCCACCAGAGGATTATCTCATACACATAGCATTAAGTCCATTACCAAAGTTACAATATTTCCATCTTCCCGGGCCTAGATGAATCACCACCACCATGCCATGTCAACAAATATTTGAGGATGCATCAAAAGGAAAAATATACAGTCGAAAGTGGCTTTATAGGCATATTTTTTATCTTGTTCGCTTTATATATGTGGCGTGCCACCAATATGAAGGAGAACTACTAAATACCATTTGTGACATCGAGAGACATCAATGAGCCAACTCCCAATTGGGTAGGGCAAACCCTCTTGATGGGTACGCAGAGGTGACAACAACTATGGGTGTTACCAAGCGTATGTATCGGGCACAATGGCGGGTTGGATGCCTCCTACGATTGTCTATATGTTAAAGCATTCCCGAGATAGCTAGATTGCAAGTAGCCAAAACACGACCGTAGCGATAGCACGTGTTTGAGGTAACCCCTAAACGGTCGAGGATCGAACTCAAAGGTGCATATAAACCGGCGCATGCATTGTCCCCGAGTGCCACATGCTCAAAATCAAATCGTCATAGAAAAGGAATTGAAACTAGTGCTTAGGTCACTCAAACAAGAATCAAAGGCCAAGATCATGTGGAGCCTACAAAATTATTTATAGATGGACCATGACCGCCAAGGGTTAAGGAATTATTGAATTCTAGGAGATAGAACATGATAAAATTGTTTCATTTTATAAGCAAAACAAAAATTCTTTTATGGTACCAATTTTTATCTTGTTCACTTTCTATGTGGGGTGTGCCGCCACCATGAAGCAAAACAATTGAACAAAATTTGTGACATCAAACACATCATAATATTAAAGGCCCTGAAACTAATGCTCAGACAGCTCAAACAAGAACCAAAGGCCAATGAGATCTCTTGGAGTCTACAAAATTATTTATAGACAAACCATGACATCTTCAGAGTCTAGGAATTATTGAATTCTAGGAGACGGATCATGACAAAATTGTTTCTTTCTATAAGCAAAAGAAAATTATTTTATTGTAGCTATTAAATTAACCTATTGATAGTTAATTGCTCGGTGTTAGGAAGTAAAATCCATTTAACCATTCACTAACCTGACCGCAAACCCACAAAGTCATTTATAACCTATTGATTGCTAATTGTTTAGTGTTAGGAAGTAAATCCATTTAACCATTCACTACCCTGACAACAAAACCACAAAGTCATCAGAAACAACTTTGTAACATATCAACTGACAGAGTTATCAGCATATTTGCAATTTCACATTGTGATTTAAAGAATTCAGCACCAAATCCAGCAAGTAATATCTTGGAACTGCAAAGCCAAGGAGTTGTATGTATTGGCAAATAACGAAACTAGCAAATTTGAGGTGTCAAGTTCAAATTCCCTTGGTTAGCACATGCAATAGCACACCAGGGATTAGGGCCCTGTTTTTGCCCTAGAATCGCCCGAGAGTTGTGGCTGAGTTGTTAGAGTTGGCCCATATTGCGTGCTCTACTCTCAGACCGAGGTTCGATCCCGATTGTGGGGTCCCCAATAAATCTGGCTTCAATTGGTGGTGACCTATCCATTGTTTCTCTCTATCAAAAAAAAATGTTGGGACTGAAATACAAATCTATCTATATCCAAAAATTGAATTAAGAAATGGTGATCAATGCCTTCGCTCCCAAAAACAACTAATGTTGAAGTTGTGATCAATGCATATACTGTCATATCTTCCCAATCATACATAGCTTTGAAAGTTTAAAAAGGATGAGACCTTTTTGAAGAGTACTACAATAATTTGGAAGAGAATTGCTTGTTTGCATTAAATCAGTACAACTACACATTTACTAAGAAAATAAAGGGTTTGGATTGCTTAGGGTTATCCTCAAACAACCCTAACTCTCATTGTTACAATGGTGCCAAATCGTAAAATGATCTAAACGGGAATTATTTAAACATTTTACGCTTTTGGGAAACAATTTCTTTCTTGAGCAACTTCTTGTATCAACCCTCTGAATTTCTCATACAGTGCAAGCACATATTGGCTAAAGCTGTAAAAAGTCAGATTGAAAATATTTCTTCATTCAGTCTACACCCAACATTGACCACTAGACTCAATGCTAGCAAAATTAAGCGTCAAAATGTGAACACATTTTAAAACAGGACCACCTCATTTCAATAATCTTCATGGATTTCGTACAACCTGAACTATGAAGAATCTAGGAGATTCGCTTCATAGATTCCTTGCTACTTTTCCCCGGAAGCAATTCTGGGGGCAGAAAAACCGGGATAAAACAAATGATGATGATGCCAAAAACTACAAGAAAGCCCACCCACCATGCTTGAATTGGTATTCCCAAGAATAACTCATCACAGACTGCATCCAAGAATGTAAAAGCTCGAATTAAAACTTGGAAAAGGGAAAAGGACAACAGTGACTTTAAGATGAAACAAATTGGCAGAGCTTCATAAATATATTAACCAGTAATATTATCTCAAAGACGTAATTTTCTATTAGTAGATGAAACTAAGATATAAGAGATATTTTTGATAACAAAGTGCCTAGAATATACTACAATTTCCTTATATAAAGGTTACTGTATCGGAACTTTTCTGGCAAACACAAGCAGAGAACATATTTCACTTACCAATGTTAAATATCACAAATTGTTGCTCTTTCAAATGAGATTTTGCGACAATACCTGCAGGCTCTACTGATATCAATGCAAAATTCTTACCATATGCAGAAGCATCCTGCAAAGAAATCAAATAATCAAGCATATAAGCTATGAAGAAAACTAAAGTAAAAACTAAATTAACCTTTTAGTAAGATGTCTTGTGTTTACCGGCACAATTTTGTCTGCCTTGAATATTTGCTTCTCTGTATTCAGCAATCTTCTTCCCAGATTGAAAACGATAGTAGCATTATCTTTTACAATTGCAATAGAAAATCTGGCTGGTATCTGTCACATTGCTATGCCAACTACAAAGATTCAGTGTCCTTCCATGAAGGAAAATGCTATAATATAAATGACTTTAAAAATCAATGGACTTCATCCCTCTCAGTAGAAACTGTTTGGTTACCAATAAGACGGAAGGGTGTAGGGTTAGTACATACAGAGGCCGGATAAGAAATCTTCACTTCATACCACCTCGATGCTTTTAAGCCATATAATTCATATAAGGCCTGGCCCATGTGTAATGGGAGAACTTCTTGGATCAGCTCCTCCCCAACATTTAGTACCTTTGCTCTTGATCTGCACAGTCCAGAAGAGACTAGTAAACATACTGATTCTTCAAATAAAACCTAATCCCTGCATGCAATGAATGATAGATGAAAAAGAAAACGAGAAGAAATAGATTTTTGTTAATCATCCTCATAGGTATTAAAGTGAAAACTAATTCCAAAGACTCGTCCTTAAGAGTAAAATAACATAAGCATCATCACATGTGCATAGAAATCGAGTGCATGTACGAAGAAATGCACCATATACAGGTTTGAAATATGTTTCCTGACATTTTTCACAATCCCTAGTTATAACCAATATAACATTTAGAACCTATATGGTCAATTTATGTTTTTCCCCTTCCTCATGCATTATACTAAAAACTACTTAAAGTGATTTACAAAATCAAATATGTCTGCACTTTTTCACGAACAATAGTGAGGAAAACTTTAAAATATTCAGTTTAAGATTCAAACCATTGAATTCTTCAAAAGATTTCAGTAATTATTCTGCAAGCCGACAATTTCTAACATTTGAACAAATTTGTATATGCAACTGTTTGTCTACGTCTCCAATCTTTTGACACTCCCCTGCAATCAAATTACTCAAAGACAAATGCAGTCGTATATAAGACCCATTAATAACAGAATGACGTTCGAGAAAATAAACCTTCACAGTCAAAAGTTGAAAAGTTCTAGGCCATTGTGAAAAAACAATACTATATGGTCATTCATAATGTCACCTGCAGATAGAGGCCAGGTACAAGATCTTGGCAGAGGAAAGCATATTCAGGAATGTGGCTCTGTGAGGGCTATGTCAAGGAAAGTCTATGGAGGGTCTGCAAAAGACAGCGAATTTGGGAGGCATTCAACAGTTTGTCTACCAGTGAGATGAAATGGTGAAGAAGCTGCTGAAACTGGAAATGCTATATTTCATCAACAGTGTAGGTTGTTCCCCTGGTTTTTAGTGCAAAATCTTCAAGTTGTAATTGTAGGGATAAAATTACAGACAAGAAAACTTTTAAATCTTCCCTTGGAATGCATTTAGGAGAAGAAAGCAGTGCAAGAGAAATCCTGTGCAAGCCTGGAAAATGTGTTTCTGGTGCAAAATGGAGCAAACGACCTCACCAATGTAAAATGCAAAACTGGATTGCATTGATGCTCCACAGGAAAATATTGAATATTTTCTTCAGAAGCTAGTGGGGGTCTAGATTGATCATTGTATTGATGTTTGGCAGGCAAATATCAAATATTTTCTTTGTAAGTTAATCAAGGGCCCTTGTCCTCAAGACTCAAAATGAAGATGTCATTGGTTTTCACTTTTCAATCCCCTATCCAGAAAGAAACCGGGCATGGCGAGGCAGGATTTCATCGCTAGTGGCATTAAAATTGACCAAATCAAGAGCACACAATGGGAAAGGGTAGAATAGATATCTCTCTATGCCATTCAGGTTCCATGAGGCACTGTGGGATAGGTCAAAGGACCCACTCCTACTATGGCCTACATCTGCATGCTCCTGAAGGTGGAGATTATCCAGACATAACTATTTAGGGGATTCAGACTCCCAGCCAAGCATGATAAATGCTTTTGGGTTGTGAAACACTTAGTCTGTGGTGATGATTTTTTAGCTTCTATGATTTAGGACTTCCAGTGTATGAGCTCAAGTCAAGGGCTCAAATTTTGTTCTTGTTCATGGTGTGAGATTTCTGCTTCTATTGTTTGAGCCCGAGCCAACAGGATCGTTGGCATAGGCAGTACATGAGTAAATTCTTGTGTCTGGTCTCTTTGTGCAAAGAATATGTGGAATGATATTTTGGGAAATGTGAAAAGACCCTCTCTTGCTTCCAAACCTATTTCTTGAGCTGTTGTTTGATTTCTGAATCATAGTTGTCTATCTTTAGAATGGAAGTGAGCACTGTCATTGTATCTGGATTTTAACTATATATAAAAACAATATTATGTTCAGTAGTAAATGGCATTACTGCAAGTCCAAGTGGTTGTAGTGTAACAGTAACGAGGCACATTCATAAGGGCATGACCCAAGTGGACACGTGGCAAGGTGGTGGTGTAACGATTATAGGAGTGCATTGGAGCATGACCGGTGCTTATAGTCTTACAGATCTTAAGAATGTGATCCAAGCATACCCTTAACCTCACCCAAGATTTATGAAGCAATAAAAAATGAGTTAAAGCAAAAGGCCAATCGAAAAATAAAGCCCAATCACCCAACTGCACCCCAAAAAGACAACTGCAATATTATAGTAACCATATTGGTATGTTGGAATATGCAAAGAGAAGAAAGAATACAGAAGGCAAAAACTGCGCTGTACAAATGATACAGGCAGAGGTTTATTTATAGAAGAGAGAGGTGGTTGTACAGTTACCAACCGAACAACTACATAACTGATTTTACATTCTATATAATGTGTTATATTTTAACACCCCCTCTTAATGACTAAACCGGAAACAAGACAAAGTTTGTCCCGAAATTTTACAAATATCCTAAAGCCCATATGTTTAGTCATTACATCTACAGACTGTGCCATAAGTTGTACTTTAAAATCAGCAGTCCTTAACTGTGATGCAGTTGTCGAATGAAGACGAACCGCAACACAAAAATCTGGTCCCATGAACAAAAGATATGGCAAGTGGTCCACTAGTTCTCTGTTTTATGATTCATTGACCAGTGATGAATCACCAATGGCTGAGAGTGTCAGCCCCATCTCCAGAGTGCTGAAATCAGAACCTCGAAGATGTGGATTAGAAAATCTATTCCAAGCTTGTGTAGCCTGTTGGAGTCTGTACAAAGACTCAATTATCCTGTGATCGAAGTCACCTTGATCACGTCCTTGCACCACCATGTAGTGCTCATCCGACTTTTTCAAGAAGAGGAATGTGACCATCTGTGCAGGAGTTAGAACCAACTCCTCAATAGTAGGAGAAATAACCATCTCCTCCGTCTCAGCAGTGGTCTCCGTCTCAACAGGAGAAATAACCATCTCCGTCTTATCTATTTGCTCATCTATCCCCCTCTGTTGGGAAAGATCCTTCACAACACAATGAGCAAACTGTTCATGCTCTATTGTCCTTCGAGCAAGAACCTCTGAGTGAGTGGTTGGGCATGCCATCTCACCATGCACCGTCAATGCATCTGGAATAGTGGAGTCTCCATCCACAACAAATTGTTCTTCTGAATGAGGAAATCCATCCTCCCAAGGCATGTCCGCCTCCTGCACATCCTGAATGGTGGAGTTGTCCTCCACACGTGCATTCATGTTGATCGCAGCCGGATCAACAAGCCAATATTGACCACCTGCCCCAATACCAAGGGCAATTATCCGTCTTTGTTTCACATCAAAGACAACACACTTCTTTCCACAGAAATCCACGAAATATTGGGATTTTCAGTCAATTGACAAATAGATAGAAGATTCTTTTGTAAAGAAGGTACATATCTAACATTCCGTACCAACAATTTATGAGCATTATTCAATACAATGCATATATCTCCTATCCCTTCTACTGCAAGTGATTCTCCATCAGCTAGTACTACTGATTCAAAACAAATATTTGCAGTAAATGAAACATACCAGTCCCTACGACATGAAAAGTGTGCAGACGCACCAGAGTCAATAATCCAGCAACTGGTACCACTATCATTTGAGCATGATGTCGTAAGACAGTAAAGAGCATACTCGTCATCCGAATCCCGTTCTTCTGCAACTGCTGCCACATGTTCCTCATTACATGGCTTTTGTTTTGCCGAAAGATCATACATCCGCTTCCGGCAATCCCTCTTGAGGTGCCCAACCTTGTGACAGTAATAACATGTGACCTGATACCGAGTGGAAGATTCACCAGAGTGACGTTTCCACTTTCCCTTTGACTGAGTGACAAGAGCACTCTCTGCATGGTCACAATTAGATTATGCCTGAAGTTGTCTCCGTTCCTTTTGCAACAGGAAGGAACTCACCTTGTCAAACGTGAGTGTTTGACTTTCAGCCATTAAATGGAGTGCCTCCACAAATGACTCATACGAAGAAGGTAAGTTGTTCAAAACCAAGGCCACCATATCATCATCGTCCACCTTTTTGTTGATGGAAGATAACTGGTCTCGGAGGTCTTTCATCCGAAGTAGATGCTCAGACAATGATCCACCTTCTTGTAACTTTATGGAAAAGAGCATATTTTTCAGGTATAAAACCCAACTCTCTCTGACGTCTGATATTTATCCCTCAAACTGGTCCACAACGTGCTTGCCACAGTGGCATTCCGCACTTCTAGTATCAAATCATCCAACACCGATAACTTGAGAAGCAATAACGCTTCCTTATGACGTTTGTCATAATCCTCGAAGTTTGTCGCTGGTCGACTTTCATCACCCTTGATGATTTTATCACAATCACGAAACTCTGCAACTGTTAAAATCTTATGACTCCAAACATTGAAATTCGTGCCCGTTAACTTTTGTGTCTCCGGCAACGTCAAGTGTGATATATTTGCCATTTTATTATTCCAAAAGAACGAAATAATAAAATAATAGTTTTACCCACACTCAATAAAATAATACTTATTTCACCAAAAGAATTACTTATTCCAATAAGTAATATTAAAAGTATTAAAAGTAATTACGCAAAGGTGAATGAATAGCTTTGTTGAAAATAATATTATTTCACCGACCTTCTTTCAAACGACTCTGCCTTAAAGTGATTTTTGCAGGTACCTCTGATTTTTGTTGTTTGTTGGTGCTGGCCACGACAGCCGACTCTTCTCTCGCGTCTTCTCCTTCCCGCACTTCTGTGCACTCTGCCCCCACGATTGCAGACTTTACACAAGTTTGCCCTCACGATTTTACGAATTCTGCCCTTTACTAGCGTGTCACCTGCCCAGCGTCCTACCTGCGCCGCGATTTTTGGTGAAAAAACCCACGATTTTTGCAGGTTTGTGATTGCAGGTTTGTGATTCTGCCTTCGACCACGACTTTGCCCTTCTTTCACGACTTTATCGCCGTCGACTGTGCATACGAACTCTTTTCTTCACGAATCCCTTCCACGATTTCCTCCAGCGCCTTCAGACTGCCCTGCGTCGACCTCTCCTCTCGTCGACCTCTCACCGATGCCTTCGCTCTGATACCAATGTTGGAATATGCAAAGAGAAGAAAGAATACGAGAAGGCAAAAACTGCATTGTACAAATGATACAGGCAGAGGTTTATTTATAGAAGAGAGAGGTGGTTGTACAGTTACCAACCGAACAACTACATAACTGATTTTACATTCTATATAATGTGTTATATTTTAATAGGTACAGAGGTAGCTCTTTTTCGCTTTACTATTCAAGTAAATTGCTATGTTGCCGGGAAACGGAAACGGAAATGGGTACGAAAGCTTGAAACGGCAATTTTCAAAAACCTTGGATACGAAACGTTACGGAAACGTCGTCATATATATATATATATATATATATATATATATATATATATATATATATATATATATATATATATATATATATATATGCGCATAGTACTCATTTTAAAATTGTACTCCATACACCATAAATGATAAGAATAACTGATAAAACACTCAAAATATTTTGTATTCATTGAAATTATACATTATTATCATGTATACTTATCTCTAGGAGACTAGGACGTTTCGAAGGAGTTTCCGTTTCGAAGCGTTTCGAAACGGAAAGCGGGGGCCTAGGCGTTTCTGGTAACAGAGGTAAATTGTATATTGGTGAAATTCTCTGAGAGGCAGTGGCTAATATATATAATCCTGGCTGCTGATTTGAAAGAAGGCTTAAGCCTTATAGCAACCATACTTAAAACTCAGCCTTTGAAGCTGACTTCATTTAAGTTATCAGGCTTATCTCAGATCTATATCATCTTTTCCGTGTAATCCAAGTCGTGATCTCAATGGAGTACGAATGAGGAAGATGGAATGTAGATCCAACATTCGTAATCACTCTTACTGTCCTTTGTTTTTTCGTCCATCTATTCCATACAATAGTACCTGTTCAATTTTATTCTCCTAATAGCAGATACCTGCCACATACTTCAGAAAAGTTAGCACGACTCTACAGTCGTTTTATCTGAGATTAATCATGCAATTTTTGTGCATTGCTTTGAAATTCACATTGTTGTGACCTGATTAGTCCCAGAGGAAAGGATCTGAGTCAAGAGTAAACCGGTGGCACCAAAGTGGTCAAAGAAATTCATCCCATGATTTGAATACATGGAGGTCACTGATAATTAATCCTGTAGCATTTCAATGAATTGTCCATATCTCTATTTTAAAAATCGCGATTTATTGGTGATTAATCGTGACACATAAGAAAAACGATTAATCTTCTGAAAAATCACGATTTCTTTTATGGCGATTAATCGGCGATTTCCAGCGATTAAACTCGTGAAATGCATTGAAAATCGTGGAAAATCGCCATGCAAGGTATATAAATTCCAAACTGAAAAGAAAAGGTCATTTCAAAGCGTTTTTCAACAATTTTTCCTCCGCGATTTTTGCCCCCATGTTTTGCTAGGGTTTCGACTCTTCAAGCCTGCTAGGGTTTCAAATATCGTGTTTTGCATTTAATTTAAGTTTATTTTATGAATTTAAAAGTTTTTAAAGTAGCGATAAAGTTGCCGATTAATGCCGAGAAATTGTCAATTCCCGATTTCTGAGTCAAATTTTGGCCTACCGAGTAATTGCCGATAACAATTTTTTGAACTATGGTTCATATGGTGTTTCCTAACACTTGCTCCACTTGAATATTTGTTGAAGTAGTATAGATTCATCTTCACGCAAATCCCTATTGATTGCAAGATATACAAAAGACTTGAAGTGCCAATCTCTATGTTTTTACTCCCATGTGCTTTGGTTACATTAAAAATTGTGGGATCAAGAACATAGGGATTGGCTTGCTCACATATTTAACACAGGTGAATCATCAGTGTCAGCTCACCCATGTTTAACTCTAGTACATTTGCAAGCCTCAAACAACAAAAGTTCCCGAGGTCCCCGCAGTCTGGGCTGTAAAGAGGAGATATAGATCCCCTCTGGCAATGAGGCCAGATGTGACTTGTGGGTAGATGTGAATTTGACAGAAAAGTTAGCCCCCAGTTGTGGCATCAAACATGAAGGCAAGCCCCATTGTGGTTAAAATGGGACAACTTACAAATTTAATAGGAAGGTAAAACAAAGCTTGAAAAGAACACCAAAAAACCTGAACTTTATAGAGTCATATCTGCTGCTTTTTTACCCTAATGTTAAATATGATAGCTTGTAAAATTGCAAAACAACGATATGGGTTTTAGAGAACTTGGTGGATAGAATGGGATATATTTTTTCATCCATGGAAGGCATTCACATTTAAAGGGTTTACAGAACTGAAAAAAATGCAAATACACTCTTATCTAATGTAATTTATTCAGAACTCTAATATGAAAATCATCAAACATTGAAGAAGATATAACATAAACCCTAGACACCAAAAAACCTGAACTTTATAGAGTCATGTCTGTTGCTTTCTGACCCTGACATTAAATATGATAGTTTGTAAAATTGCAAAACAACGATATGGGTTTTAGAGAACTTGGTGGATAGAATGGGATATATTTTTTTCATCCACGAAAGGCATTCACATTTAAAGGGTTTACAGAACCGAAAAAAAATGCAAATACACTCTTATCTAATGTAATTTATTCAGAACTCTAATATGAAAATCATCAAACATTGAAGAAGATATAACATAAACCCTAGAAGATGAACAATGTTTGGAGTGAACGATAGCTTACTGTTGTACATTGTCCTCAATCCATGTTGTATGAGCAATGGCTGCATGAAGGCACACAAGGAAACAGTAACAAGAGACTAACACAGAAAGCATTATAAACCACCATGCGCGTAATAAATTATTCAGAGAGCCTTCCACGAGAGACTTTCACACAAGTACCTGCATAAATTGCATTTACTAATAGTGAGTAAATCTAATGTCAGCCCTAAGTATGGTTTCCTAATAAAATCTTCCCACCTATTGTTGGAAATAGGAACATAAAAATGGAACTCGTGAGGCATGGTAATAAGATTCACAATCCTTGAAAGGTGTAATATCATCCTCCAACAAAATAAAGCATGCAAATGATACTACCAGAAAATTCTACAAATACATCAAAACATTCTGAATAAGGAAAAAATACAATGCAAGAAATTTTTTTAAAAAGTCAGTTCCAGATTTCTTAATATTAAACAAAACAAAGTAATACATTATGCGGACAAGCTACCAACCCTTCTCAGCACAAGATTCAAACAGATTAAACCTACAATGAACTTTTTAATTGTAATATGTAAGGAGAAAAATATTTACACTGTACAGATTTGTTATCATACAACTTCAAAGCTCTAGAAAATGATGAAAATCTTTACAAAAATCTTCTTCCTTTATAATCATTAAGTTTAAAGGATTCAACAAACAGGTCTATTAAAATGTTAAGTAGAAGATATGTTTGAACTTTGAAGTACTAGATAATGTGGTGGAAGTAAGTTGGAGCTTACTGGGAATTTCTGATATTTTTAGAGCTTCTTCAAAGCAGAGAGTTTAGCCAAAAGCTTTTCCAAGCAGAGAATTTAGAGCCAAGTCAATCTAGCATTCTTGCAGCCTACTGCTTCATAAAGGATTTGTTACAAAATATTATACATCTTACTTAAACAAGATGATGACAAAAGCTTCACAGAGAATCCTGCACAACTTAAGAAGCACCGATCAAGTCAGAGACATAACCTAAAACAAGAGTTAAATGACTTTATTTAGAGCGTGTTTCACTATGGTTAAAAGCTGTTTTACCGAAGCTTGTAATTGTACTGAACATACATGAAAGCACATAGGATCCACATACTCCATTCTGATTTTAGGTTTTCCAGGACTCAATAGTTTACACTGTACAGTAGTGACCATAATCCTACAAATTAGATATTTCATTTTTTTTTCTGACCTCTAGTACTTCTAGGTAGACAGGGTTGAGTAATCAGGTCCCAGTCCAATTAATGGTCACAGTGTTGTGTTCAAAGTAAGTACGCGTTTCTCCCACAGAAAAAAGGCAGACATGCAAATCTATAAGCATGTATTCAAAGCTTGAGAAGGTCTATGAGGTTTCTAATATCATAATAAAATTATATCAATTTGGGGGTGGGGGAACTCTCATTTTACAATTCATATTACGCTGAATCTCATATATCATATTTACAATTTACTGTGACATTAGCCAATAACTAATTGAAGAACATGGCATAGAATAATAATCTAGAAATCATCGAGCGTACCTTCCTCAGTATTTAGGAACTCAGCGAGGTCTTCTACAGTGCAGCCACTTTTGTAGCTGCAGAAGCCAAGCACAAAGTCACATGGGCAACAATATTTCATATGATAAAAAGTAATACTTAAAAGTGCCACAAACGAAGCTATAAACTGATTCTTCAATTACTGTATAGATACAATCCACACATTGTACCCATTAGAGACAAAACCATTCCCTCACTCTTTTGGCTCCAATGATCCTTTAAGTTTAGGGAACCACTTGATAGTTGGAAAACCAGAGATGACATACTTTGAGCATATGCTTTTATGCTCATCACAATCCAACTAAAAAAGAGATAATTAACATCATAAAAGCTCTTAAGCTCAGGCAAATCTAAGTGGATATGTGATTAGAACTTCTTGCAAACGAACCACTTATATAATATATTCAGGACAACAGCATTTACAAGTGGAGACCGTCTTTTATAAGATCAAATCCCAAAAAACTACAAATGATGCCATTGCTCAAATTTTAGTTGAATCAGTAAAGCAAAATATAGAGGAATGTGCATAAAAATTGGAATCTCTATAACCTAACAGTAAATTATCATCTTGAACATAGACATTTTCCATTGTAATCACTCAACAACAGATTTAAGAATTCAACAGAAAATCTGCAAACAATTGGAAACAAAGGAGAAAAATAACAAACAATCCATAATTTACTCTAAAGAGATGTAAAATGGAAATAGTTCATATATTGTTTCTAAATATATCTGAATATACATCAGTTTATAAAGTATCCTATCCCAAATCCCAGGTTTTTCGTAATGCAATGCACCTTTGCTATCAAAACAGATTTCGCCTTTCTTGAAACTTGCCCAAGGTTTTTCATATTCAGGAGCAAGTTTTTTTACAATATCCACTCCTAAAATCAAAAATAGGACCAAAAGTTATTGGCAACAGGTATAACACGTCAAAACTGTAGGCAGCTTGAATGCTTATACATAATCATGATAATCTCAAGTATCAGGTAAAAAATGTATAAAAAGTGAGATTTCCACAAAAAAAAACTGAATGCCTAATGAAAACATTATAAGCACAAATAATAAATCCCTAATAAAACAAACTATACCACTACATGCATAGAAATATTCGATATCAGTATAACTATGATCTTAAGGAACAAGAAATTCTACCCTATGTGAAGAACAAAATGCGAAATTTGAAATCATCTTATGGTTTTGGGATGGAGACATGTTTCAAGTTTCAACACAAACAAATCCACTTAAAAGGCGCATACCAAACTTACCATAAATTTCATAGGGAAAACACATGAAACAATCGAGACATGCAAATGCCATATGCAAATTGACACGAAGTTACACTTTTTCATGTTTTGCAACTTCACTATAGTGTTCGTAAACTGGAACAAAAAATAAAAATACTAAAATTGAAGTCATTTCAATGTTGAGTATTTGACTAGCAATGGACAAAAATGGAAAAAAGTGTATCACTATGGCCAAGCAAAAGCAGGTAGTGAAAGTGAAAGGGACAATGCAAAGCTTGAAGCATTCAAAATCAAACAGTAGATTTTATGAGGGCAATTCTACAATTGAACTACCACGTGAATTATTCGTAAGCGCGAGATTTTTTATCACAAGTACCATCCAACATTTCATGTTTCTGGCTCTTTACTAGGGAATGCCCCCTATTTTTATTGTGTACTCTTTGAATACAACAAAACCATTTTGCATACAGATCCACATACTTTCCCATAAATCATAAATAATCTAATACTGCAACTTTTAATGCTATGATACAACAACAAATAGAAAATCCTGCAAATAGGAATATCGAGACAATAGCATCTCAATCTTCAATGCGAGATAGAGGACAGTATATAAATAGACGTGGAAATTCTCTGTTGCTCAAAAGCACACCATTTGCAAAGCTCCCTAATTATCAGCTTCATAAATCCGATTTGCTGTGAGGAAAACATTACTGTACTCTTTATGTTTAGCATTAATGATTAATATATAAAGCTCTTAATCTACAAAAACTGCAAGATTCCTATCCTCAAAATAATGTGGAACATTAAACATTCATTGGACATCATGAACGAACTGTTTAACATCCTTCACATCGGTAAGATATCTGAGAGCAGATAGACATAATCTTAAACCTGCAAGACGCATCCAATAATGGAGATTCTTATATTTTTCTCAGGGACTGATATCTTCTCCCTTTGACTTAACACTCTACACTAACTCTGCCATTGGAGCTAGTGCTTTTACAAGTCCTTTTGGATCTGCCAAGTCTACCATGATCCATTCACTAACAAAGTGAGACAATGCTGCTTTTGGATCTGCCTCATGTTCCAGGTTTCATCTATTGAAAAGGTTAAATGACACCAAATGGGATAGGGAAAAACTTTTTACTTCGTACACTAGGGAAAACTAATGAATCTTTACCATTTACATGCTTAGAGTGTTACTGCAGCTATAAGGTGTAATCCCAGGGTCACCATAGTAGCCTGAAGTGGTTTACAGAATCAGATCCATGAAACTCAAAGATTTTGAAGGTAGTATTGACATGAACTACTTAAGACCCTGTAAAGCTTTCACGGTGCTGCAAACTATATTCTAGAATATGGAACAATAGAGATGAGATATTCTTTGCAGAGCAGTGATAAGAATATTTTTCAAACAAATTCACGAGTGAAAAGATACAAACAAAATTTGACCACTTTTGCAAGAATTTGTACATTTCCCATTTGAAAACATTATTATAAGCATTTCTGCACAGAATGATATTTTGACTAAAATTTTACAATTTATATTGATACATTTGCACAAATTAAATTAATATATCAAATCATAAGCTATTCAAACACTGTAGAATTGAGTATCAGAAGAGTAGAATAAGTGTCCAATTAATCTACAAAACTCTTCCAAATGGGATGAGCTTAAATGGAAAAAATCAGAACATCAATGGCTTTCATGGCAGAATCTCCAAAATTCAAATCCCCAGGTAACATATTGATTGTTGAAATTGGGTTGAATTAACATACCCTGTCCCAAAGGGTGAGGCCAGAATTGATGCATCTTGTCCCCACTAACATGACAGTGCAATTCACAGGTGAGTTTTTAGAGGGTTGACACATTCAACCCCAATGGACGAAGTCAAGAGCAATTCACAGGTAGCTTTTCTTAGAATGGATATATCCAACCCCAACAGACACGGGTTAGTGTCTGTTCTACCCTCGCCCATTGTGCGCTCCCAATTTGGTCAATTTTGATGCCACTAGTGATGAAAACCTGCCTCGCGATGCCCATTTCTGTCTAGACAGGGGGATTGAAAAGTGAAAACCTATAACATCCTCATTTTGAGTCTTGAGGGCAAGAGCCCTTGATTAACTTATGAAGAAAATATTCAGTATTTGCCTTCCAAACATCAATACAATCTAGACCCCCACTAGGTTCTGAAGAAAATCTTCAATATTTTCCTCTGGAGCATCAATGCAATCCAGTTTTGCATTTTACATAGGCAAGGTCTTTTGCCCCATTTTGCACCAGAAATACTGTAATACATTATCCAGGCTTGCACAGAAGCTCTCTTGCACTGCTTTCTTCTCTTGAATAAATTCCAAGGGAAGAGTTAAAGTTTTCTTGTCTGTAATTTTATCTCTACAATTATGATTTGAAGATTTCACAATGAAAACCAGAGGAACACCCTACATTGGGGGTGAAATATAGCATTTCTAGTTTCAGCAGCTTCCTCACCATTTTATCTCACTGGTAGACAAACTGTTGAATGCCTCCCCAATTTCACTGTCTTTCACAGACCCTCTATAGACTTTCCTTGACATAGCCCCCACAGAGTCACATTCCCTAATATGCTTTCCTCTGCCAAGATATTGTACCCCGCCTCTATCTGTAGGTGACATTATGAATGGCCATATAATATTGTTTTTTCACAATGGCCTAAAACTTTTCAACTTTTGACTACGAAGGTTTATTTTCTCAAACCTCATTATGTTTTGTATTTGAGTAATTTGATTGTAGGGGAGTGTCAAAAGTTGGACATGTAGACAAACACTTGCATATACAAATTTCTTCAAATGTTGGAAATTGTCAGCTTGTAGAATAATTACTGAATTCTTTGAAGAATTCAATGGTTTGAATCTTAAACTGAATATCTAGACTACCAAAGTACGGGATCGATGCACGCAGGTACAATACGCAACAGGTACATTTGCACAATATATAAAAATTAAAAAAATTAAATATATATAAAAATTTAAAGAAAAATGCATACTTATTAAAATTTAATACTCATAAAATCATATGGATTCATAATTTCATCATTCATGGAAAACAGATTTCAAATACTTCTGTATTAATTCATGAAAGTTCAAAACATAATACATTCAAATTGCTTCACTTTCCTAGAACATATCATCTAGATGATCCTCAAAATCATCTCCATGAATGGCACTTGCAGCTCCACTCCCACTTGCTCATCGATGCCAAGTGGTGAAACATTGGACAAACAGGCAGCGGAAGCTTCAAAGTCAGTGGTTTTAGGATGAATATCCCAAAGTTTGTTAGGACCTCTAATATACTCATCTTGTACGTTAGAAGGCGCAAGTTGGAATGTGTAAGTATACCCAACCCTCGGCGTTCTTGGATGTCAACATGGTCCGTTTGGCTAAATGGATGAAGCCATATATAAACCAATTTCACTCTGTTGAGGAATTACTAGTCACTTGTCACAAAAAAAAATTATTAATATACAAAAATGAGTGTTATCATCTTAAATTTTAATTTTTAATTGGTAATCAGAATATCAAATAACAAACTTCATACCTGTGAGAGCAGTTTAATGGCAACAAGTCGTAGGTACTTGACATCATGGCCATGTACATACCACCACTTGATTGGAGTCATGTTGGACTTGTCACAAAGAGCCTCTACCTCTCCCATGCTACCTTCTGAAGATACAAACATTCCCATCTCATTGCAAACTGCACTAGATATAGATGGATCAGGAAACAACCTCTTGAATGTTGCCCTAGTCCCATTTGCAACCTCTTGGTCATCATATGGTGGTTGCCTACCAGGTAACCCAACTATTTCATTGCTATAATATTTGAGATTTAAGGCATAGGCAAGGAGATGCAATGGGGTGGTCATTTTGTTCCACCTCTTCATGACCACACTCTTAACTTCATTATAGAAGTTTTCTTGAGTCTTTCTCTTTGGCTTGTATGATTTCTTTCATTTTCTCAAGCATGGAGTCAATTTCATCATAAATTTCTCTTATGCAAGCACTATCTTTGTCTACAAATCTAATCATACAAAGAACAGGCTCTATGAAACTCAGTAAATACTCAACTTGTGCCCACCAATCATCATCAAGGATCAATGCCTTTATCTTATGGGCTCTTTTTGTATTTGATTGCCTCTAGATGGTCCAAACATTATCAATCACCATATTGCTCAAAGCATGTTTTACTTTCATTGTATTTGATTGCCTCCAGACGGTCCAAACATTGTCAATCACCATACTGCTCAAAGCATGTTTTACCTTCACAAGTCGTCTCAAGACGAGTGTGTGAGAGGCAAATCTAGTCTCAAAGAACTTATAAAATATTTTTAAAAATGAAAAAAAATAATACAAATTGATTTAAAATTAGAATTTAAAATTAAAAAACTTAAAATTAATGAGTTGTTCCCTTACCTTCAACAACTCCAACCTCGAGAATCTTCTGAAAATGCCCTGAAGCGTGATGGTGACAAACATCTTAATTTTGTTTGTCTTTGTGTATATTTTTTCAATCCATAGGATTTTCCCAATCTTTTACAGACATCAAATTGAGGGAGTGTATTGCACATAGTGTCAAAAATATGTGCTCATATCTTCCCTCTCTTTGTCGAACCTACTACCTTGCGATTTTTGCATTGTCCATATGACTTTGACAACGTTTTGAGGGCCCACCAACTCAATAGCCTCAATTAGAATGTTTGCAATAAATTGTGCATCTTTTATTTCCCCCTCACAATCAACAACCTTCAAAAACATTGCCCCTTTAGGGCTTACTGCAACAATGTTGATAAGAGGTCTATTTCGGGAGTCTTTTCATTCATCTGATATAGCAGACACTCCTGAATCCCTCCAAGAATCTATAATCAGCTACAAAGAAGTTTGTATGTGGTCCACTTCTTTCATTAAGAGAGATGTGTGAACCTTCTCATAGTTAAGGTCTTTATACTATTGTGGCGTTTCATTAATGTCTCCCATCATTTCTTTGTCGATATGGTGACCTCAACACATTGAAACAGAGTCCACATGCATAAATACATCGAGCTACCAATTCATCTGCAATGTCTCTCTTCTCCAAGTTAAATGTTTTTATAGAGGTCATTTTATTCTCTTTCGTGATGTGGCCTCTTCATCCCAAGGAGTTTGATTGGCGAAGTTTTTGTATATTTATCGATGAAAGATGGTATGATGGTCGTGTTGGTGGTTTTCTGTACCCTTTTGTTGCGAAAGGCGGTTCTAAGCGGGCTCTTGTAGCTTGCGAAAGTAACATCATCTTGCTCTTTTAAGTATATTGATATTTTATTCTTGTTCACTTTTTTACTTTGGGGTAAAAGAAGCAAGAGGAGGCTACCTTGCAAGTTGTAAGAGCTCGCTCTAGAATTGTTCCTTTGCAACAGAGGGGTATAGGAAAACCACCAACACCACCATCATACCATCCTTTCATTGACAGTCACACTGAAACTCTGCCAGTTGAAACTCCTTTGGATGAAGAGGCCACATCACGAAAGAGAACAAAAGGACCTCTAGAAAAAGCATTCAACTTGGAAAAAAAAAAACATTGCGAGGCGAGTTAATAGTTCGGTATATTTATGCATGTGGGTTGCCCTTCAATGTGTTGAGGTCACCATATTGGCAACAAATGGTGAGAGACATTAATGAAGCGCCACAAGGTATAAAGACTCTAACTATGAGAAAGTTCGCACATCTTTCTTGGTGAAAAAGCGAACCATATACAAACTACTTCTGATCGATTAGAGATTCCTAGAAGAATTCAAGTGTGTCTATTATATTGGAGGGATGTGAAGACTCCCAAAACAAACCTCTTATCAACATTATTGCGATAAGCCCAAAAAGGGCAATGTTTTTTAAGACTATTAATTGTGAGGGGGAAATAAAATATGCACAATTTATTACATTCTAAGTGAGGCCATTGATTCGGTGGATCCTCAAAAGCGTTGTCCAAGTCATCATGGACAATGCAAAAAATTACAAGGCAGGAGGGTTGATAGTAGAGGCGCAGATATGAACACATAATTTTGACACCATGTGCAATATACTACCTCAATTTGATGCTACAAAAGATTGGAAAAATCTCATGGATTGAAAAAATATACACAGAGACAAACGAAATTCAAATGTTTGTCACCAACCATCACATGCCTCGAGCATTTTCAGAAGATTCTAAATTTGAGTTGTTGAAGGTAAGAGAACAATTCATTAGTTTTAAGTTTTTAACTTTTTTATTTTAAATTTTAGTTTTAAATCAATTTGTATTATTATTGAATTCTTTTCATTCCTTTTTAATATTTTATAGGTTGTTGAGACTAGATTTGTCTCTCACACACTCGTCTTGAGATAACTTGTGAAGGTAAAACATGCTTTGAGTAGTATGGTGATTGACAATGTTTGGACCGTCTAGAAGGCAATCAAATACAAAAAGAGCCCATAAGATAAAGGCATTGATCCTTGATGATGATTGGTGGGCACAAGTTGAGTATTTGTTGAGTTTCACAGAGTATGTTTTTGTATGATTAGATTTGTAGACAAAAATAGTGCTTGCATAGGAGAAATTTATGATGGAATTGACTCCATGCTTGAGAAAATGAACAAGTCAAAGAGAAAGACCCTAAAGAAAACTTTTATAATGAAGTTAAGAGTGTGGTCATGAAAAGGTAGAACAAAATGAACACCCCATTGCATTTCTTTGCCTATGCCTTAACTCCAAATATTATAGCACTAAAATAATTGGGCTACCTAGTAAGCAACCACCATGTGATGACCAAAAGGTTGCAAATGGGACTAGGGAAACATTCATGAGGTTGTTTCTTGATCCATTTATATCTAGTGCAATCCACAATGAGATGAAGATGTTTGTATTTTCAAAAGGTAGCATGGGAGAGGTAGAGGCTCTTTGTGACAAGTCCAACATGACTCCAATCAAGTGGTGGTATATACATGGCCATAACGTCAAGTAGCTACAACCTATTTCCATTAAATTGCTTTCTTAGGTATAAAGTTTGTTAATTGATAGTATGATTACCAATTAAAAATTAAGATGATAACACTCATTTTTGTATATTAATAATACTTTTTTGTGACATATGGGTGGTAATTCCTCGTGAGAAAGCAAAACTAGAGTAAATATGGCTTCATTCATTCAACCAAACGGACCATCTTTGGCATCCAAGAACATTGAGGATCTAGTATATGTACATTCCAACTTGTGTCTCCTAACGCACAAGATGGAAGAGTATTTTAGAGGTCGACAAGCTTTGGGATATTCATCCTGAAACCACTTGACTTTGAAGCTTCCACTACTTGTTTGTCCAATGTTTCACTACTTGGCATCGATGATGAACATCCAGGAGCCCTTCACAAGGGTTGGACAGTGGAGCTAGTGCAAGTGGGAGTGGAGTTGCAAGTGCCATTCATGGAGATGATTTTGAGGATCATCTAGATGATATGTTCTAGGAAAGTGAAGCAAGTTGAATGTATTATGTTTTGAACTTTCATGAATTAATACAAAGTATTTGAAATTTGTTTTCCATGAATGATGAAATTATGAATCCATATGATTTTATGAGTATTAAATTTTAATAAGTATGCATTTTTCTTTAAATTTTTATATATATTTATTTTTTTATTTTTTAAAATATATTGTACGAACATACCCCACAAAGTGTATCATACCCGGGGGTTTTAAAAAAATTGTCGTTTCAGCATACCAAACCCTTACCCTGGCTGACCTGAGAAGTTCTCCAATCACACATGGGCCAGTCCTTATATGAAATATATGGCTTAAAAGCATCAAGGTGGTATGAAGTGAAGATTCCTTATCCAGCCTATATAACCTACACCCTTCCGTCTTATTGGTAACCAAACAGTTTCTACTAAGAGAGATGAAGTCAGTCAATTTTTAAATTCATTTATATTATAGCAATTTCCTTCATGAAAGGACACTGAATCTTTGTAGTTGACATAGCAATATGACAGATACCAGCCAGATTTTCTATTGCAAATGTAAAAGATAATGGTACTGTGGTTTTCAATCTGGAAAGAACATTGATGAAAACAAAGAAGCGAATATTAATTAAAGGCAGACAATACTGTGTCGGTAAATACAAGAAATCTTACTGAAATGTTAATGTATTTTTTATTTTAGTTCGCTTCATAGCTTATATGCTTGATTATTTGATTTCGTTGCAGGATGTTTGTGGATATTATAAGAATTTTGCATTGGTATCAGTGGAGATGCAGGTATTGTTGCAAAATCTCATTGAAAGAGCAACAATTTGTGATATTTAACATTGGCAAGTGAAATGTGTTCACTGCTGGTGTTTTCCAGAAAAGTTCCGCTACAGTAACATTTATATAAGGAAATTGTAGTATATTCTAGGCACTTTGTTATTACAAATATCTCTTATATCTCATTCTTGGTGCATCTACTAGTAGAAAATTATGCCTTTGAGACAATATTACTAGTCAATATTTTTACGAAGCTCTGCCAATTTGTTCCATCTTAAAGTTCACTGTTGTTCTTTTTCCCTTTTTCCAAGATTTAATTCGAATTTTTTAATTCTTGGATGCAGTTTGTGATGATTTAATATTTGAAATACAAAGTCAAGCATGGTGGGTGGGCTTTATTGTAGTTTTTGTCATTGTCATCATTTCTTTTGTTCCTATTTTTCTACCCCCGAGTTGCTTCTAGGGAAAAGTAGTAAGGAATCTATGAAGCGAATCTCCTAGATTCTTCATAGTTCATATTGCATGAAATCTATGAAGATTATTGAAATGACATGGTCATCTTTTAAAACGTGTTCACATTTTGAGGCTTAATCTGATACAATTGAATCAAGTGGTTGATGTTGGGTGCAGACTAGGTGATGAAAGATTTTCAATCTGACTTGTTTTAAGCTGTGGCCAATATGTGCTGCACTGTATGAGAAATTCAGAGGGTTGATACAAGAAGTTGCTCAAAAAAGAATTGTTTCTCGTAAGTGTAAAATGTTTAAATAATTCTCATTCAAATCATTTTACAATTTGACACCATCGTAACAATGAGAGTTAGTTGTCTGAGGATAATCCTAAGCAATGTAAACGCTTGGTTTTCTTAGTAAATGCATATTGATTTAATGCAAACAAGCAATTTTCTTTCAAATTATTGTAGATTTCTTTAAAAGGTCTCACCTTTTTAAACTTTCAAAGCTGCGATACTAATGCCAAAGTTGCAACTATGAATGGGAAGATATGGCAATATATGCATTGACACAACTTCAATATCAGTTGTTTTTGGGAGCAAAGATATTTACTACCATTTTTTTTTTGGAGATAGACTTGTCTTTCGGATACAATATATTATCTGCTGGATTTGGTGCGAATTCTTGAAAAATAATATGAAATTGCAAACATGCTCATAACTTTGTCAAGTGGTATATTAAAATGTTGTTACCGATTTAATTTGTGGTTTTGTGGTCGGGTTAGTGAATGGTTAAATGGATTTTACTTCCTAACACCAAACAATTAGCTATCAACAGGTTAAAGTAATGAATAGGCAACATAAAAGAGTTTTCTTTTGCTTATAAGAGGAAACAATTTTGTCATGGTCTATCTTCTAAAATTCAATAATTCCTAGACTCCTGAAAATGTCATGATCTCCCTACTACTCTGGAATACTTGGAAAGAACGAAACTACAGAATATTCCGACAAACCAATAGAGAAGTTATATATGTTTGGAAAAAATTAAAATCAATTTGATAGAGAGTCTTAAACATAAGGTTTCACTTCCAGCTCAACTTTCTCAAGAATGGGATCATATATATAAGCAGCTCTCTCTAGATCCTAAGGAAGCCACCATGCCTCGCTTTCACAACAAGAAGAAAACAAAGACTGGAACTCAAGTGGAAGATGGGAGGATTTATGATGGGCTGCTCAATACAGATGGTGCTTCTAGGGGAAATCCTGGAAGAACAACTATGGGAGGGATTGGCCGTAATATAGAAGTGGGAATTTCTACCAATAATGTGGCAGAAATCAAAGCCATCCGTAGAGGAATACAAGAAGCTATTAAAATTGGTTGGCAAAAGATTAAGGTTCAATCGGACTCCAGAATCATGATGAATTTATTGAGTAATTCTAATAATGGATATCCTCCTAATTGGCGGATTGCTAAGGAGGTTTGTGAAATACGAACTCTACAGCAGAAGATCCAAGAAATTCAGTTTACCTACATCCCTAGACAAAAGAATAAGGTTGTTGACGGATTGGCAAATTGGGCTCTTGACAACAATGATATCCTTTGCTATGGTTTACCTCCTTTATGGTGGTCTACTAAGATTCAAGAAGAAATTAGGAGAATCATAAACCTCGACTCTTTTCAATGAATGATCATCTAGCTATTTTTGTTTATAATGCTAGAGATATGGCTAATAGCTTCCATGCTTGGCATGATAGAGTATGTAATTGAAGATTTTACATTAATATAAAGGTTGGCTGTTTTCTTTTTTTTTTTTTTTTAAATGTCACGATCCGTCTATAAACAATTTTGTAGGCTCCAAGAGATCCCCTTGGCCTTTTGATCTTGTTTGAGCTGCCTAAGCATTGGTTTCAAGTCCTTTTCTAGGATGATGTGTCTAATGTTACAAATGGTATTCAGTTGTTCTGCTTCGTATTGGTGGCACACGCCACATATAAAGCGAACAAGATAAAAATAGGTACCATAAGCATTAGTTTCAAGTCCTTTTCTAGGATGATGTGTCTAATAATACAAATGGCATTCAGTTGTTCTGCTTCGTATTTGGTGGCACAACCCACATATAAAGCGAACAAGATAAAAATAGGCACCATAATAGAATTTTCTTTTATTATCAAAAGAAATAATTTTGTCATGATCTGTTTCCAAGAATTCAATAATTCCTAGACTCCTGATGATGTCATTTCTGTCTATAAATAATTTTGTAGGCTCCAAGAGATCTCCTTGGGCTTTGGGTTCTTGTTTAAGCTGTCTATGCACTAGTTTTCAAGTCCTTTTCTATGATGGCGTGTCTGATGTCACAAATGGTATTCAGTTGTTCTGCTTCATATTGGTGGCACCCCATATATAAAACAAACAAGATAAAAATATTTACTAGATATGCCCATAAAGCCGCTCGCTCACCTGTTGTATTTTTCCTTTTAATGCATCCTCAAACATTTCTTGACATGACATGGTGATGGTGATCCATTAGGCCCTGGGGTGATGGAAACAGTGCAGATTGGATATTAGAGTTAATGTTGCGTATGAGGTGATCCTCTGGTGGGTCCCTTGTACAAATAGTTTTCTCCAATCAGGCACCACCAAAAAATTGCCCCATATTGACCAAAATTTGTTTCCAAGAATATTCTCTCTTTGGATCTCCTTATTATTCTATTGCATTCTATTGATATGCAGTGAGAAATGGAGCTATAGCTCAGAGAATTTGTGGGGCCAGTTCAGGATAGGCTTTCTCAGCCAGTGGAAGAATACACACTTTAGCATTGGGTTATCTCCCCTTTCATCATTGATCCAGGTATTAATACCCCTGCCACTTTCTTTTGGTGTTGGGCATTGAAATAACACGTTATTGATGTTCTCTTCTTATTGGTAGCAAAATATGCAGCACGATGTTCCCTTTATCTGGAGAGTATGACATGTTAGAGAGGGTGGATTTTAGTTTGGGTCAAGTGTGGGATGTCATTTCAATCCCACACTGTCTTGTTGGTCATTAATGGTTAGCTAAATGATACAATCATATCCTTGTTTTACACCATTGGCTCCACATAATCATCAACTTTTCAATGAATTGGATTGCTCATTGTTGAAGATCAGATGTAAGCTTTTGAATGGCTGACTTGAAATCTGTCTCAATCAATTGTTGAATTCTGATTGCTTTTCTTGTAACCATGGTTGTAAAGAAGGTATGTGCCGTTGTGCTTGATGTACAGCGTCATACATTTTTGTAGTCATAAAAGAGTTTTCTTTTGCTTATAAAAGGAAACAATTTTGTCATGGTCTGTCTCCTAAAATTCAATAATTCCTAGACTCCTGAAAATGTCACGATCTCACTACTACTCTGGAATACTTGGAAAGAAAGAAACTACAGAATATTTCGACAAACCAGTAGAGAAGTTATATATGTTTGGGAAAAAATTAAAATCAATTTGACAGAGAGTCTTAAACATAAGGTTTCGCTTCCAGCTCAACTTTCTCAAGAATGGGATCATATCTACAAGCAGCTCTCTCTAGATCCTAAGGAAGCCACCATGCCTCGCTTTCACAAAAAAAAGAAAATAGAGACTGGAACTCAAGTGGAAGATGTGATGAATTATGATGGGTTGCTCAATACAGATGGTGCTTCTAGGGAAATCCTAGAAGAACAACTATGGGAGGGATTGGTCGCAATAGAGAAGGAGAAGTACACTTCATCTTTGCTGAAAATTTGGGAATTTCTACTAATAATGTGGCAGAAATCAAAGCCATCCGTCGAGGAATACAAGAAGCTATTAAAATTGGATGGCAAAAGATTAAGGTTCAATCGGACTCAAGAATCATGATGAATTTATTGAGTAATTCTAATAATGGATATCCTCCTAATTGGCGGATTGCTAAGGAGGTTTGTGAAATACGAACTCTACAGCAGAAGATCCAAGAAATTCAGTTTACCTACATCCCTAGACAAAAGAATAAGGTTGTTGACGGATTGGCAAATTGGGCTCTTGACAACAATGATATCCTTTGCTATGGTTTACCTCCTTTATGGTGGTCTACTAAGATTCAAGAAGAAATTAGGAGAATCATAAACCTTGACTCTTTTCAATGAATGATCATCTAGCTATTTTTGTTTATAATGCTAGAGATATGGCTAATAGCTTCCATGCTTGGCATGGTAGAGTATGTAATTGAAGATTTCACATTAAAGTTACCCTGGCAAAGTCTTGTGACAGTAACTGTAAACGGATCATCCGTTAAATATTTTGCAGATAAAATCAGACCATATAGAGCGTTTGGGATTGTCGCAGCCCTCCAAAGCAGCTAAAGCCTGATTGTGGCTTCTAGCTTGCAGACATTAACTCTTGCTATAGGTTGGGGCAGAAATACTTTTTTCCCTCGAGAGAAAGGGAATCTTGTAATTTTCAGTGGCTCTTGCCATACAGTTTCATCAATGTGCTTGTGATGATGGTCGCCACTGAGGTCAGAATCTTGACAAGGGAAGCCATGCACATGGGGATTCCGATTGACTTTTTATTTGTTCTATTAAATGTATCTTACTAGCTAGGGTGAGCAATCTGTGCACAGTTTGTCTAAACTGCTTTCCTTTGCTTTTAGGAAGAGTCATGTCAAGACATTTAATAGGTGTGATAGCTTAAGTAGTCTAATACTTTTCCAAAGAAGGATTCATTATGGCAGATCATTTGTTTGAATGCACTGATCGTGTCTGTAATATCGGGTGCAAGTGACAAGGTCTTTTTTCACCAAATAAGAAATTTCATGTTGTTTGATGAGTTCACTTTGCTGAGAGTTTGTCTTGTTTTCATGTTTTGTGAACAATTTATGCAGAGTCTATGTCAAGGGCTCCCACAAGTGTTTGGCACTTGTAAACAAAATGAAGAATGTTGGGGGCCTAACTGTCGTATCATGGAAAATACATTTTTCTTCTGCTGATGCAGATAAGCAGGAGCAATTCAGATTCTATTGAAATCAATGTAGCCAATAATTGATTTAAATATTTTTAAGTAGCCAATATTTGATTTCAATATTGTTGTAAGTAGCCAATATTTGATTTCAATATATTTTCTACATTGGGTTTGTATTTAATGTCCTTTGCTATCAGTTTTTGTCCTTTTAATTGACTCTTTAAAACTCTGATCCACATAGCTGAAATAACTTGGCCTATGAGCATTCTTATTGCTATAAAAAATAGATTGGTTGTGTGATAAGCAAATCTTCAATTTGAGTGTTGTACTTCCCACTGAGCAATTTTCTGGTATAAAAACTCTTGCAAGATGTCTTCATCACAAGGATCACCAAATGATAGGGAGGGAAAATTCATTTTTTCTGCATATTTTTCCTTAAATATTTCGAGTGGTTTTTGTCCTTCAGCTGTTGCAATTGTGATTATCTCATCTTCCATGTCATGGATACATTTTGACTCTTTGAAGCCGTGTATCAGAGTTGGCATATTATCTTCATTATAACTTTCTTGTTTGCTGTCTTTGCACACGTTTTTGATTTATTTAGTTTCATGGTCATTGGCATGTACTAATTTGGTCCAACCACTTTTAATCTGTACATCATGCGTTGTATACAACTTCCTATCGCATAATTGTTTCAAAGCATTCATAATGACATGTGTATGTACTCTCCCTTTGCGGTATGCATTTTCATATTCCAGTTTTCTTTTCAAAGCAATAGCAATTGTTTTTGTTTCATTAATGGAACATGGTAGCGCTGTTTATATTATGTCATTGTTTGATGGAACATTTATGGTAGTTCCGGTCAAGCTACTTTGTGGTTTTCTAGGCCCAAGTTCTCTTATTTGTGCGAAAGCAATTCTGAGTGAAACAAGCCTTTCTTCAAGGTTGGAGAACATTGTTGCATAGAGCAATGACTTGTTGAAGTGCATTTGTTCAGGGTCTGAAACTTTGGGCAAGTTGCAGTTTTTTAATGACTGTTTGAAAGTGTGACATATGGTATTCTTCAATGCCATTTTCTCATTTCCAGTCAGTTTTATGTATGTTTCCTTTTCTTCTTGTTTGAAATTTCTAATATCTTTTTTAAGGTGAAATTGCTTGCAAATTGCTCATGTATGTTTAGGTATGTCTTGGATTTGTTTCAAGAATTTTCTTGTTTATGGAGAACTTTGTTGCATAGAGCAGTGACTTGTTGAAGTGTATTTGTTCAGGGTCTGAAAATTTGGGCAAGTTTCAGTTTTTAATGACTGTTTGAAAGTGTGAGATATGGTATTCTTCAATGCCATTTTCTCATTTCCAGTCAGTTTTATGTATGTTTCCTTTTCTTCTTGTTTGAAATTTCTAATATCTTTTTTAAGGTGAAATTGCTTGCAAATTGCTCATGTATGTTTAGGTATGTCTTGGATTTGTTTCAAGAATTTTCTTGTTTATGGAGAAAATTGTTGCATAGAGCAGTGACTTGTTGAAGTGTATTTGTTCAGGGTCTGAAAATTTGGGCAAGTTGCAGTTTTTAAATGACTGTTTGAAAGTGTGACATATGGTGATCTTCAATGCCATTTTCTCATTTCCAGTCAGTTTTATGTATGTTTCCTTTTCTTCTTGTTTGAAATTTCTAATATCTCTTTTAAGGTGAAATTGCTTGCAAATTGCTCATGTATGTTTAGGTATGTCTTGGATTTGTTTCAAGAATATTCTTGTTTATGAACTGTTGAATTTGTTCTTGTGGCCTTCTTGGTTGTTTTTTTGTTGAGTGCAACATGTTTGATTGCACGGAGAGATAAGATCGTTGTTGTCGTGATTGTTTTTGTCGTGAATATGCAGTGATCAAGGTGGCATTCATTTGTGGCATTTTGTAGTTGTAACCTTGGAGAGTCTTTGTTTCTGATGCTCTTTTCTAATGCTTGAGAAGACTGTAACTAAGTTGTTATTTAAAAGTGTTGTTAGTTCTGAACAAGATCTGTCATTGGTATCATTTCCTGGATCTGATAGTAGTCATTTATGGCATGTGTTGCAGTTCACTCAAAGCAGAGTATGTTAAGTGTTTTTCAGATTGTGTAAAACTGTGATATGCATTGACAATTTTTCCTGTGTTCGATAACCGTGATTGTATTCTTGGTTGTAGAATATGAGAAGGAAATGGAGTAAATTATGTGTACTTTCATTTGGCAAGGTGTAAATGAGCAAAAGAACTTCCATTTGGTGGCCTGAAATAGAATTTGCGTCCCTATTAATCCAAGAAAACTGACATTACAAATGTAGAATAAAAAAACTATGCTCTTAGTGTGCAACTTCTATGGCGCATCTACAAGGAAGGAGAGAGAGAACAGAGTCAGATTTACTACGGGAAGTATTTAGATCACAATGTCCCATAAAATATCTTTACCTCAAACAACCTTTCAAAAGGTTCCACCATCTTGAACACTAGATCCCTTCTCCAACAGGCATTATTTTGGAGGAAAAAAATGATAGCTGTGGAGTCGCGATTTATCCCATCGTCCTTAGCATTTCATCTTCGAAGGACCCTGCGACCGGCGCAACCTGAAGGAGTGTAGTTGCAGTGTGAGTCCATCACCATAATCCTCAGGTGATACGGCCAACACCCGAGCCTACTGTGACCTAGTGGTCACCAACACAACAGCATACCATTGAGGCCAACCCTAGGGGCTAAAATCTTGGATGGAAAATGCTTTTATTATATCGGAGCTATGAACTGGAGTGGTGGAGAAGCATCTTCTCAAAGTGGGACATGAGGGTGGGCTTGGGTCTTTAATGTCCTCCTAGCGATCCGCATTGAAGTGCCCCACTATGTTCCACTTGGTCCACATGAAGAAGTCCAACCCCTACCTCAAAGTGTCCCCATGGCCCCTTATTGAAAGTGTCTAATAGACTCAATGGGAATGGAACTTGGGTTGATGATTACAAACTACTTGTAACTCACCAATAACCCAAGACCTTGAATCCTATTATTCTCAAAAAGTATAAGCATAGGAAAACTGATTATTGGGAGGACTTGCAAATCAAATACTGCCTCCTTCACTATCATGTGGAGCTACATCAGCTCCACAAGGATATGGAAGGACATTAAAATAATTGATGTTCCATATACTCTGGCCATTGCCAAGTCAAAACACTCTAGTAAGCTTCAAAATTCCCTTGGAATGATAAAGATGATTCTTTGGGGTGGCACCAAAGAGGATCAGGAGAACATTCAGTGTCTGCTGGTTATAAATTTTTAGCCCAAGTTTCTCAATTTTAATATCACTCGGAACTGTGAAGCAGGATATGGACAAACAAAGCCTTTCCTTTTCAGTATCCACTGGTTATAAATTTTTAGCTGAAGCTTCTTAATTTTCCCATCACTCAGAACTGTGGAGTGGGATATGGACAAACAAAGCCTTTCCATAAGCTAAGGTCTTCCTTTCACAAGGGAAGATTCTAACCGGAGGATACCTCAATAGAAAATGGTTCCAATAACCCTACAGATGTGCTCCATGTTTGGGACTGAAGGAGAAACTTAATCATCTTCTGAGTTTGCGAAAGCATATGGAATCATTTTGTAGGATGTTTTAAGCTCATCTGGTATTTTCAAGATAGTTTTACAGACAATCTTGAGAGCTGGATAATAGTTGGCAAATCTTTATACCTACTTCAGGCCCATCTCCGGCCACAATTTGCTGGCACCTACAGTTGGAGTGAAATAGTCATAGTTTCCAAGCAATATCGAAGATTGCGGAGGACGTTTGGAAAGGACTCTCAAAGAAACTCTTTAGACATCACAAAAACAAGAACGAAGTGGCCATGGTGGATTATGAAGATTTTATAGAACTGAAAAGAACTAAGGAAAGTTATGGATAAGACATCATCTTGCAAAAAAGGGGGAGGAAGAAAAGAGAAATGGATCCCACCCCTACCCAGGTGGGTGAAACCTAATTTTGACATGGCTTCTAAAGGTAACCTGGGGACTACAGGAGCAGGCAGTATTATTAAGTCTAAAGATGGGATAGTGGTGGCATTTGAGGCTATCTTCACGGGAAAGAACTCCAACAATATTGTTCAAGGCAAGGCTCTGGTTTTTAGGTTAAGTCTGACTAGAGAGTTAGATGTTGAAAATTTTCTTGTGGAAGGATATTCTGAAATCCTAATTGAAGCCGTAAATAAGAAGTACTGTGTCAACTGGAGGAGTGAGGCTTTGAATAGAGATGCTTTTAGCATAAAAGCAAAGTTAAACGAAATAATTTTACTCATTACTACTGCAAGAAAAATAGAGCAGCTGACATGTTACTCAACCAAGAATTCCAAGCCAATGAGCCAAGAATTAAAGGAAACCAGCAAAATATTCTGGAACTTGTGGAGCTGGCATTAATTGTAGACGAGGGAAGAGGACCAGGCTATCATTCCCAGAATTAGGACTCATGACAAAAGACTTTTTAGGGGAAAAAGTTTAAGGACAAAAATAAAAAGGAAAAAAGAAAACAACAAGAGGGTACAATTTGGTCTGGCTTCAGGCATAAGGAGGAGCAAAAGATCTTGCTTCAAAATATCAATTGGTTATAAAAGTTCAAAGATGCTAAGATTTCTCTTCCTTTATACTTCTAGGTAAAGTAAATATGCTTGACACAGAGTTCTTTCTTCAATTTTTGCTATGCCCAAGGCCCTAAAGAAATAATCAAAAAGGTGGAAAGCCCAGTCATTTGTAAAACATCAAAAAATCAATTCGTTATTTTTATAATTTGCTGTTCTTTAAGGGGCAGAGGAGACTTGTTCTGGACAGCATGGAAAACTACTTCTCAAGTTAATTTTGCTTTTTTCATTGCCCAATATAGTAGACAGCCAGTTGATATAAAATTCAGACCCAGAAGGCCTGAAAATTGGGGTCAGACCCAGAAGGCTTGGAAATTGGGGATGAGAGAAAGACAATGGGAGTCATAATCGTGATAAATTGTGGCTAGAAATCCTTTTTTTGGGAGACTGAGCATTAATTTTCCAGCATTAAAAACATTTTCATACATGCTGATTTTTGTTAAGAGGCGTTTGTGAATAGAGCAGTGACAAAGGGCAGTAATGGATTGCCTTTGTGAGAATGAGATGGGTTCAGACCAGAATGATTTACCATGGCAGCAATAAGAAGAGAAGGCAAGGAAAAATAAAGCTAGATTCTTTATATAAAGAAGACAAGCATGGCTGGAAGACACATCAGCAAAAAGATGGACTTTATTTAACACAAATTTCTATCATTACGTTACGATTGAGATGGAACAGAAATGCTATCCAAATCAGAAAAGAAAAATTAGCTGTGAGGTGTGGATCTACAAGGGACCGTCTCTTTTTCCTATAACTTTATTTTCTCCCATAATAACCTGAAAAAACAGCTGGCATGTTTGGAAGGCAGAAAAACCAGTAAATGGATTTTTGGTTTCTCGAATGTTAGCATCTTTCCTATGCCAATTCAGGAGTGTATGGAAAAAACAACACCAAAAGAAAAGAATGAGCAACTATAGGTGTAGTGTGAAGAATCGTTGTATGGATTTTTCATTCTTATTTACAACTGCTGAATTGTTCTTTCCCGTTCTCTCTGGCTTGTCTTATTTCTCTCCGGTGCATTTGTACATGGACATCTTGTCATCCACCATCCAGTATTCCACATAAATTCATTTTTTACTGGTCCTTCAAGATTTCCTCCCGAATATAGCTACCAATGGACTTACTACATGCATTTGTAACCCAATCATTTTGGTCTCTGACTCTATGCATGTTCACAATGAAGAAGAGGAGAATAACGTAGATATCAAAGGTGATTTTCACCATCAATACAACCTACGGCGACATAATTTCTGCCCTTGTGGAAGAGATTAAGTGGGGAGGATGAGTAGAGGCAGAGGCCAATAGCCACTGCAGGCCAGGGCATGATATTCCATACAATCTTTCATCCCATGGAGAAGAGATACGGGGTGGGGTTATCAATGGAAGTTATCATGGAAACCAGAACAAAAACCAGTATCATTTGAGGGAGCAACATACTGCTAATTTGAAATTGCATCCAGTGTATAGAGGCTTCAATACAGATGAGAATAATGTAAAAATGTCAATGGTGGTTTCCACTGTCAATACAACTTATAGCAACATAGTTTCTGCCCTCCTGGAAGATATCAAGTGGGGAGGATGAGTAGAGGCTGAGGGCAAAATAGCCACTGCAGGCCTGGGCCTGATATGTCACACAATCTCTCACCCTATAAAGAAGAGATAAGCGGTGGGGTTGACAATGGTATGCATCATGCCAACCGAACAAAAACCAGCATCATTCAAGGGAGCAACATGCTGCTGATTTAAAATCGCTTACATTTTATATAGGCCTCAATACATCTCAAAGCTTCAGCAGGGCACGAAAAAGGAGCGAGATACCTGAAAGAAGAGTATGGGTTCACAAGAAACCCTCTATTTTCAGATCCACCTCAAAAAGGAAGGCCTGTGGTGTAGAGTATTCTCCTCCAAGTGCCCCAATCTCAATCTCAATGAAGCACAATGCCATTAAGGGGATTCTTATAGTAGAAATATTTTTCCTGCCCAGATCAAGGGTCAAGGGAGGAATGCGTTTCTCTTCATCAATTGAGGTTGCAGGCCAAGAATGCCTCACCGGATTTGAAGGAAAAATGGCCCATGGCAGAGCAAGACCTGCCCAATCTAGTTCCCCTTCTCATTTTATTCAAGTTACTAGCTTAATTTGGAATGTAATCCAAAGCCTCATTAGTTCTACTACTGAGATCAAGCGTAAAGTGGCAATAAGTAGAAAATACACTGTGTAAGAATTGCAAAATTTAACCCGTGCAATGAATGGGCTTAATTTCAATCAGGAGGTTAATAATGGGATCATGAATCGATCATGATAGATATTCCCAATGGAATCCGGATGGGGATCGCCTGTCAAGCTGATATGCTGTGCCACAGGCAACAACATGCTAGAGGAGCAATATCAATGAAGGAAACTATAATACAGAAGAAATTCAGCCCAAAGCAAACAACAAATAAGATGGTCCAGAAGATTGAATGTCATGTTAAGAGGTTACTTGTGATAAGCTAAATAAACCAGCTTCAGAAGCTTTTCATGGCTGGGGAGTTACCCTCATCTGTGTGTTGTGTTGTGGAGTTTTTGCCAGCTCGATCGCCTTTAATTGAACAAATGTGCAAGTGCTGGAGTTAGTGCCACTTTTTAATAAATAAAATTATTACATTTCACCTTATCAAAACAAAAGAAGAGGCTGTGCATTGGTCAGAAGCTCACAGAGATTTAGTGGTTTTGATGCCAATGTTACACTCTAAGTGAGTATTGATAACATTAGTGGCAGCAGAATATTTGCCAAGATCATTATAATAATCATGAGTTGTTTGTATGCTTCAAGGATACACTTGATAAAACACACATTCTCTATATAATGATACAAAGCACACTACTTTCCAGAGAGGAGGTAAATGGAGAATTCTTGCCACCAATCTGTAGACAAAAGACACTTTTGACTAATCATACTAAAAGACACGTCCAACACATATGGGATGGACTGATTAAACCACAACAGCCAGAAGTCCAAAAGTTATGCAGAGACAATTATATAGCTACCTAATTATAGATTAGACAGCCCGAACTAAGCAAACAAGATAAGGGTCAAAGGAAAATACCAGTTCACATTTCACCTATCCCCATATGACTGAGATGTCTACAAAGTGGCAGTGTTATGTGCTATCCGTAACTTCCAAAACAATTCTACTTGGGCTTTTCATTACCATTTTCCTTGTCATGTGAGAACTCCATAGATAATTTACACTAATCCAAGAGATTTAGCTCAAATAGATAGGGCTTTGGAGTTTCCAAGGACAAGCACAAGTTCATATGGATGAATATATTTTAAACATGCTTATGAGGGAGTGTGAAATGGGTTCCAAAACCTATGTGAAGCAAACCTTGTGTCAATAACAGGCCCTGAATACGAAACTGAATTTAATCCTATGCTAAATTTTTATTTCTCTATATGGATAGAGTTTGATACTAACCATATATGGAGTTGTCTATATTCAAATAGTTCAATATTGGTGAGTAGTAGGTTGTCAATAGGTAAAGTTAATCTTAAGATTAAAATTAAATTAAATCTCTAAATGTGTCATCCCTCACATATTAAATCTAAAGATTAACAAGTCCCACAGAATGTCACTGGTGCAAACAACAATCATGTCACATTTTTATTGGAGCTTCCATTGCAACATCAAGACAACACTCACTGAGCAAATTAGTGCTATGATTTCTGTATCTTATTAAGCTTGCATACTTGAACATGGGTTGGACTGTCAGCCCTGCCAGGTTCAATTCAAGGTTCTTGAATACACAGAACCTAATGCCTACAAACTGGAATGTGAGTTGAATTGTCGTTCTGCAGCAGGTTTTGTTTACAGTCATTATTTCAAATTTCTTTTTACAAGGGGTTCTCTATTTTTAAAACTTCATATGCGTCCTTGAACATAACACTACTATCAACATGCCAGCATGCATCACTGAGCGGTAAGGCGGAGCAAATACCATTATGAAAACCCAAGTTCAAATCCCACCCAGGAACTGTTGGGCCAGATCCCATGATAAAGCGGGTCTTTTTAAGCACGTTTTCCAAACGGCTGGGGATTGGGGCCTCCGTTTGATCCCCAAGGTTGAGGGATCTGTATAAAACCCTAACCAAGAAAATATGCATTACCATCATTTTCAAATTCTGTGTTTTGCAGGTTTCTCTATTGAGACAATCACAAGATGCTTCAATCACATTTCTCCACTGAAAAAATTACATAAACGCGGAAATGACATCTGAAATCAACTAGTTTCTCGCAGCAGGTCATGGCATTCATTATTTTTAAAAAATCAGAAAATGATAGCCTAAAGCAGAGATTAAATGCATGATCAATACAAAAATGAATCTGAAAATTCATTTCAATGACTGCAGGCGCAAACATTTCCTGCCACTGTTACATGCAGCATTCTCCATTTTTAAGAATCATTACATTTCTAATTTCTTTGAATATTGCACTACCATGATTATCCCAGGAGGCGTGACTAAGTGGTAAGGAAGAGCAATTACCATTATGAACCCACAGGTTCAAATCTGACAGTCGGTGTCGGAGTTACCGTAACATTGCCTGCATTTGATTGCAGAGATGTTTGGAAATCCCGGCTTCTGTCTCCAATGACGCGCCGCTGTTCACATTGGAGAGGCAATAAAATGTCCGTTACCCTGAATTGTATCTTGATTGCTTGGCTAAGACCAGGGGCAGTGCCTATTTTCATGATTGTATGCAGGCGGTCTCATGTTGGGGGCTACTGCTCCTATTTGTATGGGAAATGTGGTCCCATGTTAAAAAAATTATTGCTGCCACTAAAATCGAGAAAAATTCTTAAAATTTCTTACTTGTTACATATTAGGAGAGGATTTCCAGCGCCATTAAATAGTTGGGGGCACATAAAAAAATTGTTGAAAAATCGTTGCTTATAAATTTCAGGGAGTTTCTAATGACAATTGCACTTCAATTTAAGCTTTCCTCTCAAATTTTCCTTCTAATAATTTATTCGGGTCCATGGAGCCACAAATTGTTAGTGTTAAAGACTCATATTTTGTCTCTGCAGAGAAAAATAAAAATTCATGGGACCCTATTAATGCTAAAATATCCTATTTTTCTCTCCCTCACCTGCTCAAAAAATTTAGCTTTCCCTTTACATGGGACTATAGCCTGCCCCATAAGCTAGTTATTATGGTCATCCACATGCATGCCCCCTATTCCTCGCCAACGAAATGACGTGGCTAGTTGGGAAAGAGCCCATCATTGAAACAAGTGCCACGTTTGAAAAACTACGCCAAATCATGGAAAACTACACCACTGATATTGCCTATTAATCTATTTCATAATGGTTTTCACACTCGCGTTTGAAAATAATGGTACCAATATGATGAAAACCACACAATTTTGAAAATAATACCATTGTTATTTCTCCCAGTGCGTTTGGAACCCGGGGCTATCGATTGAGCTAAGAATATTTGGAACCGCGAGTGCGTTGGTGAGCAAATAGAGCATGCACGGTGCGGAAAAAGTCAATGTGTGGATTGGTGAAGATTCGGGGATGCAAACATATTGGGTAAGTCTTTGTTTCAACATTTGGGCCATCGTTTGTTGGATATTGCATTCTTGTCACATGTTTATTTTGTTTTATCCTCTGCCACAGTTTTCCATGATTTGTGGTTGGTTTTCAAACGATGCGATTAGAAAAGATTGATATATATGAATCCTCGAATCAATGACATTGTTAGAATATATATATATATATATATATATATATATATATATATATATATATATATATATATATAGACACAAAATCACGCACTTGGTACATTTTAGGTCCTAAAAGCATATTTGCATTCATATGATTCCTAAAGGAAAAAACTAATAATTGGTGATGTCTTGGGACTCTTTTCTATCTTTCTTGCTTTCTCTTTGGTCTTACACACCCTACAGCTCAATCTGAACTTTATTGCTTTATCTTTCATGACTCTGGACACCAACGCCCCTGACAAGATGCTAAGCACCCAAGTGCCCTCGTCTTATGGGCCCCCAACCTCTTTCTATCTTACTCGCTCTTTTTGGGCCTCTTTTATCTTTTGGGCATCTTATTTTCTTATGGGTCGGCCTTCTAGTTGTCAATTACGAAATTCAACCAAGGGAATCATATAAATACAAAGCTATGTGACCAAAATAAAGGACCAAGCTCTAAGCATATATTATCATCACCTAAGGTTACATCAAAGGCATATAAGAGCATCAAAGGCATCCATCTAGCTTTCATTCAAGGGACAAGGGATTGCATTTTTGCATACACTTCATAGGAAGGGGAAGTTCATTTTCCATCCACACATCTATTTACATTGGTACATCTAGCTATCGCCCGTTATCACATGCACTTGCATAAGGGCTTCCTAAGGCACGATTCTATCACACATACACAAGAACTACATGGAGTCTGAGATGTAGTGCAACACTCGGTCGTAAGTTCACTCAGTCGGGTGACTATCGAGGTCATTCGACTCCCCATATTGCATCTTTTCTTTTTGGAATTTGATGTAGTTTGAGGGTTTTGCGGGTCATCATCTCTTTGTAGGTTATAAGTAGATTTTGTGATCATAGTGCGACATCAAGTGACCAACAACAAGGATATCAACAAGAACCTTGCGACACCGGAAGAATCAATTTCCAAGCTCTTGTGCAGTCATAAGCACCTAGTTGAGGTCTCTAGCGCTTAGGCACCCTCATCCATGTTCAGGCAACACGAGTGATTTATTAGTATCTAACAACCTTCTTAAAATATTTTAAAAGAAATGCAAGAGTATGTTTCAAAACAGGGTTTGTCAAAATGGGTAGAACATGTGGCTTACATGCAATAGCAATAAGGAGAACATGAGTTCAAGAATATCTAAATGAGAAATGAAAGCAATTACTAAATTGATCTTACATGTGGCCAATGACTATGCATTGAAAATGAAAATAGAAAGTTCATAAACTCTAGAAAGAACATTGATTTTCGTCTACTGCAGGAAGTAAAAGAGACTGGGGTGGCCCTTGAGTTTGCACTTAAATTCATATGGCTGGTGCTAGATATATCTATACCAACCATGAAAAGGGCGGGGGTATGTCTTTACCAGCCATGAGATGCCTTAAATATGAATAGACCACATAACGCATGCAACATATAAATTTGAAAATAAATTGTTTAAATATGAAAAGGTTGATATTCTGATTTCAATTTTGCTACATGTTATTCCAGGTGAATCAAATTGGCACAGTGACCAAATCCATCCAAGCAGCTCTTAATTCTAAAGATGTTGGTTGGGGTGTTATGGTTAGCCATCGAAGTGGAGAGACTGAGGACAATTTCATTGCAGATCGGTTATTGATTCAAAATGTAAGCTCGAAAAATGAACTCAAAATATGCACACACAAACAATTGAGTTGCTCAAGCAAACAAAACCATTTCAAAACGAACAGAACGGTCCTACAAATGGACTTGAATTTCTCATTAAAAAACACATCATTACAATCAGCTGATTATGCTAAGCTACTCACACTCATCTACACTCACAACTCCTTCCCAACTACTTACCACCCTTATTTCTAACTCCTCCTCACCCCTAAATACATTGCAACACTCTATTCTAAATATAGGAACTATATACCAACTAAATAAAACTATTCTTATAGAAAATATATCATTGTGGAGGAATTGACACGTGCTCATATAATTTAGGAGCTTTTGGGTCTGCACCATGTCCCACCGATAGTGCTCTGCACCATGGATTGCTTTATTTAATCTATTGATACCAAGTCGATGAGACCATGGTGATTCCTTCAAAATGCAACTGCAGAAAATGAACTCAAAATATGCACACACAAAGCTACTCAAAAAACAGAACCATTTCAAAATGAACAGAACATTCCTACAAATGGACTTGAATTTCTCATTAAAAAACACATCATTACAATCAACTGATTATGCTAAGCTACTCACACTCAGCTACACTCCCAACTCCTTCCCAACTACTTACCACCCTTATTTCTAACTCCTCCTCACCCCTAAATACATTGCAACACTCTATTCTAAATATAGGAACTATATACCAACTAAATAAAACTATTCTTATAGAAAATATATCATTGTGGAGGAATTGACACGTGCTCATATAATTACGCCGAAAGGCGTGTTCTCCATGGGAAAAGGCTCCCCCTCTCGACATCGGCAAATGGCAACGATGGCTGCGATGATTTGGTCGACGATCAAAACCATGTTGGTCGTTCGTTTGAAATGTCCGATCGTTGTGTGTGCAAGAGTTGTCAGTGTTGGGCCAATCCCATGCTTTGGCATTTTTTAACACAATCCGTACCTTTGTTCTTCACAGGGCAGTAGGTGCCTAGTGACTGTGTAACAATATGGTGCACGTAGAAATATCTGGATACATCGAAGTCTGCGAGCAAAAGATGGCCATCTTCTCTCACCAAGACATTCGCTGGTTTGAGGTCTCTGTGTACGATTCCCAGCATATGAAGATATTCCATGGCTAACAGAATCTCAGTGCAATAATACCTACAAAATAATAAAACTTGATTATGTCTTTATCTAAAGATCGGGCACAAGCACATTTTAACGATTCATTGTCCCTAAATCAAAACAGATTCTTATACACCACTGAAAACACAAAAAATAAAATATTTTCACCCAAAACGTCTGAAATTTAGACAATATTAACTTGAAAATTTCTTCTAGAAACAAATTTCAAGCTGAAAACACAAAGAATAAGACATTTTCACCCAAAATTTCTGAAATTTAGACAATATTAACCTGACAATTTCTTCCGTGAAACAACTTTCAGGATGGATGTGGCGAAGCCTATCGAGGTCTGTCGGGCAGTACTCTATAACAATATATGATTTCTGCTCCATATCGCAATGGAATAATAAAGGTTGGAAAAGAGGGTGAGAGTGCAAATACTTGAGCACCTGTATCTCTCTCCAAAAATTACACATGTTTTTACTATCCCCGACCTTTACGGAAAAATAGGTTTTAGTGTCCCCCAATTCAGCCAAAAACATTGTTCCTATCTTCTTTATATTTCTGAAGTGCTTCATTTCCAAATTTCCTTCAACCCTGGTGACTGTGTCTATTGATTTCCATCTTATAGAGTGTGTTGTGATGCAATTCACTTTTCCTAATGTTGTTTTCGGAGTTGCTGCGACTCGACCCGCTCACCTGTCATGAAGAACCAGTACATTTGTCACTAATTTTGTGCATCTCCTTGAGGCACCTGGCATGGACGAACACGCGGTGCAAGCAAACACATGCTTCCTCATGCTTTACACCCAGCGCCACTGCCATGACAGACAATTGATCGCATCTCCAAATTAATATATGAAATTTTATTGTGATTTCACTTTTTTTTTGCCATGTGCGGGGTTGGATGGAAGAGGAAAATATGACTGCAAGTATCCGTAAGGCAGTCTCTTGGAGGAAATTTAATTTATAATTACACCGAAAGGCGTGTTCTCTATGGGAAAAGTCTCCCCCTCTCTGACATCGAGAGCGACAACGATGGCCACGATGATTTGGTCGTCGACGCACCTTGCGGTAATTTTCGGCCTTACACTTGTGCAACATCATATTCTGCTCCGCACATTCTTTGTCTCTTCACGGGATGCCCGTTCTCACGACACTAAGCAGACCTTTCAATTCCGTCGCTGTTCGGTTTCATGATGGCCACGGGCGCACACCCATCTGCAGATTTTCCGTCGAGCGACCCCGCCTCGAGAGACAGTCACGGAATCTTCCCGAGAAGATTTCTCTGTCCCTCTCCACTCCCCATTCCATTTGGATCTCCTAGATCATAGGTAATAATCAATTTTACAGACTGTTAATTTATCTTGTGTGTCCAAAATAGCACCTTGCCTAAATTTGGCGGCATGTATTAATACGGCCAGGAGAGTTCCAAATTGGCGCTGATGTGAAGTCGTTGAATGCTTCAGAAGACAATTTGAGAAATGCAGCGAGTGGGTATTCATTGGTTTACTCCCAACTTTATCCCTTCGCTGGTTTGCAGAACTACACCTCTGGCATAATCCATCACGTTCGTCTTATTGGTAATTTTGCTCTGTTATTTTTTACATTACTAAATTCTTATTTTGACCAGCTTGAATACTATCAATTGTGTTCTAAATTTGAATCCACCGGCAGCCCAAGTTTTTAAGTGCAAATTTTGTAAACAAAATACATGGTTTTTATGATTGCACCTGGTTTTTACCTATTGCTATTTGTGGGACTCATACCTCTGTTTTTATCCTTATACCTAACAATACCTATTGCAACTATGTAACTGAGTTACACAGCTCATTCTGGCAATCACTTTGTATATGTGTTAAGTTGTATACATGGACTTTTGATTAACAGAGGTGTATCTCGGAGTACGTATTCGAGCTCGTGTGTTCTAATTTTATGTCTTGCATAGCCATGAGCTTAGTTTTGCATACCCACATACCGAATTTTTGAATTTTGCGTGCGTTTTTTTGTAGTGAGGGAGAGTACTGAGGTACTATTACAAATGTTGATGATAGATCCGTAACGCCATGACAAGAGCTATATCCACCCATAAGTTAGCGAAAGCATGACTTTACGGTTCTTAGAAAAAAAATTGTGTTGCAATTTATCGTCATCAGGCACTCTGAGTCAGCATGCGTGGTGTTTTGAGAAATTGATCTGATAATGGGCGAGTAAAGGGACTTCAACATTTGAAGGTTGTGGTTGTTGACCAGGTTGTTTTTAGCAAAAATATGGGGGTCATCTTTAAACTCAATGATTTCTTAGTATTCGTTCTTGACATGAGGAGCTCACACTCTTGCAATAGAGGGACAAAATTACAAATGTTGAGAAGAAAGTTCTAAAATGATACCTTTACAGGAGTGGAACCATGTTCCCTGAAGATAGCATTTAAGGAGATGGCAATGGTGAATTCTTTCCAGAGGTTAACCTCATAGGAGTTACTGACATACAGAGGAATGTCCATGACAGGAGGAAGTTGACCAAGGTCCCCAACAAGGATGATAGATATGTTTCCAAATTCAGATGTATTGGAGTATGGGAAAGTTTCACGAAGGTGGTAGTCAATATTGTTGAGCAACTTTGGGCCGATGAAACTCATTTAATCAATTAGAATCTATTGGATATGTTTAAGGAAGTCTTGAAAAGATGAAAAATCTTGACCCTCAAAGAGATTGAGTTCTTTGGTAGGCATGCGTAGGTTGGCATGTATTTTAGAATAAAAATGTTGAAAGCTACTGACTCCATTTGGGTGAGTAAAGGGAGAGGTGAAAGGCCTAGGGCGACGCAAAGGAAAATGAGTACTTCATATTGTTAGTGAGGTATGATTTTCTAGTACCAAAAGTGCCTTGAATAAGAAGCATCAGTAGAGGAAGGCTAGATTTGTATGCGAGGTGGTGGAGAATAGTATCCAAAGCCAATTTTTGTTCTAGACATAAAAAAGAAGAGGCAAGGACACACTTCCTTGCATGAAAAATGAAACATGTGCACCATTCTGTCCTCAATAAAATTTGGTGCAAGAAGTTGTAAAGATGGCGAAAAAAAGGATGGGCATTGTAATTGTGCGGGGTGTCAAATGCATGGAGTCCCAACATATGCGGGATGTCTAGCCTTGTTGTGTTTCAAGCCGAAGGAAAGACAATAGATGTCATTCATTTAACATTGAATCCTGCCATCGTAGAAGGAACATGCCCAAACGGGCCCAGTGCATTTTGGAAAGCAGAAGAAAGTTTTCTCTGTGTTTTATGCTTCACTATTGGAGATGCCAGACACAAAAAAGGAAAATTGCAGCCGACACATAAATGTCAAAGCAATAACCAGGAAGGAAACAAATCAATATGATCTTAAATATAACAGTGAAAATAATTTGAAGACATCATTTTCAAGATGTGAAAGAAATGCATAGAGAAAACATTAATGTGGGGAGCTACAAGATTTCAGTACGTCCATTACATATTTTATTAGCATTCAAAAGCTTGCATGTATTCTAACTTTTGCAGTAAGTTTATAGCAAATGACCAAAATACTTGGGGTAAGTTATCACATAATACAATTTCACTGCAACAAGCTCCTACAAGATTGTCTTTTGATGTATGCTATGTTGTAGATGCTTTCATTTGTACTAGTCGTATTTGGAAGTTCGTATAAATTAAAAAATCATTCTTTCTTTAACACGTAAAAATAGAATAACTACATATAATGATATTTGTGGATTTAATATATTTGCATTCCTTGTTCATAGTATCCTTGAAACCTTTCCTTGTTCATAGTATACAATAAAATGTTTGTATTGTTATGCAAGGAAAATGACAGGTCTGAAAGGCCATTTAGGGTGCGTCGCTCTCCATGTTCTGCCCTGGGTTTTGAAGAGTGCGTAACCCGGTTGGTGGGTTTGTTTGACACGGGTCTTTTTCTCATTCAATTTTTATTTTGTTGTTAAATACATGGAGAAGCAAATAGTAGATAATTTTGAAGCTATACGATTCATATGTTATCAATCTAAGGAATATTTATATTGAATGCCCTTTAAATGTGTTCTTACTCTCCAAACCCTAAATTTCGTACATTAAACTTAAACTATTGATAATGGCGTAGGCGATGAGGATAAATCTAAAAAATCCTAAAATTTTAAAGCTATTTGATTCATACGTTATCAATCTAAGGAATATCTATATCGAATGAATTTAAACTACATTAAACTTAAAATATTGATAATGGCGTAGACGATGAGGATAAATCTAAACTATCTTAAAATTTTAATACGCTAGCAAATGCAGAACGCTCCACCCCATTTTTTGCATTTACTCGCTCAAGAATTTTTTACTTGGATTCATCGATCTAGGGTTTTCGAGCAGAAGTGGAGGTCATCGCGGGCTCTGCATCTTGCTATGCTGCTCGAAATACTATGGTGAAGATGTCAGAAATGGTGGCAGAGGCATGCAGTCCACAAATATTGGCCTTTGAGTGGGTTTATGCATTTGAACGGGTCTTGGCAATTGCACTTTGAGAACGAACTCTGGAGCTTGCACATTGAGCTTGATGAACGTTTTGGCGATTGCACTATGGGCACATTATTTGTGATTTTTAATAGGTTTTAGTTTCATGTAAATTGGTGGTAGAAGTAGAGTTTAGTTTTATTTAATTTTTTAAGCTTTTCGACAGGGCATTTTCTTCCTTAATCAGGGTTTTGTCTAAAAAAAATCTTCATGGATTTCCTCAGAGCAACGATTACATCACCTGATTGTGTTGTAAATGCATTGATGTTTTGCATGGACACTTTGAGTTTCTTTTCGGACCCCATGCCAAGAGTTCTTCAGCTTTTCAAGATGGCAGAAGGAGCGATGAACCTGAAAAAAAGATTAATTCAGGGAAATAGATTGAAGAGTGAGTAGCAAAGAAAATTACCTGAGCAATGTCGCATCAAAGGCCTTTTTAATGGTGGACTTTAGGCCTCGATTTATGAACATCCCAAATCCACCGTAAACTCGAGCATGCACATATTGTGGGACAAAACGAAGAATAGGATGCTCGAGGTGGAGTGGCGAGGAAGCTAAAAAGAGGGCAAGAAAAAGGAGGAGAAAAACCATCAAAGTGATGCACAAAAGAAAAAGAAACCAGAAATTAAAGAAATCATGTATTTTCCGTGATTACACATATTGATAGCAATTGAGTAGCTTGGGAGGCCATGTATTTGTAATCTTGCATGAATCACTCTTGGCTTAGAATAGTTGTGTCTTGATATGATTGTGGGTTTATCTATGTCTGAGTAGCTTATACTGCTCCACGTCATCACCCAACATGTAATCACTAAAGTCTACATATGGTTCTGTGAAAAATACATGCATTAGACCAACATCATTGTCTACGTTTTGATTTTATGGAAGTATCCAAGTTAGCATTGGTTTCCTTACCTACCAACTCGAATCCTATGTAAAATCAATTCCTGAACTCGCCAACACGTTCACCTTAATTCGATTCAAATCTATTATTTTCCATCTCAGGTTGCTATCTCCATGGAAGCTCTAACAGTTGCAACCATATTTTTTTGTTACCCTTTTGAATCTTCTATTTTAACAAACTTGCATTGTATGTGTTCATCTCGACATCGATTAATCAACCCATGTAAAACTTTGCAGTTGTAATATATACAAGTCCATTCACTGTGACTCGTTTTCATTCTAAATCTTGGTTGAAACATTTTTTGTAATTTTTAATAGGTTTTATTTTCATGTAAATTGGTGATCGAAGTAGTGTTTAATTTTAGTCTAATTTTTATAGCTTTATAAACTCAAATAGACGATCTTCGTTTTATTGATATTTATTCATCTTCTTAGTAAATATATACATGTGTGTGTGTAAAAAAGTATTATTTTATTGGGGTATAGTCCCTCCCAAAAAACTATTTGCCAATAATAAAAAAACTATTATTTAATAATAGCTTGTAGCTATATTAGATAAGTTTCTCACGTTTGTCATTTAGTCGTAGTCAATGTGTGTCTTATACAGTTTAAATGTTAAATATAGAGTTGTCAATGTTGTTATTGTTTTATGAGAGTCATAACTCAAAACAAAATTAATTGTAAAAGGAACAATTGAATCAACAATCAAATTAATTTTATGGCCTTTGAGTACTCATTTCTCTGAACACTGAGCATACTGACTCATGATAGGCTAATTATGGTTCAATTACAACACAAACTTCTTCTGCGTCAACCAAAACGACATGCTCTCTACAAATTTGTGGGGTGAAACATGTCTTTTAAATGGTGCTATTGGTTCTATCCTCGAGATTGTTTGCACCATTTCATTTCGCCCGCCTAGTTTGCCTTCATTCATCATCGTCAAATTTGATCCATACACGGGGGCCCAATTGGATACGGAAAACCCTTCCCATGTTCAAATTCCACCAATTTCTAGAGGTGCACGGGGGCAATGACCACTTGAAATAGCTTGGGCATTCTCAATCCATAAATCTGAAGGGCTTACTTTGCGGAGACCCATTGCTGACATTAGGGGTGGGTTTACCTTCCCATCTCTATCAAGAGTTCCCTCCATATCCACCCTTCCAATTTAACCCCCTTTTTCATTCAACCGCTATGAAAAAAATGTCTTCAACATCTCTTCCTTAATCACACATACAAGAAAAATTCTGACTTCATTCCCTACCCTTCACACTCCCCTCTTAATCCCCAATGGGGCTTCCCTTTCAAACTGCTCCACTTCTTCTGCAATATAGATATTTTCTTCCACACAGTTTCCACTACTTCGTAGTTTTTCATTTTCCTCCTCCAAATATCATATTGTTTTGTTGTCTGTTTCGGTTTCCTTTTCCACTCGCTAATATTTTGCTTTCGGCGTTAACATCGCACACCTCACGTGCGATTGCTAGTTTAGGAGCTTTTGGGTTTGCACCATGTCCCAGTGATAGTGCTCTGCACCATGGAAAGTGGGCGTTTGAAATGGCTTTTTAATTTTTTATAATGTTGCATGCATCTTCCATCAGCCTTTGTTATTCTGACATTCAATAGAGCATATAGGCTGATTTGACGTCTCACAGGCCTGCTGAGAATTGTGAAGTGAGCAGAGTAGATATAACTTACAAAAGTTAATAAGAGATGATTCAAATACTGCTGACTGTAATTTTCCGTTGCTTTGTAGATGGTCATTCATGAAGTCCAGATCCACCATCCTAAAGATGGAAGTTGCAGATACACTTCATAGATCTCGTATTCAAGACCTTGGAGTTCTTCTGATGGGTTCAGGGTATGAGGTAAGATCACCATCATTATTTGGAAGAAGCAAGCTCAATTCATGCACCTCATGTTTAGCCTCTTCTTTTATGGATAATTGGGTTTTTGGTTTTTCAAAATTTGAGTCTTGCAGGTCTTCTTCGTCGAATCAGCTCTATATGGATTCAAAGGGCTTGCCGGAAGACTTGCACCCATTGGTGTACATGGGGCTCTTTTACTCATAATGGCAGGAGCAACTCTCAGTTCTATTGGGGGCTATCGTGGTTCAGTTACAGTTCCTCAAGGCTTGAACTTTATCATGGGAGACGTGCTTGCTCCAAATGGGATTATATCAAGGCCAATACCTGATTTTCAAACTGAAGTTCACGTTGACAAGTTTTACATTGATTATTATGACAATGGCGAGGTATTTATATTTTTCGGAATTGAGATCTAGAGTTTGTGTTAACAATATGCTAGCCACAACCATTCTACACATCTTGTTCTTTTTGTTACACTGACTTCATTTTTCAGGTTAGGAATCTAAAGATCATTGGGTTTCTTTTGAACACTGTGTTGAAGTAGCTTTGTTTAGATATTGGTGGTAGGTTTCTTACATATTTACATTTTATCCTCCTGTGTTTATATAGGTATCCCAATTTCACACGGACCTCTCTCCATGATGTAAATGGAAAGGAAGTTCTAAGGAAGACAATTAGTGTGAATGACCCTTTAAGATTTGGGGGCATTACTATTTATCAAACTGATTGGAGTATCTCAACTCTTCAGATACACAAGAATGGTGCAGGGCCATTCAATTTTGCAATGGCCACATTACAGGGTGGAGATAATAAGCTTTTTGGTACATTCTTGCCACTAGAAGATGATGGTCCTTCTACCAGTCCTAAAGGAATGTGAGTTTACGTGGAAAACCTCTATTTCTAAAATCCTTTAATTCACTCTTTGAAAGAGCAAGCAAAAGAAAACATCTTGCAGGATGGGTTTGTCACTTTCTAATATTTGGACCTTCTAACCTTGTAAATCTGGTAACTATTTCTTTGATCCCGTAGATCAATTTTGGCTCGTGATCTACAGTCAGTGGTGCTGTATGACCAAGAAGGGAAATTTGTGGGAGTTCGACGGCCGGGATCAAATCGTCCAATAAGCATAGATGGCATGGAAATTGTTGTGGATGATGCAATTGGTAGCACAGGGTTAGAACTAAAGGTTTATGCTTATCCTCCCCTAGTTTGTTCCGTTTCGCAGGTTTCAGTGTGAGCTGTTAAACGAAATAATGCAGACCACTCTATTATTAAGATTGGGTATTCATCTGTATAACTGTAAATGAAAAGGATATTAAACTTAATCACAATGAGTAGGCTAGAGTTATTGATTGCCAGATATCACTATTCAGGCTTCCGTTTCTAGTTGTTTTGACATGCATTGACAAGAAAATGTGTTAAGTTTAGCTGGCATAAATTTTAATGGTCTTAGTAAAGATAAAGGTAAAGGTGATTTTTTATGCCCCAACCTAGTTATCACGCCTGCTTGGCACACAGTACTTCTCTTGTCGGAATAAGTTAAATTCCTTTTTGGTAACCCATGAAGTTTTTACCTCGTGACAAAGCTCGGGAGTAAACTAGGCCTTGCAAATCCAACTATAGCTTCAGGCCTTCTTAATTTCATCAGATATATGTACTCTTGATATCTCCCTAGTATCCTTTCATGGACTCTTTCCCATCAATACATCCCAGTAGTGCCAATGAAGCATCCAAGAACCTTCATGGCTACTATTCTTGTCATGAAATGTGTGTACTATTTCTTTTCTGATGTCCATTCTGTATAAACTATTTACTAGTATATATAAATTCATTTTTTGATAGTCTCTGTCCTACCTCCAGCTAATTATTTTTCCTGATTTCTCATATGGATTCAGGTGTTCCTGTGGTAGATGCCGAATTTGGTGCACTTATGTTCACAACTATTGTCAGTTATTTTTCTCAATCACAGGTAAGCCTAGAGTTACCCATTGTCTAGACTTTACCTTGAGAAAGGTCATTTTAATATCTAGCTATAAGTATTGTTCCAGTTTATCACTATTTGGATAATACCATTAAATTATGTCTGACTTGTTGATTTACAAAACAAGCATCGGATGTGCAGGTATGGGCCTTGCAAGAGGGAACATTGGTTGTAGTTGGAGGAAAGAGTAATAGAGATGAACTAGGTTTTCAAGAGGAGTTGAACCGAATACTTGATTCAGTTCCTGAAATAATTGGTAATAAACATTTAGAGAGTAAAGAGCCCAAATGCTTAGAAAGTGATGAGATAACATCCCCAAGTGAGATTACACTTTAAGTATCAGAGCATAAGTAGATATTAATGTTATTTGCCTCTGTATTTTATAGAAGTTTCAGATTTTTAAAACAATAATCATAGGGTAAGGGGACCCACAAAAAAACGTAAGCTCAACAACATTGGCACCAAAGAGGAGGATGCTAACACATCAGCTTGAGGACCTGCACCCTAATTCTGCTTCCAGATAGGAAAATCAAGTTCATTTTTTCACAAACTCAATTCAGCATTGATTCTATAGAGGTTCTGTAACATATATGTTATCAGCAAAAGTTAAATGCTTGGTGGTAAATTAAGTGGCATGAAATCAAGATAGCAATTCATTCAAAGATGCCTTAAAATTGTCTTTACTTTGTACCAGAGAATTTCACATGCATATTCACCTGTCCAGATTTAAACAGGGTATTCTCTCTCCAAGTGAATGGAAAATGCACATAAGTTTAGCATATGGGAATAACATGACACATGGAAAGGCAATGCCATTATCAACTTTTAAATTTCTTTAGGCCACTTCACATAAATTTATATCCGGCGTGAACTGATGATTAACCACATCATTATCGAAATAGTATGAACATCATTGTCTAATCTTCCCAAATGTGTAAATCACAAATGATTGACAAAGAAATGAAAACAAATGGTAATGTTGATTTAAGTTGATTTGTAGTTAGAAGGTATGTACAAGGAGGGATGACCTTCGATGTGCGGACGTGTATCTGTTTGTGTGTGCGCATATGAATTACAAGAGAGATGATGAATTGGAAAAAATAAAAAAACATTTAAATGCAAGAGAGAGAGGCAGTTGATTAAATAATGTGAATAAATAGTAACCAAACACCTAATTTGATGAGAAACACATTGGATGAAAGCACATGGGTATCGAGTGGAATGGCTCTCATGTAACAATCGAAGGTAAAGTTGGACGTGTCATATCAAGATTTTAAAGTCTTGGAATGTTGGTTAATGTGTGATTATGCAATCCTTTGACATGCATTCCCTCTCCATTAAAATGTCTCTCAATATTGCTATTATATCATATTTGTGTGGCAATTCTATCTATATATTTTTAGCGCTAGCAATAAGAATGCATTTACATTTAATGTTCAAGGCACTTGCTCACCTCATTCGCCAACTCCTTCAACCATCAAAGCCTACACATATAAGTTAAGACATAACAAAGACCAACATGCATCTTACTAGAATAAATCTTCGTCAACTTTAGAAACTTAGCAAAAGGAAACAACCATAGGATCGGTGCACCACACAAGGAAACAACCATAGGATTGGTGCACCACACCTTGTGATAAATTTTCTCGAGGATTCAAGTGCCATCAAATGAGGCAAAGAGCATCGAAAAAACTCCCTTCATTTGTGGCTCTTACGCCAACACAACCAAAAAGGAAATAAAAAATGGCAATTGTCTCTTCCCCCATTGTTGGACAATTTGGAATTCTCTTGTTGTGTAGCTAAAAACAACATATACTTACATGCTTAGTATTATTTTTATTATATTAGATTTTGGGTGTCAAGAGTTAGTGAAAGGTTAAGCCATGAATTGTCCATGTATTAATTAGGGTTTTTTTATGGTTGAAGATGAAAGGGGGGAACCCTTAAAGAATATATCATATTTTTTAAATTAAAACTTTTACTGTTCGGTGTTCACATTGCAATAGATCAAAAAAATTTACCGTTCGGCGTTCACATTGCACTGTACACACGCGATTGCTGGTACAACCTTATCAACGCATGGGAAATCTAGCAACAATGAGTAAAGTTCAGTTTTTAATGATTTCCTTCATTCTTGTAACTAACCTGAGCGGGAGAATCATGAGAACACAGGTTATTGATGATTGTATAACTTCTCTGAGAAAGCCAACTTGAGGGACAGGTAAGGTCAATTTAAAGTTAGGAAGGAGGGACTGTTACGTGGATTAGTGTGTGTATTTTGGAGAAGTTTCTGGCATTCATGATTGTTGTTGTCATGTGTGTATGGTAGAGTGTGTGTGTACGAAGGTGTGTGTGTAATCACATGAAAGTGCATTGTCAATTTCGAGTGAATACAAAAGGAGCTCTATGTATTTCTACTGTGATCTATCTCTTATTTCATGTATTAGTTGAGTAGAGACTATATTGTTTCGTGTACAGTGAATGCCCATGTAAAGATATAGCATGAATCATAACAAAATTTGAACTGCAGAGGATTTTTAGGCTCATTCAAGGAATATTGAAGTCATAGAAGGAATTTGGGAAGTGAGGATAATATTATAAAGCTTTAGGATTCGAATAAGAAATAAAAACAATAAAATAACCACGAATTTCACCTTCTCTGCCAACACAGTCGAGCTACCCTGTAACTAGGGTTTAGGAAAGGAAAATTCCTCTAACACACGTTTTAACCATCTAAAATTCTAAAAATTGGAACGTATCTCTACCTAGTGGTCGCAAACCATTTGCAAAAAGAATCAGAGCATTTCATTGTGTGTGGAGAGAGAACTTTGTGACAATCGGGTGTCACAGTCGTGTAGGCAGAGAAAACACGGTTTTACTTGTAATTAAATTCATTGCCGAGTTTGGGAAGCCAATGATCATTAATACAACTCAAGGACACTGACGAGGTGAGTTAGGAGATCCTTATTTGGTTTGTAAGGGTGTGAAGAACAATACAAGCTCTACAGAAATCCATTTCAGGCTTAGACCAATTTAGTTAGGACTGTGGTTGAACAACATACTCAACAATGGCAATTTCTTACACTAAATATCCAAGCAAGATAAAATATTTTAGTTATTATTAGCGATTACTACATAAATTTTGAGGATTTGAAAAAACAAAATTGAAAAAACGTTAGATGTAAAAAACCTCATAAGATCGCATGCAACAAGTCAAGATCTTTTCTTCTTTATCCACTAGATGGGTTGGCAGAGGTAGAAAGATGCTGACATTTCTGTAATGAATCTAGGGCATTTTATGTCCAAACCGGTTTTTCTTTACTACCACTTGCAAGCTTCAAATGCCCAGTGCTCGGTTCCAACAAGTGATTGAAATGGGTGCCTAGATCACGCCCAGATCTTTTCTCTCAGAGGATTAGAGGTCTTCAAACGAGATGAGAAACCAACTCTCACCTCTCTACGGACCCGATACCTAATTCAAAATGCTAAAAAACTAGCAAAATCATCTAAAGGTGCTTGTGAGAGGTTGATAGGTATATACTAACAATTGCATGTGTACAATGCAATGTGAACGCGAACGGTATATGTTATTTGATTTATAGGGATAGTTATTACTTTTTTAGTTGAAGTTGATAAGGGGAATTCCTTTAGTATTTCAGAGTTACATATCCCTTATATAATATAGCTACTAAATTCAACAAAACATTGAACACAGTTGATGTACTTCCATGAAGAAAAAGCCACAACTACTAAAAGATTGCTTCCTCCTCTATATGTACGAAATCCATTTCATTAATCATCACACATAGAGTTGGTATAGCTAAATACATGCATTGGAGCAGTAGAACCTATATCATCAATATTCAAGCAAATAACCAATGCAACTAACTAAATGTATACAAAAACCCATTTCATCAGCCAAGATAACATCTCACATTGGGAAAAGCATTTCATCAATCAAAGATAACTACTTGTTTTGGGAAATATATTCAATCAGTTCTCAAGTGAATGGAAAAGGCAGCTACATTATAACACAAACTTCAATACTTAGGTAAATGACCAAAAAAGATAACAAGTTACATTACCAAATACTATTAAGCACACCCCATCACGTGCTAAACAGACTGAAAAAGGAGTTCTAGGTCATGACAAACCACAAGGCACCACAATAAGATGAAACCCAATCAGAAGTGTCAAATTTTGTTATCATTTTTGTACTGAGTGACATCATAAGCACATACCATGTTCATCATAAGCACATACTATGTTCTATAAATCCTTCATGTTAGTAGCTTCTGGTAAGGTATTTCTCTACATAATGGTGCGGGATTAATTCTACATTTTAAGCGAGGTAGATCACTTTCCCTTGTTGTAATATACAAATACACATTTCTCTCTATAGTATAATCAACTTTGAGGATAATGAACTTTTAACATCCTAGACATAGTTGTATAAGTTCTAGTGGATGTGAAAGTTTGTCCTAAAAATGTGACGGGAATAAGTTCACTAACAGTTTTCAAATAATAAATACATATGTGAAACCAAACCCACCAATCTCTGTAATTCCCTCTTCAGTTGTGAACCACCATGTCTCTTTTCCATAAGACCGACCGTTCTCCTTCCTCTTCACCTTCCCCTTCCACTTTCCCTTCCCTTTATGTGAAAACCTTTCACTATCAGTACCTTGTGAGAGGATGTCACGAGACTGAGCGAGGAAAGCAAGTTAAGATGCGAAAACAACACAATCGATACAGCTAATGTTTTCCTGTCAAGATGTTCTTTTAGCATGCAACTGCAAAACAAAACACAAAAATGTCTGGACGCCCGTCTAAACCGTCAAAACGGACGTCAAGTTTAATTGTCTTGAAAAAATGTCTAAACAGACGTCAAATTTAATATAGTTGTTGATACATCCGGAAGGGCCTTTCCCATAGGGGGAATGCCTTCGGCTTAACGAGGAGTATTTGAAAGTAGTATATTAGTAAGAAAATAAAAAGCTTATGGAAGTATGATGTAAACCATGGGAGATTTGATAGCCTTGCAAGATTCGGGTAGCCAATGGAGGTTTTGAAGCTCAATTGCGATTGGAAATATGTTAATAATAATGGTAGTGTTATTTACAATTTAGATGCTACATAGCAAGAGTATGCCATAAAAGTGTATTTAAAGGTAGTTAATAAGAAACAAGGATTTCCTGATTTTCCAAAAGCAAAGGATTGTGAAGTATTAAATGGAGAGTAAATATTGCTTTTAAATTCCTCGTATTTAGATGTTTTTACATTTTCTATGCACACCTAGTAGGGTACTTGTAGTTTCACAATGTTAAAGAAATATAGTGTGACACATGATTATCCCTTTGTAAAGTTTTTGCAATTTTTCATATATCGGTAAATTTTAAGAGAAAACAATCCATGAGAAATTAATTCGTTATCAAGGATAAATGTTTTTTAACAGGGATGGGCTACCCTAGTACAACCAAAATAAAGGGTCTTTCCACAGAGATATAACAATAAGAACAATATAGTAAAAAATGTGCATTATATTTAAGAACGATGTAAATCATGCAAGATTTGGCAACCATCGAAATATCCTACAATGATTAATGACATTATTAGCATCATAGTTTGGAGGAACAAAGAATGGAAGTGCATTTATAAATGATTTAAGTACATGTTGATAACCTGTATTTGAATTATAAAGGAAGGCTCCAAAATTGGCCCCATTTATTGTTGGCATCTTACACTTTTGGAAAATGTATTATGTAATTAGTTTGACAAGCATTCATGTAAAGTAATTGAATGACAACGTTAATCATTGATCTACTACCAAATGGTTCAGTTACATGTGCTGGAAATGCTTGTTGGAGTCGATCATTGATGTTTTAAAACATTTTGGGCCCTATAAAACTCATATCATCAATGAGAATGTAAACCACATGATTCATTTCTTCTTGAAAGACTGCCAATGTTTTCCCTTTCAAAGCATGGACGTCACTAATTGGGAGTCTAAGGCCAGTATGTACTGTTCTACCTTGTATGTTGAAAGAAACGACTCTTGTAGGAGAAAGGAAATTTGTTAGTTGTATATAACTGGATTGATGAATCGAAGGATTCCCTTATGCCTTGGCTGAAGCATGCATTTATCTGTTTCATGAGTGTTTCCCAATAATGTAAATAAGGTTAAACATTTCTAATGTTTTTCAACATCATAGACAAGATGATTTGTTGTGGATCATTTCCTTGTCAAAATATTACATCTAAGGTAATAACATTGTTGAAAGTGTCCCAAATTCTTCTCCCAATTATGCTTCCTAGAATTGGTGTAAATTGACCCATGTATCCGAAGTTAAATGTAAAGTATTCATGATTATTATAAATTAAAGAAAATTACAAAATAATTCAAAATTCGTTGAGGGTATAAACATGATGCAATCTTATTGATATATATAGGGATGTCCCTTATAGGTGGTAGTTGAGCAAAGTCACCAACATGAATCATCGATCTACTGCCAAATGGTTAAGTTGCATGTGCTGGAAACGCTTGTTGGAGTCGATCATTGATGTTTTAAAACATTTTGGGCCCTATAAAAATCATATCATTTATGAGAATGTAACACACGTGATTCATTTCTTCTTGAAAGACCGATGTTTACCCTTTCAAATCATGGACATCGCTAATTGGGAGTCTAAGGCCAGTATGTATTGCTCTACCTTGTATGTTGAAAGCAACAACTCTTGTAGGAGAAAGGAGGAATAAAGAGGATTTTCCATCTATTCAACGAGAGTCTAATGTGTTCCTGATACAGTTGATCAAATGTGATTTACCAATCCCAAACGTTCCTTGAAAAATGAATTTTAGTGGCTCGTGATCCCCTACATGGTCTCAATGTCCCACCACCATAGAATATGCAATATGTTATTCCTTAGATAAACTTCCAACATTGAAAGTGGATTCTCCAATGGTATTGTTTATTGGCATCGAGCAACAGATGCTATTTAGAAAATGTACATAGGAATCATGTAATGGTGACGGTAAACAATGTTGGCTCAATCATGGTCCACATCATAATCACGACAACCAAGTAGCTCAAATATGCAGAATTTTATTAATTATATTTTGTATACAATATATTCATGTAAACATTTCAAAGCCCATAAAATTAACAGAATCATATAAAATTAATTCATGAAGTAAAGAAGTGTAAATATTACTTGTAAAGTACAACACATGGCAAAAAAATCATTAAATATGATATTAAAAATGTTGGAAATTCCAAAGTTATTAAATCCCATAAAGTATATTTTTGTGATGTGATATATGTTTTTGGAATATAGACCATTTATATAAAAATTATTCTGATGGTTCTAAATATTGTCAAGCAAACCCAAATAATGTAACTATTGGGTAAGATTATATCAATTTATATATTATCTCTATTAATAAGTATACATGTTTTTTGTGCATGTAATAGTAATGTTAGACTAATCATCTCACACTTATCTTCCCTTTGTATTTGTCTTTGGCAATGTCAATTATGCTTTCACGAAGTGCACTTTTATGAGGAGGGAGTTGTCATAATCAACAATGAGTCATTCATGTCTCTCATGCTTATCTTCCCTTTGTATTTGCCTTTGGCAATGTCAATTATGCTTTCACAAAATGCACTTTTATGAGGAGGGAGTTGTCATAATCAACAATGAGTCACTCATGTCCATCTTCATTAGTGTAAGTAGTGAGTGATTGACATGCAAGCCTGCAAATACCGTAAATTGCAAATACCAATAACCCATATTATATTGGAGATTCTAGCTACTAGATCCATTTATACATGTCAAAGGCAAATACAAAGGGTAGATAATTCTAGGGTGTAAATCAGAGGAAAATCCTTTATCAGCTTGATCACTAAATAATAAAAAGTAAAAGTAAAAACCCTATTGAAGCCCTATTCTTGCTTAAGTGGAAGAATAATGGGTTATTATTGTGCAAAATGCAACCGAAAAGTTCGAAGTCTTCATGAATTTCATCGGAAACTAATGAATTGTATCTCTTCAAAACATTTTACAATTATCTCTCACTTTACATTGTTGCATTTCTAGCTGAAGGTTACTTATATCTCCTATTACGTTTGACCATGTCTCTCTAAAGCATTTTGTCAAACAATTGACATGATTTTTCCGTGTTCCGATTTGTGATCACTCAGTCCTAATTATTGTCCTCTATCTCAGATTCACTAATTGCATGATGCTTTACCTAAAAATTTGTTAGAACATAATGATTAAGTGGTGCGCCAACCCTTAATGTATATGGGTCCATCACTAATATATAGGTTAATATTTAATAATATGAAATGTTTATATTTCTATTATTAAATATACTAACCTAGTTATATACTTGAGTTAAATATTTAATATCATGAAATGATTATATTTCTAATATTAAATATTATAAACCTAAGTGTATGTGTCAACCATTTTAGGTTGAAAAGGTGGGTCGGGAAACATACCCAATCACCTTATATAAAAAGGACTTTAGGTCCTCATTTGATATATTCGAGAAATATATGAAAGGTGTGCAAATCAAGTAATTTGGTTTTACCCTTGGTAAATAGGGTTTCAAAGGAGAAGGTGATCTTCTTGGATGTAAAATAAGTTCTCGAAGTAAAAGATAACATTATGTAATATGTAAGTTGATTAAAGCGTATTTATTAGAATCCTCAAATTCTAACATGCTAATTAGAAGCGAGGTAAATTAAATAAATTAAGATCAAATGTTTTGTATTTTATTTATTTAATGTGTGAGGGGTAAAATTAAGAGTAAATGAAGGAGACAAGGTTCATGAAAATAAGGATTTCAATTTATTTCATTCGTTGAGTGAAATTACTTGTCCCCTCTCGTAAAATATGTAGGTTAATCTATACTCTCATAAATCTACTTGCACCTAGTAAAATTCTTTTAACCTGGTCTATGTCCTTTAAACCCCTTTAATAAGGGTTATGTGTTTTTATATAAAAACAATATACTATAGTTTATAATTGTTATGAACTATATGTTGTTTTTTTATTTACATTCTAGAAATTATATACATTTCTTTTATAAAAAAGTGTCTATATTTTTACATTATAAATTATAATAGGTTATTATAATGTGTTAAAATATAACCTCCTAATATTATACCGAAGAATAAATTTTTAGAAGTTCACATTCTAGAAATACACACAACAAGTTTGGCTTCATTAAATTTGACGGTCAAATGACCGCCATGGTAGACCAAACATAATAGAATATGACGGTCATTTAGACATCAAATTTAAGCTCATATGTTATAATAAACTTTAACTGTGTTAAAATTGATAGTCAAATGACCGTCATGATAGACCAAAAAATAAGTCATTATGACGATCATTTAGACGTCAAATTTAAGTTGGCCGATTTTTGTCTACATTAATTTTTTTAGAAATTTGAAGTTGTTATGCATTCTTAGGGGTCTCTTCTTCACTTCTATATGGTCAAAAATATTTTTATATAAATATGGGGTATAATGTAGAGCCCTTTATATTGCGAGTTATTATTTTGATCATGGGAGGTTAATTAGTATGCATTGTAATGACATAATTAGTTATGATCAAATAGTTTCTTTAGATCTATAAAATTTAGATTTGATTCTATTAAAAGTGTTGTTTTTATTATCGATAAATATGTATATAACTCTATGGTACATTGTATATTATAATGGGGTGTGTTTTACAAGTTTAGGAAAATAATGGCATCCAAAGTTATTTCTATCTTGACAAAACTCAGATCCTAAATGAAACCAACTACAACATTTGGGTCAAAATAGAATTTATGGCGAAGAAACTCTTAACGATTGTTTCTGGATCTAAGGTTACTCCTTTGTCATCAAACAACTATAGATAACATAAATACATTCTCTTGCAATGAAGGTAAGATGTTCTTTCTATGATTTTATGGAATGTGAACGATGAGTACCTTCACACATTGGTAATATTGAACATCAGAAAGAGGTATGGACACATAAAATCTATACATGAAGGATACTTACTATATTAAGGATAGTAATGAGAGTATAATAGCTGAAGGAATTCAAATAAATGGTCTATATATTTTTGATGATTTCTTCTACATCTTGTTTTATATCTCGAGTTTGAATAATTCAAAACTATGGTATGAAAGGTTATGACATATTAATTATCGAAGCTTATATGAAATGTATAGATATAATCTAGTGAAAGGTTTACATGTGTTGTCTTCTTCTCTTGAAGTTACTTTATTAAATGCTTCTAAATTATGGTTTTGATTATGATTTAGTAAATGGCCATGATGATGTTTTGATCTTTATAGATGTTTCTAAAACTCTTATCTTCCTAAATAAGAAATTAAATTGGGCTCAATATATGTTAGAAAGTTCAAATCCTATTAACCTTAGGAAAATGACCAGAAGTCATCATATGTACCATGCATTAATTACCTTGTATGAACCTAAGCCGTGAAGTATTATAGGGTCTAAGTGGATATACAAAGTAAAATATAATGGTGATGGTAGTACTAAAAACATAAAGCTAGACTTGTTGTTAGAGGTTTCACTCAAAAACCTGGTATTGATTATGTTGAGACATTTCCTATAGCTAAAATGAGTATTGTTAGGGCCTTATTTGCAATTTCTGCTCAATTTGGGTGGGAAATCCACCAAATGGATAAGAAAAATATTTTTTTGAATTGTGATTTAAAAAAGAAATTTACATGTTTCAACCTAAAGTATTTGAAGAAACTGGTGAAGAAAACTATGTTTGTAAGTTGAGAAATCTTTGTATGGTTTAAAACAAGCTCTTAGAGCTTGGTATGTGAAAATTGTTTCCTTTTTTAAACTATTAGGTTTTGTTAATTATTCTTCTAACAATGATATATTCATTAAGCAATAAGACTCACATATTATCATTATATGTATATATGCTGATGATTTGTTTATGTCTGGTGAAAATTCTGATTTAATTCATATGATTAAAGAGAAATTGAAGCAATACTTTGAAATGAATGAGTTAGGTCTCTCACATCATATTATTTGTATGATTGTATTTCATTCTATTGTTATTTTTCAAAACACAATATGTAACCATTGTATTGAAAAAGTTTCTTATGATTGATCAATTGTAAATCATTTTCTACTTCGATGGAAGTTGGAATAAATATTCATCCTAAATCTACATATGAAAAAAGTTGTTCCTATTTTATATACGTTGTTAGTTGATAGTTTGATTTATCTAACTATAATTAGATCGATATTTCCTATACAAGTAGGAATTACTTCAAGGTAAATATGCAAGAGCCTTTTTAGAGATCATTGGAATCTTGCAAAAGAATTTTTAGATATTTGAAAGAAACAATCAATTATGGGTTGCATTATAATAAGAATGAAAATACTATCTTATATAGATTTTGTGATTCTAACCATATTGATGTTGTGTTATAAAATATATTGGATATGTGTTCAAGTTTTTTGGTGTAGGAACCATTACTTGGAACAACAAATACAATCAACAGTCTCCATTTCTTCTACTGAGGCAGAGAAGTACAATGAAAGAAGTAAAGAAGTCATGTGGCTGCAACGGTTGTTGGTAGAGATACACATGGAAGCTAAAAAAACTATTTCTCTTCTACGTGGTGTTCACAGTTGTATTATTCTTGATTAAAAATTCAGTTCAACATCAGAGGATGAAGAACATTGAGATACATATACGCTTCACCTGTGAGAAGGTGCAAAGTGATGAGATAAATCTCAAGTTTATGTTGACTAAAGAGTAAGTTGTTGACATCTTCACAAAGTCCCTGAGTGCTACAAAGTTTTATCACTTTTATGAAAAGCTTAGATTTTTGGAGTTGAAATGGAGGGGGTGTGCATGACAATGTCACCTCCTAATGGAACTTATTTTTTGTAAAAAGACCTTCGGGCATATGTAAAATACTTTCGGGCAAGTGTAAAAAAAGACCTTCGGAAAGTGTAAAAAGACCTTGAGCACGTATACCTCCTCGGCTTCTTTTTTAGAAAGAAGTGTAGAAAGATCTTAAAGGCGGTCTTCAGTAAACTCTTTAGTGCTATTGAGTTTACTAGTAAACATCTAGTACAATTATATTCTTAAGGAGGTCCTTGGTTGTAAAAGGCTCCTATATGCTTGGGTTTAATAACCTTTTATGAGAACCTGTGAGAACATATAAAACTCACAAATCATACTGAGCCACTGATCATAGGATAATCTCTGGGATTCCAAATTCTTTTGTACTGAGAAGGTAATTAGAGTATGATGAAGGTGTTATAATTCCTTCAACCGATATACTAGACTAAAACCTCTATGGTTTAAGGATTGTAAATCTGTAGTGTACCACACGGGAAGGTAATTTATTGGCATATGTTATATAATACCACTTAACATTAAAGGGAGTGTTGAAACATAATGATTAAGTGGTGCGGCCAAACATTAATGTATATGGGTTCATCACTAATATATAGGTTAATATTTAATAATATGAAATGTTTATATTTCTATTATTAAATATACTAACCTTTATTAAATATTTAATATCATGAAATGATTATATTTCTAATATTAAATATTATAAACCTAGACCTATATGTGTCAACCATTTTAGGTTGAAAAGGTGGGTCGGAAGATATACCCAATCACCTTATATAAAAAGGACTTTAGGTCCTTATTTGATATATTCGGAAATATATCAAAGGTTATTTTCAAAGTGGTTTTTATCCTATTGGGGTTTTCCACTATAAATATTGTGTCACCCGTGTTATTTATTTTACGTAAGTATTTCTTTATTTACTTATGTTATAATGTAATCTTTATTTAAATATTTATTGTAACATTATGTAGTATGTAAGTGGATTAAATACGTATTTATTAGAATCCTCAAATTCTAATAAAATCCATCTTTTCATAATCGTTTCCACATTCTTCCAAAATATCCTTGTGGTTTTGCATTACCAAAGGAACCCAAATCGAAAAATAAATAAATGGCTATATGGCCATCTCGAATGGCTCGAGTGGGCACAACCGGACTTTCTAGAATGAACATTGGTAGACTAGCTACAATTGCTCCTCGTTTCCCAATCAACATCAAAATAGGAACTAATTTCCTGCATCACTCTTATCAGTTTGTCTTGAACTCGATATTACAGGTATCATTTATGTTTTTATTTGGGTTAATTCGTAGCGTTGATCAGGGATTATGATTAATGTTGAGACGTGAAATGTGATTTGTAGACTTGACAATATGTTGTAGGTAAGCAAGTCTCACGTAGGATTCATGCCAGACTATTAACCCTACGCAGGCTCATACGGGCACCACCACTAACATTACACTTACCACCGAGGGGAGAAAGTATTTCATCAAAGGAATACCCAGTCATTGCCATCGAAATGAAAATGAGAATCATCGTTGCAGCCAGTAATTCCACCTCTCCCGTCTCTCCCACCACTCCCACCCCAACGAGTGGATGCAGACAAGATTGATGTGAGGGTAATTAGAAGATGATATCATTGACTGTGGCACTCAATGCCAAAGTCATGCCCGGACACATTCTTCGCCCTGAACCAAACGGAATCAATTGAAATTCTCATCATTTTAATTTGATTTCTTTTTCACACTTCAAAAACCCTTGAGGATCTAAAAGGTGTTCCGATCCCACAGTACGGGGTCTCTATAAAATTTCCAAGCATTCAGAGTTAGTTGCGCACTTTGTGGAGACATAGTACCCACCAATAGTGTAATCCTCAATGGCTTCGTGAGGAGCTAGAAGAGGTGTCGTTGGATATAGCCTCGAGTTTCTTTCACAATCGTCTACAAATATTTTTGCTCCTGCACATTTGTTTCCTCTATTAGTTGGTCACATCCAATAATCACATTGAGCTCTTGTTGGGCCTTGCTCAAAATGTGAGGGTGCTGCATCAGAGCTGTCAATGCCCACTCAATGCTCACCGACGATTTTTCTTTACCTGCGGTTAGAATTATCTGCAGTTTAAAGCCGCGCCAAATAAAAAGCATCTCCCTATCCTTCTCCGGCACCAAATTCAGACCCGTAACAATGAGATCGTAGACTCTAGAATTTTTCAGAACCTTCTGATTTTTTACTTCATCACAGCTAGAGCAAAAATAGTATTTCGAAAAAACATTGCAGGTTGGGGTCTATTACTATTATTATTAGAAGAAATGGGAAAGAAAAATCTCATTTGTAATGGCAAGGGAGGATGGTGACAAAAAAAAGCGCGATTAACAAAAATTGACTCTAGGAAGGCCTATCGTCCAATTAAACCCTTTCATCCCCATTTACACATCTTGGTATATTGGTTTTTTTTTTTTTTGCCATTTTTAATAGCCCAATATGAATGAATGTGATAAGATATCACTTAGGTAATGAACCCCGCGTGAGTTCATGCACCCTTGTCCTACTTCATCCGATAGTTCGAGAATTTACTATGCTCAATCGGTGTGAGCTTTTCCCTTCTTGTTCATCGGTTTTGCGGTCCAAATTAGTTCCGAATCACGTGTAAATCAAGTAAGTCATTCCTTCTCTCTCTTGCACTTAGGGTTTTAAATTTATCTTCTTTATTGCTTGTGTCCAATCTATACTATAGTATTTATTTATTCATGTGTGACTCTATAATATTAGGGTTTAACACTTAAATATTATATTTTGTTAAATCAATATCTTTCTTGATTAATCTCATCAATCTATCAAGAATGTAGAAACCCAAACACCTACCCTTATCATAATTTTGGTTGAACGATGAGAAATCCATAGGTCTACAGTTCGAATCAATATATATGGTCGCAATGAGAAATCCATTTATGGCCCAAATCATAATTTTGGTTGAACTCAAATGCAAGGACATGGTTTTATCCCTTGAAGGCCTAAATGTGTTTAAAGCTTAATGGTTTATTCTAGTGATTGCAAGGGGTGTTATAGTTTTGCTATGATTCTTTGTAAATTTGGGGATATTGTAAATTAGAACTATCTAATCTTCTTGATACATATTAATGAAACTTTGTTATTATAACCATTCAGAGAGACCCTGTAATGGATCAACCATCATACCTTTCTAGAAAATATGCAAAAAAATGTTTTTGGGATTTAGTAATTTTTCGATTTATATTTCATAAAAGACATTGTTTTTGGGAATTTATAAATCTTTTACATAATGTAAATCAACAAAAATATATCAAATTATTTAATCTCTCCAAAATAAACCTCAAATGTCTATTTAGTAGTTGTTTAAACTTTATTTTACTCAAATTTTGTATTTATCAATTTAAATTATAATTTTATTAGTATAGTTTCATGTATAATGCAAAATATTAATTCATTAATTCATCATAATTCTTAATGTGTTTCACGTTTCTATTATACCAAGAATGTAGATTGCACATTTTGGTGGATAGTGACAAGTTATTTTCCTTCTTTTCCCTTTTATTAACCTTATCTCATTTTAAATTCACTTATATGATCCTTTGAGATGTTAGATTCTACATTGTCAAGATCTAAATTTGAATTTCAATTATCAATAGATACACAATAACCATAGTGCATTAAATAACCTATTATTTATGTATGAGATAAATTTATAGAAAACATTTATTTCCATTTACATGCATCTTAATAGAGAACCAAACATTTATTGTAGAAGTAAAGCTCATTGTAGAGACATGTTAGATGCTTCTTTGGATGATAAATTATTCCATTAGTTGGTGTAATATTATTTATAGTGTACAATATCGAGGGGCTTTAAAAATATCAAGAGAGAATGTGATGTTGGAGCATACTAGGGGACCAAGAAACCTTGCATCAAAGAAAAAGCTAAACAATCAAATAAATCCAACTATTGAAGTGGACAAAAACATCCATATATTTTTTTGAATTCTTATATATTGTGATTTTGGAAAGACATCACATGTGCACAAGATTGAGATATCATGGACGTTTTTTTAAATGTATGAGTTTGGAATGGTGTAGTTGCATGTGTGAAGTGATAGCTGAATTGGTGGGAACATGCCTTTGTTACATGCTTAGGTCTTCGGTTTGAATCCCGCAACACACGTGCCAATTTTTACACAAATGTTGAAAAACACACTTTGTTTTTCAACGTTTTTATTTCAATCTCCTGCGAGGATTCAAGCGCAAACCTATCATGTAACAGGGCATGTTCCCACCAATTCCACTATCGCTTCACACATGCAACTACATCATTCCAAACCTATACATTAAAAAATCCACCCATGATTTGATATTAGTCATAAAGAAATGAAGGCTACCTTCTTGAACACCTCAAACAACCATCTTGAATTGTTCATCTGTAAGACACAATTGTCTTTATCAAATTCAACATTGAATGTTTCTTTGCTATTTAGGTAACTAACAAAGGCTTCTTCTTCAAACCTAGTACTTACACATATCATAAATGTTTTTGATGCCTTCATATACAATTTCTAGTGGAGTTTGAGAAGTTTTTTTCTTCACCTGTAGCCTAAAATAAAACCTACCTTTCTTGAACTTTCATCCCTAAATCACCTTGTCTTTATTGATTCTTTTGTTCTCTATGTTATTATTGACTAGTGTGTTGTACTTGTCTTTGTTGCTCTTGGCAAAGTGGCATTATACTAGACTACAATTGAAAGAAAAAATGGTGAACGAGAAAATGTAATAATTCTTTTCCATCATCGTGGCCATAATTTTCTAGCATTGCGATAAAAATCCTAGTTTCGTGAATGCACATAAGCCACTCGAAACTTGTACTCCCTTCACCACACAACCATCTCAACATAGTATGAAGATTCTTTTCTATTGTCTTAGTATTAAGTTTACTGATTAACTATTTTAGTTTAATGTCTTGCGATAATTATGACCCACTAAACCCTATGAGAGAACACTCACTGTTCCATCTTGGAATCCCTGTGGGAAAGGTTGTAGATGCATAATAACTTGTGTCATTGTGTACCGTCACCCTTCTTGTAGCCATTCCAAGTTGGCTCAAACATGTTATTGTCACATTACCTTGTGACTCATAATTCCTCTTTCATATAATTCACATTTTTCTATTCATGTTTAAGAAAGTTACACTTAGCTTGTTTTCGTCATTTCTTAATGATTAGAAATCATAACATAACAACGAGATGACATTTAATATGATTATTGCTTATCACATCATCGCAACATTAGGTTGTTGATATCATGTATATGATTAATCATTGAGCATATGATTAATCAATGTACTTATATCATTTAATGCATAGTTAAATGTTTTTTCATATTTAATAAATAAGAAATGTGACTTAACAATGTTTAGATATTGATATTGAATTTTTGTATTATGTTGACTCATCTTATCATAAAATAATAATCAAATCATAATGAAAGTGATCATCATATTTTACTTACAATATTGTATTTATAAACTATTGTAATTTCGTCATTATAACATTTATGTAAAACACAAGTACGCTTCAAAAACAACAACATATATTCATATAATGGAGGTTAAAACCTCGTTATTAAAGTACATAATGATATTGTAATCAATAACAAAATACAACATGCCTTTAAATGCCTTATTCATTTGTGAAACGATAAATTCGCCTTTAATCAAATACAAGTACATTTATTACATCATATAAACTAGTATAATATCAACCAAGTATGACGAAATCTAGATTCTTTACCCTTTTTGTGATACTTATCAACCTGCATGTTGAAAGTAATAATTTATACATGGTCAACTCAGAAGAACTGGCATGGAATACACATCTCTTTTCATAGGTATCATATTATGAAATAATTGAGCATCCACAGTTTGATTTAACATCATTAGATCAAGTATCAAGAAATCAATACATGTATACTAAAACAAATGGTCTAATAAAATAAAACAAGTTATTATCTTTAACCACTTAGAATGTCCCAATTCTTTAATTCATACTCATGTTGAATTAACATAAAAGTTAAATCACATTATCTAGAACATTCTTCAATCACCCCCAACTATTAGACAAGCAATTGAAATCAGTACATAAAACCAAATGGAGTGTCTCTCTATAATCGAGAAAAGTCATAAGATCTTTCCTCTAGAAAAATGATTCGCCAATGTCAACTCAAATACATATATTAAACCTTACACTACCCTTTAGTCTTTATTTTCAATAGATTCATCCATTAATGTCCTATTAGTTTGCATTAAAATAACGGTTCATAAGGTTTTATTTTCAAACAATCATTCAACCTAGATTGGTGGCATACTACATGTACCCACCGCTTCCCATTTTCACATCATTAAAGAATTCATATAATCAAACCACGTGTTAACATAATTTAGAATATTTTAGCTTCACCGACTAACAGACATAAGCCAACCTAGGAAGTAATGATCTCTCGTCATGTTAACTAACAAAAGCAACCTAAATAACAAATAATACTAATAACCAATCATGACCTAAGTTCATGAATAAGAGAATATTGAACTTGTTCACTTCGAAGGCCATCATTCTTATCGGGATCCACTTGGTGAGATAACCTTTAATATCAAAGACGAAAGAATGAATCATCAACCAATCACATACATGTGGGTCTATAGCAAAGGAAACCAACCTTACAACCCAAACCCATATAAATAATTTGGAATGCAATAGACTCAAAACAGTATATAGTTTTGAGCTCTATGGGCTCCTGTATAATGATAAAAAAATAGTAGTCCTGACACAATGCTAAAGTATCGAGCTCCATGAGCTCTTAACCAAACTTAGAACCCATGAGTTGGGATCTTATATCGAACTCATGTGTGCAAGCAAACGATCGACATTAAATTATAAATCAAGAACAACAATCACCCATGACACTGAATCAATTAGAAACTATTTTTAGATCAAAACCTAGTACTTACTAATCACCCCTAAACCTGAGATGAAAACATATTCCATTATTCGTTCACAAATCTAGTTTACTACTTCCATATCCTTTTAGGCCATCTAAAGATTATGCATCGACTAAGAGAGAAATCACCCATATATTCACACATTTCACAATGGAAACTCAAATACAACAAGCACCCAAAATCTAGCACCCAAGTTGTGGACTCGGTACCATTACGAAGTCTCATAATGGGTTACATAAAAAGGCTAGCACCCATAACATCTTTGTATTTCAATGTTGGGTCTATATACACCAACAAGTTGTAACTAAAATCAAAAGCCTTAACTTATAAATAAATGTTTGCAATTTTTAAGAAAAACTAGGAAAGATTCATCCGAGCATACCCAAATACTTGAAATAAAACAAACAATATAAGAGAGATGTAAACCATGCATTTTATACGTAAGATTCCTCACTAAATAACCAACAAAACTAGAAGTATTCTTCACCAAACACACCCACAAAACTCAATCATTTGAACACGATGAAACCCCCAATTTACCCTTTTATTTAAAGTGCCCATGCGGTCAAAATAAAATATCCAACTTAACAGTGGAGTCCCAAAAATAGCTCGGTGGACCCACAAACTCCATGCATAGTTCACCAAAGACGGGCTTACAAAAAATAACTTATACACATTCATATCTTGAGTAAGAGAGCTCAATTGGCCAACAAAAATTGGAATGAATTGCATTCCCTTAGCTTCTCAAGAAGCATCGGGATTTCCCAAAATCCATGGGCATGCATTCAATGCCCATCCGATTATAATGAGCCACATAGTGGCATATTAAAACGCAACTATTAATTCCCTCCAAGAATGGCATTCGAAGATTTAAAATATCAACCAAACTTAAGCATATACATGGGTCAACAATTGATTGTTTAATAATTATTTAAACAAACAACATTAATGTTAGCCATTTGGTCGAGGCTATTTAAATATAGTTTAACCCTTATGGTTATCAATAATCAAAACCAATGATTATTAACCATTAAAATGTCCAACTAGTATGGTGAGATGCATGCAACAAAATGCCAATCCAAGCAAAACTATTTAACACCACTTTTATGTTAATGGCTTCTTAAACATTTACTATAATTGTCAACATTAACCTTAGCAATATGGACACGATGTTTGGCTAAAGGATTTATATAGCATTTCAAACAATACTAATGCCAACAACTATGGTCTAATAATTTCAACTTTATCCCTTAATAACTTATCATGGTGGGGTCAAAGACCTTTGCATTAAAAATAAAAAATGATGATAATAACCAATCACTATTGTGCTGATAATATCATTGCCATCACCATATGGTCGAAGACCATTGTTTTAAAACCTTAATTCAATCAAATTACTTACTATCTCAATGATAGTTAAAGCCAATAACTCGACAAACTATACCTTGTTTTAACTTAACTTACCTTATTTTCGTCTTGTGACAATTAACTTTGCATTGTGGTCAAAGACTAATGTAGCCAAATTCTAAACAAACTCAATATACTTAAAATAATATGAACTCCAAAAGAAAATAGATCTCCTTCTTCATTATTGAATCATGAATTAAAATGTTTCCTAAATAGGAAAACAAATCCCAACTTGAGTTTCCAAGAAAACTATAACTAACTTTGACTAAATCTACTCTAGGTGGCGGAAATTACTATTTTTAGCAGTTTACTAGAACTGCTTATTCTTAGTAAGTTTACATGCTTATTTGTACGGACATAGAAATTGCCATGCATCTTCTACATGCCTAAATTAGAGGAATTGCCAACTTTCCAAATCATAATGCAACTAAGAGACTAAAATTAACTAATGCCCTAAAATAGAAAAAAATCAAACTTCAACTTAAATCCTAATTTTTGGCCTCAAGATGGCGGATTTCGGGCCCAAAAATGTGCCAAAACGTGCTTCATTTGGTAGGGTTAGTTAACTAGTGCCTTTGTCTCATCAAAATAATTGGTTTAAAAAAAAAGACTCAAACAGACACCCGAAGCACAAGTTATGACCTTTTCAAGTTCTTGCTAATTTTGGCGCATCATTCTCCCCTACTTGAAAAAAACGCAGCTCTTGCAAGTTGTCTTCTTCAAACTACTTCCATTTATCTTCATCCTAACTTCTTAATCTCCCACTCTATGACCCAAGTATTGTCCTCTTGTTCATGTCCTTTCCAATGTACCAAATATTTGTTGTATTTCCCATGTCGCATGTCAATTATTATCTTATCTAGAATTTGATCCGCTTCTTCTTTCTTCTTCATAAAAATTTGCTACCTCCAATCAACTACTTTTCAATAACATCCCCTTCGCACCATCCCCATGAAAATAATATTATCGAAACATTAAACACGGAGAAATATCAAAATTCCATGGCAATTCTACCTCATAAGCATTATCATTTTTTTCTTCACGATTTTTTGGGGACCAATCTTCTTGTACTTGACTTGGTATAGGTTCCTTTTAGAAACCTTTCTTTCCACGGGTATACCATAGACAACTCACCAACCTGTAAATACCTTTCTCCTTCTATGTACATATGTTATTTCCTTATATTTATCATTACTATTCTACAACTTCTTTTGCACTTCTTCCTGCAATTGTTATATATGTTTGCAAATGCTTTTGCATCATCACCGACTCTGTAATCAAGCTGGTATCTGTACCAAATCTAACACCCTCTTGGATTACTCCCATACACAATAGAAAATGGAGACTTTCTGTAGATCTATTTACGGAGGCTTTATATGCAAACTCAGCCTATGGTAATGCTAAGTCCCATTGTTTTGGCTTTTCCCCAACTATGCATCTTAACAGGTTTCTCAAACTCCTATTTACCACCTTTGTTTTCCAACCCATCTAAGGATGATAGGCACTGTTGAACTGTAGTTGAGTTCCCAACTTCTTCTATAAATTCCTCTAGAAGTGACTTAAGAATCTTGTGTCCTATCTGAAGTAATGGTTTTTGGAACACCATGCAAACGAACAACTTATTTGAAAAACAAATCTGCTACTCTGTCACATCACTTGTTTTCTTGTAGGAAATAAAATGAACCATCTTAGAAAACCTATCAATAACCACAAAAATTGAGTCATTACCTCGTTGTGTTTTTGGTAATCCCAAAACAAAATCCATACTCAGATCTATCCACAACCCTTTAGGAATAGGCAACGACATATACAACCCTGTATTTTGTGCATGGCCTTTCGAGACTTTCCAAATTCGATACCTCTCCACATATCTTACCACATCTCTTTTTAGCTTTGGCCAATAGTATTTCTATGCTACTAAGGCTATCGTCTTATCTTTACCAAAATGCCCATCTAATCCTCCGCATGACTCTTTCACTATATTCTCTCTCATAGACCCAACTGGAATACATAGTTGGCATCCCTTGAATAGATAGCCATCCTATAAACTGTACTCATCCTCGGATATCTCCTACATCATCGACAATGGATGAATTAACTTTTCAACAATATTCTTGAAATCAGAATCAAAAGAATAAAAACCCTTTATTGCTTCAAAACCCACCACACGATTTTCCATAGTAGTAAAAAAGTCACACGCCTACTCAATGCATTTGTAACTTGATTTTTTTCCTAATTTATGTTTTAGAAAAAGTATAACCCTACAAAAATGATACCCACTTTGCATGCCTACTATTCAACTTCTTTTGTGTATTCACATATTTCAAGGCTATGTGGTCTGTAAATAACACAAACTCCTTAGGCACTAAGTAATGCCTCCAATGCCTCAATGCTTGTACAATTGCATAAAATTCCACATCATAAGTAGAGTAGTTCTTTCTTACCTCATTTAGTTTCTCACTAAATAAATCTATTGGCTTTCCACCTTGACTTAGGACAACACCAATACCCATATGTGAGGCATCACAATCAACCTCAAACACTTTATCAAAATTTGGTAGTGCTAAAATAGGTGCCTCTGTCACCTTCTTCTTCAAGAACTGAAAACTATCCTCAGCCTACCTTTGTCCACAAAAATCCCTTCCTTTTGTGTAATCTATTATAGGTGCTACAATACTACTGAAATTTTTAATAAACTTTTTGTAAAATGTTGCTAAACCATGAAAGCTTCTTACCTTTGTTATACTCTATGAAGTAGGCCATTCAATAATTACCTTTATCTTCTCTGAGTCCATTTGTACCCCATCTGCTGAAATAATAAAACCCAAGAATACCAAACTCTCTTGCATAAACATGCACTTATTCATATTTGCATAGAGTTTCTCTTTCCTTAACACTTCAAATATCACCCTTAGATGCCTCAGATGTTCTTCTTTAGTTTTACTAAAGATCAAGATATCATCAAAATAAAACACAACAAACTTACCATTATACTCCCACAGCACGGTGTTCATCAGTCTCATAAAAGTACTAGGTGTATTGGATAACCCAAATGGCATCACCAACCACTCATATAATCCATTTCTGTCTTGAATGTTGTTTTCCACGCATCTCCTTCTTTGATCTGAATATGATGGTAACCACTTCGAAGATCAATCTTGGTGAAATACCTAGATCCAACAAGCATATCCATCATATCATCAAGGTGAGGTATTGGGAACCTATACTTGATTGTAATTTTATTGATTGCTCTCTGTTATCCGTGCACATTCTCCATGTTCCATCCTTCTTTGGTGTTAATAAAGTTGGGTTTGCACATGGACTCATTCTCTCCATTCCCCCTTTCTCACGAGCTTTACCACTTGCCTATTCAACTCTACATGCAATGTCGGGCTCATCATATAAGCCGCTTGATTCGGGAGTGAAGACCCTGGAATCAAATCAATATGGTGTTGAATATCTCTTTTAGGCGATAATCCGTCTTGTAGCTCATTGGGAATAACATCATAAAATTCTTCTATTAATTCTTCCATTTTTACTGGTATTTGTACACTTGCAAGTTCATCCTTTTTTGCGACCAGTGCATAACAAAAACCGGTGGCCTTTGCCTCCTTCACAAATTCCTTTGTAGAAAGCATATTTTCAGCCTTCTCCTCTTCCTTAGGAGATAACAAAACTATTTATGTTCCATCCTTCTAGAAAGTATAAGTATTATTTCCCCCCATCATAAATAAATTTTCTATCAAATTGCCATGGTCTTCCTAGTAGCATATGACTTGCATCCATAAGGATAACATCACACCAAATTTCATCCTTGTAACTATTCCCAATAGAAAAACTTATTAAACATCTCTTATCAATAATAACTTCATTACCCTTCTTAAACCATGCAATATGGTAAGGGTTAGGATTCTTCTCACAATGCAGAGTGAATTTCTCAACCATCTCATTTGAAACCATGTTCTCACAACTACCGCCATCAATAATAACATTACATACCTTTCCTCCTGAAGTGCATCTTGTTTTGAAAATATTTGTATGTAGCCATGCATCCCCCTTGATATCCTTTCTTGGAGCAATCATCATCCTTTTGATCATTAGATTTTCTCCAACATATGGTGGAATTTCTAGGTCTTGTTCATCTTCTACTTGTTCAAGCTTCAACAAGATTTACTCTTGGAGCATCTACTTTCCTCTTGTCATGTGTATAATAATGTGGGCATTCAAAAGCCTAATGCCCCTCTTCACCACATCTATAACAAAAAAATGGTCTTCGTGGAGCCTCTCATCCTCTATCTCAGCATATCCTCTACCCCTAGAAAATCCTCTACCTCTTTGTTGATTATGGGAATCTTGTCTTGTATCTTCTTGTTTTTCCACTCCACGAGGTGATTCTCCCCTACCTTGGCTGAAACCAACTCATCTCCGAAAGGAAGATGAGGCCCCCTATTCATCCCAGAGTGATCTCCTAAAATTTTGACGACTTTGTTTTTCCTCACCTTTAAGGCTAATTGATAGGCATCCTCCATGTTCTTAATCATGTGCATACTTATCTCATCTTGAATAGAGAATTTTAATCCATTTACATACCTTGCAGCCATTTGTTCCTCAGTTTCTTCATGCTCTACATGAATGGACAACTTGTAGAACTTATCTGTGTATTCTTCGCATGATCTGTAAGTTCATGTCTCGAGATTCGAAACCTCTGTAAAGGGTTTGTGCATAATCCACAGGAGAAATTTATCTTTCACTTCTTCTCCATCTTACTCCACATCCTAATTATTTCTTTCCCCTTTCTTGACCGCTCTTTTGTACGTGATCCCACCATAACATAGCACGACCTTTCAATTGTGTGCATGCAAATTTTACCTTCTTTTCTTGAGACATAGCCTTTCACTCAAAAAAATTCCCCATGCTAGTTAACCAGTTTATCAGCTCCTCTAGTTTTAGACTACCTCTATAGTCTGAAACATCAACTCTTATCCCATCATTCTTTCCTTCTAATGCTCGAAGCATCCTTTCTTCGAAATCTAAGGGTGGCACTCATGTTTTCTCTTCTTCACAAACTTCTTCTTCATTTGTGTCATCTCCACCTTGATTTCCTCTCTGGGTTATCATTGCAGAAAGCACAACAACTTACCTCTGCAGATATTACATGTTTCTATTCATCTGGGAAATACCGCCTCCTCTTCCTCTTCCTCTTCCTCTTCTTGCCATTTTTTAAGACTTGAACCAGCTTTGATACCAGATAATGTAGCCAAATTCTAAACAAACTCAATATACTGCAAATAATATGAACTCCAAAAGAAAATAGATCTCCTTCTTCATTATTGAATCATGAATTACAATGTTTCCTAAATAGAAAAACAACTCCCAACTTGAGTTTCCAAGCAAACTCTAACTAACTTTGACTAAATCTACTCTAGGTGGCGAAAATTACTATTTTTAGCAGTTTATTAGAACCTGTTATTCTTAGTAAGTTCACATGTTTATTTGTATAGGCACAAAAATTGCAACACATCTTCTACATGCCTAAATTAGAGGAATTGCCAACTTTTCAAATCGTAATGCAACTAAGAGACTAAAATTAACTAATACCCTAAAATAGTAAAAATCAAACTACAACTTAAATCCTAATTTTCGGCCTCAAGATGGCGGATTTCGAGGCTCGAAAATGTGCCAAAATGTGCTACGGCTAGTAAGGTTGGTTGACTAGTGCGTTCGTCTCATTAAAACTTGAGGTTTAAAAAAACGGACTCAAATGGACACTCGAAGCACAAGTTATGACCTTTTCAAGTTCCTACTAATTTTGGCGCATCAAAACCAACACCATCCTCATTAACAACAATTATGCATGATAATTAAAATTGAAAATACTTCAATACTCCTTTACCAATAACAAAGGAATTATTATAATTCTTCGCGGTTGAAACCTCTGTTATATCAATAAGATGATTAGTCCAACATTATGATAATAATAATTATTTCCTAGTAATATCATATGTAAAGTACATCCATATCTGAAATCATTGCACACAACACAAGAAAGTAATCTCATACAACAAAGAGAAACATGAATAATTTATAAATGTTGAGTCTTGTATAAACGTTAAACAACAAACGTTGTTTCAAGCATTGCACATGCAACTATGCATAAGTGTGTATATCCTTTTCAAGATATACATATGCATGTGTAGCTACATACTCAAATTTACAATAGGGTTTATTCCTAGCTCTTATAAGCCACTCTTAATTTTATGACCTATCCCTTTTATAAAACATAATGAAATTGTAGGATGTGTTGAGTTGTGGAGCTCAATTACCGGATTAGCATGTAATATGAAACTTGCTTTGGAAAACACGATCGACATCGGTTATGGAGGGACTGACATTAGTCACCTATGACCGACATCATCGGTCAAGCAAAGGAATCTTGACATTGGTTAGGGCAAGCGGCGTCGGTTACACGTGTGTATGAGTGTTTTTATCAACTCACGAAATTATATATATATTTAGTTTTAGATCAGATCTATTGATTGTAATTGCATGTCTAAGTGCCCTAAATTTGTATACGCCTATATAAGCATGAAAGCTAGGGTTTAGAAGTAAGAATTAAGAAGAACTTGAAAATTTTGATGATTTTGTGAGAATAAATGTGAGAGTGAGATTTCTTAGAGAAGTAAAAACTTGAGAGAAAGAAAGTACTGTATATTTAAGAGGTGTGAAAGATTGTAAATATTCACTGTATATCTTGTGAAAGCTTTGGATAATAAATGGCTTGTTTCTTGGTGGACGTAGCTCACTCTGGGTGAACCACGTTAAATCTGGTATTAATTTATATCTCTTGTTTTGTGTATTTCTTCTGGTAGAATATCCACTTTTATTTGCATGTATGCTTAGATATGATATATTATCTATATAATGGGTGTCTAACCCCAAAAACCGGAATCGAGATTTTTTTGAGGGTTTTGTGTGTTGATGATTTACTCACATAGGGTTTTTGATTGAGTGAGAGCTACAACAATGGCAAAAGAAAATAAATACAAGGTAGAGAAATTTTATGGCTGAAATTACCAATTATGGAAGATGCAGATTGAAGATTATTTGTATCAAAGATATTTGTATTTACCGTTAGATGAGAAATCTAGACCTATAAAGATGACTAATGAAGAATGGAATATTCTTTGTGAGAAAGGCTCTGAGATCTATAAGATTGAGTCGGAAGCATCTGTGGCTCCAATATTACAGAAGCGACTTCTACGGTAGGGTTAATGAAATCTCTTGCTAATTTATATGAAAAACCTAATGCTTCAAATAAAATTTATTTGATGTAGAAACTATTTAGTTTTAAAATGCATGAAGGTGGATCTGCATCTAGTCATTTGGTGATTTGAGATCTATTGTAAATCGATAAAATTGGTTGACATACTATTTGATGATGAAGTAAAAGCACTTTTATTCTTATGTTCTTTTCCTAATAGTTGGGATAACTTGGTAATTGATATTAGTAATACATTATCTGCTAATAGTATTTTGAAGTTTGATGATGTGGTTAGTATAATCTTGAATGAAAAAAATTCATAGGAAGAGTACAGAGGAATCATCATCCGGGAATGCTTTGAATGTAGAAAGTAGGGGCGGGAAAAAGGAGAGATCGAGGGTAAGAGTAATGGAAAATCAAAGTCAAGAGATAACAGATCTAAATCCAGAGGTAAGAGAATTACTTTTTGGAAATGTGGAAAGAAAAGACATGCAAATAAATATTGTTGGTCAAAGGATAAAGAGAACCAACAACCAGACAAAGATAAAGAAGCAAATCTTGTTGCATCAGAGGTAATGCAAGATGCTCTTATTATTTCTTTAGATAATAGAATTGAATCATGGGTTTTAGATTCAGGAGCTTCTTTCCATGCAACCCCTAATAAGGGTTATTTCAGAAATTATGTCCAGGGCAATTTTAGACATGTTTATTTGGGTGATGATGAACCTTGCAGTATTACTGGTAAAGGGAAGTTCATCTAAAATTACAGAATGGAAATACATGGGTATTGAAAGATATGAGGCATGTGTTAAGCCTCGGGAGGAATCTTATTTCTGCAGGGCAACTAGGTGAATTTGGTTGCATGGTTACATTTATAGGAGACTCTTGGAAAGTCACCAAGGGTGCTTTTGTTGTGGCAAGAGGTAAGAAGGTAGGAACGTTATATTTATCTACTTTTTATTCTTGATTTCTTTTTGCATTATCTACTTTAGATTCAAATGCATGTATGTGGCATAATCGGTTGGGCTATATGAGTCAAAAAGGAACGTAGATATTAAAGGCTAAGAGTAAGTTATCAAATTTGAAAGATTTAGATCTTGATTTATGTGAGCATTGTGTCTTTGGAAAGTAAAAAGAGTGATATTTCTCAAAGTTGGGGCAACTAAGAAGGAGCAGAAGTTGGAGCTTGTACACTCAGATGTGTGGGGACCAGTTCAGGTAACTTCTCATAGAGGATCCTAGTATTATGTTACTTTCATTGATTACACTACAAGAAAGGTATGTGTTTATTGTATTAAACATAAATCGATGTTTTTAAACTTTTAAAATATGGAAAGCCCTTGTTGAGAATGAATCAAATTCAAAGTTAAAGTGCCTTAGATCGACAATGGTGGTGAATACTATAGCAAGGCTTTGATTATTATTGTTCGAGTGAATGGGATACATAGAGAAAGGATGGTTCCAAGAACAACACAAGAGAATGATGTTACAGAGAGAATGAACATGACAATCATAGAACGTGTTAGAAGTAAGAGGATACATTCTGGATTACCCTTGCGGTTTTAGGCAAAAGCGGTTGATCTGATGGTTTATTTGATTAACCGTGGGCCTTTAAGTTCACTAGATGGAGGAATACCAGAGGAAGCTTAGACTGGAAAATAGGTAGGTCTTTCTTTTCTTAAATTTTTGGTTGAAGCTTTTGTGCATATTGATAAGGAAAATAGGAAAAAGTTGGATGCAAAATCCAAGAGATGCACTTTCATTGGTTATGGATCTGGTGATTTTGGATTCCATTTTTGGGATTTAGAGAATTCTAAAATTATTAAGAGTTGTGATATTGAATGAAATGAAAAGAGAATGTACATGGATCAAATTTTGGTACCCAAGAACGAACCGTTTGAGAATTCTATGAATTAAAATGAACTCTCAAAATTAAAAGTAATACCGATAGGGTTACACAGTAACCGATGTTGGTTGACTCCTGACCGACATCGGTCAAGCAGAACTGGTATCAGTTACAGAAGATCCCAACCGACATTGGTTAGCAAAACCAATGTCGGTTCACAGGTGACTGGCATCGATCACTAAAAAATTTAGATACAAATGTCCAAGAGGTCTAGAATCAACCTATGGTACCCCAAACTCCTGTGAGAAGGTCACAAAGGGTAAGTAAACCTTCAAAAATATTTACACCTTCTCTATTTTATTTATTATTGACTGATAATGGTGAACCAGAGAGTTTTGAAGAAGTAATGCAAGATAAGACCCACATTCAGTGGGAGCATGACATGGATGAGGAGATAGACTCCTTGGAATAGAACCAGACTTGGGATTTGGTTAAGTTGTTAGCATGTAAGAGGACATTGCAGAACAAGTGAGTTTACAGGATCAAGGAAGAAGAAGGTGGACAAAAAGGTACAAGGAAAGGCTTGTAGTAAAGGGATTTACACAAAAAATATGTATTGATTTTGATAAAATATTTTCTCTTGTTGTTAAAATGACTTCTATTCATACTGTATTGAGTTTGGTTTTAGTATAAGATTTGCATTTAGGGAAACTAGATGTGAAGATGGATTTCCTTCTTGTTGATTTAGATGAAGAGATTTATATGCGGCAAAGCAAATTGCTTGGGTATGAAGTCAAGGGTAAGGAGAAATTAGTGTATAGGTTGAAAAAGAGTCTATATGGGCTCAAGAAAACTCCAAGGCAATGGTACATGAGGTTATGCATGAGCATGGTTACTTGAGATGTGAATATGACCATTGTGTTTATTTCAAAAAGCTTTGAAATGAGAGATATATTATTTTGTTATTGTATGTGGATGATATTCTTATTGCAAGATCTAGTATGTAGGACATTGGTGAGCTTAAGGGAAAGCTAGCTCACACATTTTCTAAGAAGGATTTAGGAGCTGCAAAAAGAATCCTTGGCATGCAAACACACAGAAACAAGAAGAACAAGAAATTATATGTCTCGGGGAAGATTATATCTACAGGGTGTTAGAAAGGTTCAAGATGCATAATGCAAAACTTGTTAGTACACCTATGGCTGGACACTTCAAATTAAGAAAAGATTAGTGTCCTTCATCACATGAGGAGGTTAAACACATGACATGAGTACCATATGCTTCAGCAGTTGTGAGTCTCATGTATGTTATGGTTTGTACCAGACTGGACATTACACAGGTAGTGGGAGTTGTGAGTAGATATATGGCCAATCCAAGTAAAGAGCATTAGAAATCAGTCGAAAGGATACTCAGGTATTTGAGAGGGACATCTAGCATGCAGTTATGCTATGGAGGTTAAGATATTTTATTATGTGGTTATGTTCATTCGGATATGGTGGAGATCGGATGGTAGGATGAGCACTCGGATATATTTTTCACGGTAGGTGGGATGAAAATTAGATGGATGTCAAGATTACGAGAAGGTTGTGGCTTTGTCTATTACAGAGGTAGAGTATGTTGCAACTACGAGAGGCTAGTAAGGAGATTATATGGATGAGTAGGTTGATGAAAGAGTTGGGAAAGAAGCAAGATGATTCAATATTGTTCGGTGATAGTCAAGTGTAATTCATTTGGCAAAGAAATCAAGTGTTACATTCGAGAACAAAACATATTCGAGTTGAGGTATCACTTCATACGACATGTGTTGGAGAATGGGCAGTTGAATCTAGAAAAGATTCATACGAGTGAGAACCCTATGAGATATGCTAACAAATCCATTAGTAAAGGAGAAGTTGGAGTTACACTCCACTTTTGTTGGTCTTCAAGTTTGAGACTTGAAGAGGAAGAAACAAAGCTAAGGAAGGATCCAAGAATGACATTGTATAGGTATGGTGCAATAATTAATCTCCAAGTGGGAGATTTTTGAGTTGTGGAGCTCAATTACTTTAGATTAACATGCAATATAAAACTTCTATGGAAAACATAGTAATCGACATCGGTTATGGAGGGACCGACATCAGTCACCTATGACCGAAATTGGTCAATCAATGAGGAACCAACATTGTTTAGGGGTGTGGTGTTGATTACCTATGTATGAGTTTTTTTATTAACTCACGGGGAATTAGATCTATTTTTAGTTTTAAAGAAAATCTATTGATTATAATTACATGGCTAAGTGCCCTAAGTTTGTATACGCCTATATAGGCATGAAAGTTGGGGTTTAGAAGTAAGAATTAAGAACTTGCAAAAGTTGATGATTTTGTGAGAATAATTGTGAGAGAGAGAATTCTTGGAGAAGAAGCAAAAGCTTGAGAGAAAGAAAGTATTGCACATCTGAGAGGTGTGGAAGATTGTAAATATTCATTGTATATCTTGTGAAATCTTTGGATAATAGATTGGTTTGTTTCTTGGTGGATGTAGGCCACCTTTGGGTGAACCATATTAAATGCGGTGTTGATTTATATCTCTTGTTTTGTGTATTTCTTCTAGTATAATATCCACTTTTGTTTGCATGTATGCTTAGATCTAATATATTATTTGTATAACCGGTGTCTAACCCCAACAAGATGTGGCATACTTCCCCCTTAATGAGTCATTGTCTCGATGATTTTTACTCATTAATCACAATTAGAATAATCAAACATACATTAATATCATATAGCAAAAGAAACAATCAACATTTTCATCCAAAAACTTGCAATTTTCCATATTTTAGCTCATATAAATTTAATCTTATTGGATATAACAACTTTTCAACCAACAAAAAGTATCACACAAATGCAATTTTAACACAATTTTTGTCATTACAGTTAGTCATAATATACAATAATATTTAATATACATAACAAATAGTCAAAAACAAGTTATATTTCGTAGAAACAAACAACAAAAACATTTTTTTCAATTCATCCATGTTTTTCCTAAGTGTGAGTTTGTTAGAATGCTTGTCTTTTAGTCCCGCCTTGTGCAATTCCTAATTTTTTTGAAATGCATCCAACAATTTTCCTTTTTCTGGTTGGTTTTACTAAAAATATTTCTATGGTTTTCATCTTTCAGATATCTTTATCCTTTAATCATTGTTAAGAATAACTTAAATCATTTAAATTGTTCCTTTCTTTTCCATTCAGGCTTGTTATTTTCGATTGCTTCCAAGGATTTGTTTGTCTTACATACAAATAAACCATTGATTTATGTCGAAAGAGTTTATATTAAGCAATAAATCATAAGTCCAAAATGCATTTAAGTATAATTCCAGTTTTGTGAGGATGTTAAGCAATGTCAATGTTGCGTTGACAGACATAGGTTTAAACTTCAAACAAATTTCTTCCCATACGATAAAAAAATCATATTTCTCATTCGGTTTTCATCTAATCACTAGATACAACGAACTCAGTCATACTAGTGGTATACTAAAATAACATCAAGAAGTCCTTCATAACTTACCTAACATCTCGTTAGGGAAAAATTGTTCCTTTTTCTTGGTTGTTAGCCATTGCAACGTACATCATCAGTTGTTGCTTGTTCATCTTCTTCAAAGGAAAATTATTGACATAATTCTCACCTCTGCACTTGAAACATCCTCTAGTATGTCCTTTTTGAAAACATCTAGTTTTGCCACATGCAACGTTAGTCTACTCTTTCTTGGTGGAAATTACATCAAGATTTTATGTATTTTTACTCTTGACAGAACATTTTTTTATTATATTTCTTCCACCACATTTTCCTAAAGAGTTGACGCTCTTATGATACTCATCCTTTTAAGAGTTGGAATGTATCGCATGATTCTATTCTAGCACACTTGGATTTTCCGAACATCACTTCCTTAGTAGACAATCCATGTTCATCTACTTTGTCTCTCATATTTGGGATTAATTCCTCATTGTATTTATAGATCCAAATCTCGTCCTCATTATTTAGTTCAACAATCAAGCAACTCTCTTGTTGATTGTTATCAATAAGTTCAAGTTTTTTTCTTCAAACTTATCATTTTCACCCATTACCAACTACTCCAAGGCAACTATCTAATTTTGAGTATCTTAAAGGATTGTTCGATTTTTATCTAACTTTTGGACCATTTAACCTACAATATAATCTCGTATGGTTTGTTCCCCATGGTACATCCTTTCGATATCCATTGTATTCTATTAACAAAATAAGATATTCAATTAGCGTAAGGACCCATTAAGTCCAAGAGCTACAACCTTCAGCTCTGATACCAAAATGTAACACCCATATTATGTTTAACAAACTAATGGATTTTTTTTATAAACCTTCTTCATAACTTGATGCCTTCAATGATTATCAACATGTAATAGAAATAACCCAGCATATATATCTAGTTTACAAAATCCCTTAATTCTTTTTATGTTGTAATGTTTTAACATTATTGCCTAGTTTAACACTAAGTGATCCAAAGTGTTGATTAATATTCCAAAGCATCCATCTTGACAACCTATGATAACCATGCGCAACTTCAAGGGTTTAAGATCCTTCTCGATCCCCCTTCAATGCTCTATATGAGCCAAAATACATTGCATGTCATTGGTTATACCTTTTTGTAGGTACAAAGAATCACGTGCATCTTTTTAGTGTCACCAAGAAGGTATCTAAGTACTTATGTTCAACTCAAAACATAATTGAAAGAAGAAATGGTGAACAAACAATGCAATCATTACTTTTCATTATTATGGCCATAATTTTCCGACATTACACAAACAAGTTTAGTTTCATGACTACACATAAGCCACTCAAAACATGTCTTCCCTTCACCACACAACCATCTCAACATAGTATCAAGATTATTTTCATTGTCTTAGTATTAAGTTTACAGTTAACCATTTTAGGTTAATGTTTTGTAGCAAATATGACCCGCTAAACCCTACGACAAAACAACTGGATGATCCATCTTGGAATCCCTATGGGAAAGGTTGTAGATGCATAATGAATTACATCATTGCGCATCTTGTCACCCTTCCCGTAGCCACTCCAAGTTCAGCTCGGACATGTTATTGTCGTATTGCCTTGTGACTCATAATTCCTCTCTCATATAATTCATAGTTATATATTCATGTTTAAGAAAGGTACACTTAACTTGTTATGTGTCATTTGTTAATGATTAGAAATCATAACATAACAATGAGATATCATTTATTATTATTATCACTTATCGCATCATCGCAACATTAGGTTGTTGATATTGTTTATATAATTAATCAGCGTACTTATATCATTTAATGCATAATTAAATGTGTTTTCATATTTAATAAATAAGAAAGATGAATTAACAATGTTTGGATATTGATATTGTATTTGTTGTATTATGTTGTCTCATCTTATCATACAACAATAATAAAATCATAATGAAAGCAATCATCATATTTTACTTACAATAATGCATTCATAAACTGTCGTAATTTCGACATTATAACATTTTGTAAAACACAAGTACGTTGTAAAAACAACATATATTCATATAATGGAGGTTAAAACCTCGTTATTAAAGTACATAATGCTATACTAATCAATAACAAATTAAAACATGCCTTAAATGCCTCATTCAATTGTGAACGATACATTCTCCTTTAATCAAATACAAGTACATTTATTACATCATATAAATCAGTACATCATCAATCAAGTATGACGAAATCTAGATTCTTTACCCTTTTCGCGATACTTGTCAACTTGCATGTTGAAAGTAATAATTTAGAAATGGTCAACTCAAAAAATTGGCATTGAATACACATCTCTTTGCCTAGGTATCATATTACGAAATAATTGAGCATCCACTATTTGATTTGACATCATTAGATCAAGTATCATGAAATTAATACATGTATACTAAAACAAATGGTCCAATAAAATCAAACAAGTTACTATCTTTAACCACTTAGAATGTTCCAATTATTTAAGTCATACTCATGTTAAATTAAGATAAAAATTAAATCACATTATTTAGAACATTCTTCAATCACCCCTAGCTATTAGACAAGCAATTCAAAATTAGTACATAATAACCATATGGAGTGTCTCTATGTAACAGAAAAGTCATAAGATATTTCCTCTAGAAAAACCATTTTCCAATGTCAACTCAAATACTTATATTAAACCTTACACTTCCCTTTAGTCTTCATTTTTCAATAGATTTATCCATTAATGTCCTATTAGTTTGCATTAAAATAATGGTTCATAAGGTTTTCTTTCCAAACAATCATTCAACCTAGATCTGTGGCATACTACCTATACCCATTTCTTCCCATTTTCACATCATTAAAGAATTCATATAATCAAGCCACACGTTAACGTAATTTATAATAATTTAGCTTCACTAACTAATGTGACAAGCCAACCCAGAAGTAGTGATCTCTCGTCAAGTAAACTAACAAAATCTGCCTAAGTAGTAAATAATACTAATAACCAATCGTGACCTAAGTTCATGAATATGAGAATATTGAACTTGTTCACTCGAAGGCCATCATTCTTAGCAAGGATCCACTTGGTGAGATATCCTTTAATAAAGCAAAGATGAAGTAATGAATCATCAACCAATTACATACATGCAGTGCAGTAGTAGAGGAAACCGACCTTAATACCCAAACCATATAAATAATGCAGAATACAACATACTCAAAACAATATATGCTTTCAAGCTCTAAGGGCTATTGTATAATGATAAAAACTACGGTCGAGGACACAATGTTTAAGTATCAAGCTCAATGAGATCTTAACCAACCTTAGAACCCATGAGTTAGGATCTTATATTGAACTCATGCATAGGCCAATGATGGACATTAAATTAGAAATCAAGAACAAAAACATCCATGACACCAAATCGGTTGGAAATAATTTTTAGATAAAAACCTAGTACCTACGAATTCCCCTAAACCGAGATGACAACACATTCCATTATTCGTTCACAAATCTAGTTAACTAATCCCGTATCCTTTAAGGCTATCTAAAGATTATGCATCGACCGAGAGATAAATCACCCACCTATGCACACATTTCACAGTGGAATCTTGAGCATATGCATGGGTCAAACAATTGACCATTTGATAATTATTTAAATAAACAACATTAATGTTAACCATTTGGTCGAGGATATTCGAATATGGTTTAACCCTTATGGCTATCAATAATCATAAGTAATAATTATTGGACATTAAAATGTCCAACTAGTATGGTGAGATCCATGCAACAAAATGCCAATCCAAGCCAAACTATTTAACACTACTTCTATGTTAATGTCTTCTTAAACATTTACTATAATTGTCAACATTAACCTTAACAATATGGACATGATGCTTGGCCAAAGGAGTTAAATATCATTTCAAACAATATTAATGCCATCAACTATGGTCTAAGACTTTCAACTTTATCCCTTAATAAGCGAGGTTAAAGACCTTTGCGTTAAAAATAAAAATGATGATACTAACCAATTACTATCGTGCAACAATATCATTGCCATCACCATATGGTCAAAGACCATTGTATTAAAACCTTAACTCAAGCAAATAACTTATTGTTGCAATGATAGTCAAAGTCAATAACTTAACAACTATACCTTGTTTTAGCTTAACTTACGACTATTGTCTTCCGACAATTAACTCGCATTGTGGTAAAATACCAACACCATCCTCATGAACAACAGCTTATATATGATAATTAAAATTGACAATACTTGAATACTCCTTTACCAATAGCGAATGAATTATTATAATGCCTTGCGGTTGAAACCTTTTTTATATCAACAAGATGATTAGTCCATCATTAGGATGATAATCGCTATTTCCTAGCAACATCATATGCAAAGTACATCCATGTACCGAAATCATTTCACACAACATGGTAAAGTAATCTCATACAACAAAATGAAACAAGAATAAGTTATAAATGTTAAGTACTTTATGAATTCTTGATGACAAGCATTATGCAAAGTTACGCATGCAACTACACGTAAGTGTGTATATCCTTTTAGGATATACATATGCACATGTAATCGCATACTCAACTTTGTAACAAGGTTTATCCTCGGCTCTCGTAAATCACTCTTCATTTTATGACTTATCTATTTTACAAAACAAAATGAAATTGTGGGACATGACATGGAAAAATGGGAACTACACCGAACAACCCCTATTAACCATTTTGCTTACTTTCAAACCCAATAATGCTATGAACCAACTCATTTCTGTTCAATTTCTTAGTAAAAACGTCTGCATGATCTTCATATCTACAAAAGATTAACTCAATTTCCTTGTTCTAGAATTGATTTTTTGAAGCAGTGGTAATGGAATTCAATGTTTATGAAATACAAGATTATTTGTAAGTAGGAATATATGATCATCATCAAGAGATGTGTGGCTTTAACTTAAAGTAAATTCACCAAAGCATTTTTCTGATCCATATGCTTCATAGATTGAATTGACTCTACTTTATACTTTGCTTCTATGAAAGATATATAATACAATAGTAGATTGCTTGTTACTCCATGAATTTAAAACTAACACCATGTTTTATAAGTGTCCTGAGGTAAATTTCCTTTATTGTAAACAACCTACCGAATCTAATTCTAAATCTCCATCATCCTTTAGATCTGCATTGGGAATATATTCGATCTTGATGTGCATTGTTCCTTTTATGTCTTTTAAGACTATTTCTTCCTCCTTCCAATTGGTAACTTGGGAGATGCTCTAAACTATAAATACAACATCAATAACATAGTTTATATCCACTCTATTGTTGGTAAGGTATGTAAGGTTCTTGACTGTCTTTCTAAGTTTTTTATTTTTCAACTACGCTTGTGTTATTCCTTGTGATTATGAGATCATCAATATATGTCCAAAATCAATGTCTTTCTAAGTTTCATAGAGGTTTTGATCTGATAGATTTCATTTCAAACCTTTGGCTCTAATATGCTCATCAAAGCTTGCATACCCAGATTCTAAGAGCCTACTTCAAAATTTAGACCATAAAATGACTTTTTGAGCTTGCATACAAGATGTTTGTTTCCCTTATTTGCATATCCTCATATTTGAGCCACATACACAAATATAATTGTATTCACCTTTGTTGCATGTGCATAAGTTTCTCTGAGATGAATAGCTTCTCATTGTGGAAAACTGGTAGCTACAAACCTAGTCTTATTCTTGTCAATGGAACCGTCTTCTTTTTTTTTTAATGAACCCAGTTGCCACATATAGTATTGTTATATTGAAGCAATTCAATTTGATAACAAGTTTGGTTCTTCATTATTGCATTATGTTATTCCTATATTGCTTTCCCCTACTCATGTGATCCTTGTGATATTTTTTCCTTCTAAAATCATCAATAATGTCATGAATCCCTTTACTCCTATAAATGGAGTCCCACATGACCAGGAAAGGTCAATATGAGCCAACTCCAATTGCTTACTTTTCATGCAACTTTTGTTTCATTTTTTTTTGGGTTGGTGATGCGGGAGCATCATGGGAAGAAGCTAAAAATGATAATATGACCTCCTAATTCATGTTTATGGAACCAAGGAAGGTGAATATGAGTCTTAAATCCATGAGGGAGAGACTAGGATACAATTCTAGGTGGTAAGAAGAGTCAAGTTACTCAAAAGTTTAAATTTTGTGTTTTCCCTCCATTATTGTAATTCAAATGTTAACCATGTAAAAATCCAACTATGGCTTGTCAAGGGATAAAAGGGGTGCTTTGATGATGGTAAGGGTATGGAGGAATCTAAACATGTTAATACAAGTCCTAGGGCTAGTTAGAATCCATGAAAATGATTAAAACAATGTAATATGCCTAAGTATCTATGGAAGGGACAATAAGTGAGTCATGGTGAGTCATCATGAGTCAGTTAGGGTATGAGTAGAGAGAGAGAGAGAGAGGAGAAGTTGAGGCGAAGGAGAATCGGTCGAACATTCATTCCTTGAGAGAGAGGAAAGGAGGAGGACTGAAAGACATGTAATTTGTATAAAATGTATATATGTGTGTGAAAACTCGTGTTAAAGTAGAATGAGTGGATAATGTTGATTGAGTAAGGTTTTGTATTTTGTTTTGAAATAATTTTTGGTATTGATTCTCTTCTTTGAAGCATGTGTAGGAATATTTCACTATGTTTTATCTCATACTAAGATACTGATTTGATATAACATGCTATGTTTTGTGGAATACTAAGTTGTGTTTGCTTAAGAAGACATGTGTTAGGGACATAATATTGATGTATGAGAAATGATAGGATTGAGAGTTGATCATGATCTGATTAGGAAAAGTAAGGAGTATCTTATTAATAAAGAGTTTTTTCGTAGAATGTTAACAATTAAATGGAACACAAGACTCAGTTAACCATCTTGACTAGTAACCTCTGTGACAACCATTCATGGGTAGGATGAGGTAGGAGTTATAGAGGCTCAAAGAAGAAATGTTGTGTGTCTAAAAATCTGAGAAAATGCAAGATTTGGTTTGGTGCAATAGACCCTAAAGGAGGTTTTGGTATTTCTTATTCACAAACTATGAATGTGTGTCGAGAAGAGTTAGTATAAATGCTAAAGAAAGTGGATTTTGATTAATATATTTTTCCCTATTAAATTAGAGTTGTAGGTAAAATCATTGTAAGCCTACAAAAGCAATTTGGAGCTTTGAAAACAAAAACAACTCTTTTTGTGTGAGAAAAACACTCTCTCGGGCTATCACCAAACCCTTACCTAGGGTTTGATCTTTGGAACCTTGAATGGTCGAGTTTTGATTTAAAATTTGAAAGAAAATACGATTGCGAGGCTTTAGTAATAGATTTTAAAATAATTATTGAATTCCACCGTTCGAATTCGTAGATATTTTTACTAGTCCCTATTATAGACTCGTAACCCGCATAAAGATCTAATCTTGAAGGCACGATTCTAAAGGAATTAACATATAGGAGTGGAGTTGAATCTTGCCAATTTAGGGATAGGAAGATGAGTAAAATGGGTGTTTTAAAATGATTTGTTTGTGCTCCATAAACCTTGGAATGAAAATAGATGGATAACAATTGCAAAGAAAGGGCTAGTTTGAACTTACAAGTCAAGAGACCGAGAATGTGACTTAAAGAAAAAGGTTGTGAATTGAGTTTTGAAATCTTGAGTATTTCATAGGAATGATAAGGAATATCTGAAATTGTGATCATTTCATTATAATTCTATGCAAGAGGTTTCAATCAAGGTCAATCTAGTGACATTGGTCTTAAGGGCCCAAAATTGCTAGTCAAAGTAAAAGGAGAAAAGCTAACGAAATTTGATCATTTAAAGTTGTCGATAATTGAATAATAATGTTTTGGGGTTCTAGAGCAGGTACATGCTATGGAAGAGGTATTTGAAGGCGATTTAAGGCGTGGTTGGTTGGAATAAACCCTTAAGAAGGCTAGAGAAATAAATTGGACATATGGTGAGTAACATTGATAAGTTCATCACTGAGTTCATCTTGGCGGAGTACATTGGGGGCGTATGAGGTTGTCAAAATAGAGTAAGGTGTTGATGGGTGATATATATTACTTGGTGGGTGCTTGTACATATTTTAATCCCATAAGGTGACATTGAAAGACCCTAAGGGCAACTTAGGATGGTCTTGGCAAGTTTACTACAAGAATGGGGTTTCCTAAATTTTGATATCATTTCAATGCATGGAATAACAATGATTTGAGTTGTTTGAGTAGGGCATAACATAAGTGGGTTACTATAATGCTTGGAAGAGAAAATTTGCAGCACTTTTAGCCAATTTAAACTCTATTGTAAGATCATCAAAAAAGTGAACTAAGGTGTTCAAATGCTTTTGAATGGTAATAACATGGTGAAGGCATGCAAATGGTGTAGAGATCTACATCAATTGGTATCAAAGCAAGGATTTATGTTTTGAATAAAATTTTATTATTGATTGCTAATAAGATATTGTGAAGTGTTTGATTGTGAAGGTGCTAGGTGAAGAGGTCAAGGCAAGGATGGAAAGAGAAGAACTTGTGGTGGAATTGGTGAAGCTGATAGGAAAGAAGGAGAGAGAAAGAAAAGAGAAAGAAGCCCGGAAAAGAAAGAGGAGAAAAAAGGCTAGAGATATGGACGGAACAATAATTGAAGGCATTAAGGAAGGATGTACAAAAGCTAGAAGAGATGTTGATGAGAGAAGATAGAGAAGTTGGGTTTGTGATAAGAAGAAGGGTCAAATGGCCTATAGATCAGATTTTTAGAAGGAACCAAAGACTACATTTGAGAAGGATAATCAAGGAAGAAGAGGAAAATCTTAAGCAAATGGAGCATGCAAGCAAAGCAGAGAAATAAGAAGTCAAAGAGGTTGTGTGTGAGAGCTTACAGAGGATGGATGAGAGTAATGAAGGTAAAGTAACAACATATCAACCCTTGAGAAAGTTATGTGACTTATTTTTAATGTAAAATGAGGTTTTTTGTGAAGAAAGGAAGCTACATAGTCTAGAAAATGATGAGAAAATATGTGAAATGCATGTTGAAAGGAAGAAAATTATTCTAGGGAGTATGATGATACTAATGGCTATTAAGAGATTCTTGTAGAAAGTTAGGCAAACAAGTACATAGGTACAAGAAAGTGAACCAAAGCAATTTGAGATGAAAACTCGGAGGGTGATGTAGATAAAGGAGATGATGATGATGTCTTAAATGAAGCTTTAGACACGTTTTCACATATTGAAGTTAAAAGGAGAAGTAAAGTGCAAGAGAAAGCACTTGGAAAATAAGATGAAGAGAAAGATAGTGAAATGAGGGAAGAGAAAGAAGAAAGAGAGGATGAAGAAGATCATGATGAAGAGCTTGTGGACCTAGTAAAAGGTTTCAAAGAGGAAAATTCAGTTTATGAGGATGATGAAAAGAAGAAAGATGAAGAGTATGGGAAAATTCTAGCCCATGTGAACAAATAAAATGATGAAATTATGTTGAGAAAAGGTTATGAAAGGATGGAAAACATCAAGAATCATGAAATACCATGTATTTTTTTCTTTTGTGCTTGATTTTACAAGTACAATTGAGAGGATGGAAGATGGTAGAGATGAAAAACAAGCCCAAGAAGAAAGGAAGTCATTTCAAGGAAGATGCAAGGTCAAAGAAGAAAGTATGGGATCCAGGTGGTTTAAATTTTAGCAAGGACAATGACAGAATGGAAAGAAGAATGAAACCATGCAAATAATACAAAGACAAGGTGATGCAAACAAGTACATTGATGTATTTTTCTCCTTCTTGGGAGTATGATGTAGAAGCATCATGGGAAGAAGCTACAAAATGACAATATGACCTCCTAAGACATGTTTATGGAACCAAGGAAGGTGAATATGAGTCTTAAAGTTATAAAGGAGAGACTAGGATACAATTCTAGGTGGTAAGAAGAGTCAAATTACTTAAAAGTTTAAATTTTGTGTTTTCCCTCCATTATTGTAAATTCAAAATTTAACCATCTAAAAATCCAACTACGGATTAACAAGGGATAAAAAGGGTTCTTTGATGATGGTAATGGTGTGGAGGAATCTAAACATGTTAAGACAAGTCCCAAGGCTAGTTAGAATCCATGAAAATGATTAAAACACTATAGCCTAAGTATCTATAGAAGAGATAATAAGTTAGTCATGGTGAGTCATCATGAGTTAGTTAGGGTATGAGAGAGAGAGAGAGAGGAGGAGTTTAAACCGAAGGAGAATCTATTGGAACATTCATTCCTCGAGAGAGAGGAAAGGAGGAGGGTTGAAAGACATGTAATTTGTATAAAATGCATATATGTGTGTGATAAATCGTGTTGAAGTAGATTGAGTGGATAATGTTGATTGAGTAAGGTTTTGGATTTTGTATTGAAACAATTTGTGTTATTAATTATCTTCTTTGAAGCATGTGTAGGAATATTTCATTGTGTTTTATCTCGGACTAGGATCAAGTTTGATATAACATGCTCGGTTTTGTGGAATCTTGAATTGTGTTTGCTTAAGAAGACGTGTGTTATGGACATAATCTTGATGTATGAGAACTTGCAGGATTGAGATTTGATCATGATGTGGTTAGGAAAAACAAGGAGTCTCTTATTAATAAAGAGTTTTACGTAGAATGTTAACATTTAAATGGAACACAAGACTCGAGTTAATCATCTTGACTAGTAACCTCTGTGACAACCATGGATGGGTAGGATGAGGTAGGAGTTATAAAGGCTCAAAGAATAAATTTTGTGTCTAAAAATGAGAAAATGTAAGATTTGGTTTGGTGCATAAGATTTTAAAGGAGGTTTTAGTATTTCTTATTCACAAACCGTGATTGTGTGTGTCGAGAAGAGTTAGTATAAATGCTAAAGAAATTGGATGTTGATGAATATATTTGCCTTCCTATTAAAATAGAGTCGTAGGGAAATCATTGTAAGCCTATAGAAGCTATTTGGAGCTTTGAAAACAAAAATAGGTCCTTTTGTGTGAGAAAAACACTCTCTCAAAGGCTATCACCTTGCCCCTTACCAGGGTTTGATCTTTGGAATATTGAATGGTTGAATTTTGATTTGAAATTTGAAAGAAAAATGCACGTCGTATGGTCTAGTAATAGATTTTGAAATAATTATTGAATTCCATCGGTCTAATATGTAGATATTTTTACTAAAGTGCCTATTCTAGATTGTAACCTGCATAAAGATCTAATCTTCAAGGCAAAGTTCAAAGGAATTGACATATAGGGGTGGAGTTGAATCTTACCAATTTAGGGATAGGAAGATGAGTAAAATGGGTGTTTTAAAATGATTTTCTTGTGCTCCATAAACCTTGGAATGCAAAGATATGGATAGCGATTGCAAAGAAAGGGCTATTCGAACTTATAAGTCAAGAGAGTGAGAATGTGACTTTAAGAAAAAGGTTATGAATTGAGTTTTGAAATTTTAAGGATTTCATAGGCATGATAAGGAATATCTGAAATTGTGATCATTTCATTATAAGTTTGTGTAGGTGGTTTCAATCAAGGTCAATCCAGTGACATTGGTCTTAAGGGCCCAAAAATTGTTAGTTTGGAGTAAAAGGAGAAAAGCTAATGAACTTTGATCATTTAAAGTTGTCTCGATGATTGACTAATAATGTGTTGGGGTTCAAGAGCAAGTACATACTGTGGAAGATGGATTTGAAGGCAAGTTAAGGTGTGTTTAGTTTGAATAAACCCTTAAGAAGGCTAAAGAAAGAAATTGGACATATGGTGAGTAACATTGATAAGTTCATCACCCGAGTTCATCTTAGCAGTACATTGGGGGTGTATGAGGTTGTCGAAATAGAGTAAGGTGTTGATGGGTGTTATATATTACTTGGTGGGTTCTTGTACATAGTTTAATCCCATACCGACATTGAAATGCCTTAAGAACCACTTAGGATAGTCTTGGCAAGTTTAGTACAAGAATGGTATTTCTTAAAGTTTGGTATCATCTCAATGCATGGAATAACAATGATTTGAGTTGTTTGAGCGGGGCATAGTGTAAGTGGGTTAGTATAATGATTAGAAAGAAAATTTGCACTTTTATCCAATTTAAACTCTTGTGCAAATCATCAAAATAGTGAACTAAGGTGTGTAAATGATTTTGAATGTTAATAATGTGGTGAAGGGATGCAAATGACACGCAAATGGTGTGGAGCTCTACATTAGTTGGTTGCACTAAATGGAATATTTTTACACATGTTTTCTTGTTGATGTCCATAACTTTGGTGCTCTAGAGCTCACCTATGGAATTGTTCTTAACCACTAATATTTGTCATGTTGTTGTAGTCGTAAAGAAGTGAAGGCTACCTTCTTGAACACCTCAAACAACCATCTTGAATTGTTCATCTCTAAGACACAATTGTCTTTATCAAATTCAACATTGAATGTTGCTTTGCTATTTAGCTAACTAACAAAGGCTTATTCTTTAAACCTAGTACTTACACATATCATAAATGTTTTTGATGCCTTCATTTGCAATTTCCAGTGGAGTTTGAGAAGTTTTTATCACCTTGTAGCCTAAAATAAAACTTAGCAATTAAATGTTTGAACTGATTTGCTTGTGATTTTATGTCATCGTTTTCCTAAATAACGGTGTATATTACATCTAATTATTAAAATTACACTTTTTAAATAAAAATATATTTCTTAATTTAACTTACAATTTTAAAAATAGTTACAAATAATTTAAATTATATTAAAGTAAATATATATCTATATATATATATATATATATATATATATATATATATATATATATATCTATATATATATATATATATATATATATATATATATATATATATATATCTATATATATATCTATATATATATATATATATATATGGCCAAATGGTATATCTCTTTTTTATTGTTTCAAAAATTTTAATATCTCTTTTTATTGTGTCAAAAAATTTTAATATCTCTAAATCAATATACATTATCACTTAAAAAACAATATCATAAATTTGATATTTTCTAGACAAATTAATATGTATTATTAATTCTAAATTTAATATGATTATTATCTTTATTTATTATATAATGGTGATGGATTGTCTCTAGATATAGTAGATACATCTCAAATATTGATATTAAATCTTTAAAAGTAAAAAAAAAAAAACCTTCAAGCATTTTGTTTTTTAATAAATATAATCTTTGTTTGTGAATAGTGTGTCTTCCTAATGTGGTGTATTTTTATTTAAAACTTGGGATAGCGGTGTGAGAGCATCCAACTTAACCTATCACTACCTACATTTACACATAATTATTCTTTCTTATAATTTCTTAAAGTAACAATTGTTTATCATTATTTTCAAATTACTCTTGCATTCAAGCGCATGCACAGGTGGCCATAAAATGTATACATGTGCATCTATGTGAGGGCTCCATGGTCGCTTGTCATATTATGTAGACCATTTTAAAAATAAATCAGTTTAAAAACATAAGGTTGCATATGTGAAGTGCCTCGATCGATGGGCGTGTGTGCTCACATTCTAAAGGTCCCTAATTCGATTCCTATAACCAATGCAATGTATTTTTCAACAATGTTGAAAAACATAGTGTGTTTTTCAACATAATTTTTTTACAAAAACTAAGTACTGCGTGACTTGCCACGTGGCATTGGATGGGCATCAGATGGGTGCATGGATATTTTATGGGGCGGTGGCTATTCTCCCGATAGAATGCAATGGGGCCCATAAGAGACACATGCATCCATCCTATGCCCATTAGATGCCACGCGATAGGCATGTAAATAAATTGTATTTTTTCAAATTTCAATTATTGAAAAACACTCAACATGATCGTTTGTGGGATTTGAGTTGAAGACGCCATCTAAGAACACACATTCCCACTAATTCAGCTATCACTTTACACATGCAACTACACCATTCCAAAATCATACATTTAAGAAATAATCTACCCATGATTTGATAGGTTACGACGGGGCCCACCCATGCATGGTATGAATGTGTTGATGGGGTCTTTTACGGGGCATGGAGCATAGGATATTCTCCCGATAAAATGCATCGCATGACATCCATGCCCCATCACCAACATATGCAGTGAAAGCTATTATACCAATAGAATGAACCGGTTAAGATAGATGCCCATCAAAAAAATCACAAATGCACCATAAACCACATGCATGCGTAGGACCCGCCATCGCGACAAATCATGGGTATAAGTAAATGAATAGATTTTGAATGATACAATGGCATGTTCAAGAAATAGTAAAATGGTGGGAGTGGGCATTGTTAATTCATGAGTCTTTAGTTTAAGTCACGGAAGCAATTGTGTGAGTTTTTACAAGAATGTTGAAAAACACACTATTTTTCAACAATCAAAATCTGAAAAAAAAACTAACTGTTAGGACGCATGTCATGTGGCAGTGGATTGTCATCGATGCATGGATGTATGTTTTTATGTATGTGTGGTGAATTCTATTAGGAGAATAGCCTCCACCACATATGCATACCATGCATGGGAGGGCCCCACCTAAACTTGTCAAATCATGGGTAGAAATTTATTTAAATGCATAGGTTTCGAATGATGTAATGGCATGTATTTTTCAACAGTTTGTTTTTCAACAATGTGCTTGCCTCACAATGTGTTTTTCAACAATGTCCTTACCACATGCCAATACATCATTCAAAACCTATGCATTGAATAAATTTTTGTCCATGATTTAACAAGTTTAGGTAGGGCCCTCCCATGCATGGTATGTATGCGTTGATGATGGGGCATGAATTTTGTGCGGTGTATTTTATCATGAGAATAGCCTTCACCTGCATTGGTGGGATCTGCTAAATCTGTCCAATCATGGCTATGGAGGCTATTCTCCTGATAGAATGTATCGACATACATAAAAAATAGCCATGCGACCATCGATGTTCATCCACTTCCACGTGGCGGGCGAGTTAACAATTAGTTTTTTTGCACTTTTTTGTTGAAAAACATGGTGTGTTTTTCAAAACCATGTAAAAACACACTACAAAATCCAACACGATTTGAACCCATGACCTCTTGAATTCTAGCGTGCATTCCCACAAACCTAGCTAGAGCTTACCACATGCTACCATTCATTTTCAAACTAATATGTTTAAAAAAATATAATTGTGATTTGATTATTACCTACAAGACCCCCCATGCATGGGCATGCATGTCATGTATGGTGCATTTTATGGGGCATCGATGTTAGGAAGTGCATTTTATCGAGAGAATACCCTCCGCCATTCTCCCGATAAAATACACCTCCTAACATATATACCCCATAAAATGCACCATACATGACATGCATGCCCATGTATGGGTGGGTCCCATAGGAAGCAGTTAAATGGTAGTTTTATTATTTGTTAATATATTAGTTTGAAACCAGATATTTACATGTGGTAAGCTCTAGTTGGGTTGGTGGGAATGCACTTACTGTCAAGTGTGGTCGTGAATTCAAATCGTGTTGGATGTTGTAGTGTGTTTTTACACATTAGAAAAACACGATGTGTTTTTCAACAACAAACTTCGCAAAAAAAACTAACTGTTGAAATATCTGTCATATATGCATGTGGTGGAGGATGGGGACATGTATGTGCATAGGTGCATTTTATCGAGAGAATAGCCTCTGCCCCATTAATGTATGGTGGAGGTTATTCTCTCGATAAAATGCACCTATGGGTATAGATGCCCCATCCTTCCACGCTATGCATACGTGGAAAACCCTTCAGAGTTAGTTTTTTGGTTGAAAAACACACCTTGTGTTTATCAACATTCTTGTAAAAACTTCGCTGATTGCTTAGTGATTCGAATTGAATACCTATTCATTAACATCGCACGTGCCCACCGTTTCCACTATTACTTACCACATGCCATTACAACATTCTAAATCTATTTATTTAAATAATTTTACACCCATGATTTGGTAGTTGATGGTGGGTTCCACACATACATGGGCATGTATGTGGTTTATGGTGCACTTATGCTGTTTTTATATGCATGCATCTAAGTCAAGTGCATTCTATAGGGAGAATAACTACATTGTATCGAGAGAATAGCCTCTGCACCTATCACTATCATTGTTTACCAACATTTACATGTAATCACTCTTCCAAATAATTTCTTAAAGTAAAAATATTTATCATTCATAAATGATATTTATATAAACGAAAGTTCATTGTTATCATTAAATTTTATGATAATTTTTTTACACTCAATTTTTATCAAAGGTTTTATGATATTTCTCTTACATTGAATTTTGATTGAATGTTTAATGATAATTTATAATTATAAATGTATTTTATTATGTTGATAGGGTATAATTTATAATGATATTTAGGGATGGTATAATTCATACACATGTTTTTTTAATTACGAGAATTCAATAGAAAATTTATAATATCTTAAGCATGGGGTGAAGTTTAGAGGTTATTTGTTAGATTAGACAAATTACAAAGAAGATAATGAAGTCATTAATTAGTGTGGTAGATGAAATATCTAAGATATCAATTTTAAAGAGAAAATAATAATCATTAATTATTGTAGTGTATGAAAAATCTAAAATATGAATTCTAAAATGAATATTCAATATAGATAAAAAAATTGATTGAGCACCTCCAAGGGTGTTATAATTGGGCATTGGATTACATAGTTTAATGGCATCTCTGCCTAAGTTCCAAAGGGAACATATAAATTCAAAAATGCAAAGTAAGCGAAGAAACTAAACCAGTGATCACCTTCAACTAAGTAGCTACGAGTAAGGGGCATTTACACCATCAAAATCACCTAGGGCATGATCCTAGCCTCAATCGTTTGACTCTTCATGTCAAGTGTCTCTAGGCCTTGCACTCAACAAGACTTGATCCCTAGTGGGCTCATTGAAAGCCATACATCACACCAATAGACCAAGGGCCCTTCAACAAATAAATAAATTTGAAATATCTATATTAATTGTAAAACAAATAAAAATATATATCTTCCTATTTAAATTGTATATTTACAATTAATATATTAAATATAATAATACTATTATAATCATAAAAATAATTCCTATTAATATTAATTTTTATCGTAATTCATTTGAGACAATTCCTTAAAAAGAAGATTTTGTAGCCGAATGCCATCTCTATAAAAATGAATGTAAAGAAACGTCTACAAATAATTGTATGCATTAAAACCATTGCCTTTTATCTCCTTCAAAATGAATCTTTTAAACTTTTACAGACTTGTGTCATTGTTTTTTTCTCTTTGAAAATGAATCTTTCAAACTTTTACAAACTTGTGTCTAGTTTTATGGCTTCACCCCTTATCCCTTCGAAAATGAATCTTTTACATTGTCCCAAAAACTCTATTATATGTCTCATAATTAGGTTTTCCACCTCTATTACTTATAGACACAGTGAGTCTGTTTTGATTCCTTTCATGTATGTTAAATTCATGTTAAGACATAAGTTTTCCTCGAAATTTCCTTAGCTCCAAGCACCCAAACAATTGACTTATGATTCCTTAATTAATTTTATAAGGCTTGTAACTGTGTAGTACTGAACACTTTATAACATTACATACATTTGTTATATTTTTCTTTATTTAATGTATATGGTTAGACTCAAGAATGGGTGTCTCATAGTTCTATAAATAATTCCTATCATTTAATATGATAGATTAAAATGTTACACTATATATTTAACAAGTGCTACGTAGGTGTGTATTTTGATTGAAGATATTGTAGTTGAAATTAAATATATTTAATTGTATTTAGTAGATGTTTTAGCAATTTCCATGTAAAAGAGTGAAATACAAAGTAAGTAATGTGATTTTTAATATAAAATATTATTAATGTAAATGTGAAATACAAAGTAAGTAATGTAAAAGATTGTTTTGAATATAAAATATTATTATATTTAATAATTTTGGTAAGGGTACCAAGTAGATAATAGGGAATTTTTTATTTTTTTAATATTAATTTTTTTGAATAAATTAATTATTATTATATAATGAAAAACGTTGATCATCATTATGATTTTAATTGATTGTTCATGGCTAAGATTTAGTGATTGTGGAATGGAATGCAAAAAGTGTCCAGATAAGAAATGTAATCAAATATTTCATTTAGTCTATAAATATTTCGTTAATTACTATTATATTATTTTATTTAAATTTTTATATTATAAAGTTTGATATGATAAATACAATATTTATAGTAAAAATAATATTGTTAGTTGATGTTTTGAATCTAATATATAATAAAGATAGATATGTGGGTTGATGTGATAAAACCAACATTTAATATATGAAAAATAGTGTTTGTATATATGAATATGAATATGTTCTTTGTTTGCACTATTATTTTAATATATGAATATGAAAATATATTTATATATATGAATATGGTGTTTGTATGGATTTTTTTAAATATTATGTAGATGGATGATTGGAAACGAAAAATGTGGACACTCTTATGCAACATCCCAACAATGGAAGTTGATCAACTTTACAATGCCTGCATAACTTTCACAAATTATGCAATGTCATCACTGTCATTCTCTATTGCACCAAATAGTGCAAAACGGTTGACATTCTCAATCTTCAATGGAGAATGGTCACGCAGAAATATGAAGGTGGCAGATATGTTGGCTATGTCTAGCATGGTTATTCATTTCATCATGGACTCACGACTCACTAGTCCTAACAAATGTCGCCACTTTGGAAGATGGATTGATGAAAATCTCCCTGTAATTCGATGGAGAGACTACTTTGGGCAGTACCACAAGTTCACCCTTGTCATACACCCACCTCTAGATGGCAACTGACTGGTTTATCCAAAAATTTCCTTGCATGGTGGGATGATGTTGACCGCAAGTTATAAGAACTTGAACAGTTGAGGTATGAACAATGGAAAGCAACACATCGTGACTCATAAGAGTGTGAATTTTTTTAGTGGGGATGCTGCATCAACCTTTATCGCTTACCACGAGTCCTTATATATTTTGTAAAAGTGGAATACAATGATTTTGAAAATGTATTTCCCACTTTTGTTTGATATACTATATTGCTTTGTATTACATAATCATGTTATGAACAAGAAAACACATAATATAATTGTATGGGTTTATACTTGCAAGTTCAATCTTCTTTTCATAACATACTCTTATAGTTTTGATGTGTTATTCTTATATTATTTTGTATTACACTTACAATGAAAATTTCATATAAAATCTTCGCAAAACTAAAGGCATGTTTTTTAGATATTTAAACACTTTTGACCGGAACTTAGAACCAGAGGGTTGACAGGTCCCCGCCTAATACAAAGGATATAAGATTTGAAGATCCAACATCAGAAAAAACCCAAAAACCACCAACAAAGCAATGACCACAAAGACCGCCACTACTCACTCGATGGCCCCTCATACATTACCACCCAAAATAGGGATTGTGTCTAAGGGGAAGAAGAAGCATGAGAGTCCCACAAGCTCGAAACAACACATACGGGCTCGTGAAACCAACACCGACCATCAACATCATCACGCGCGAGGCCCACGATAGGAAGAAGCAAACCCTAACCAACACATGGCCGCGAAACCAAGGGTGCCAACTATAACCACCCCAAACACACAACCTACCATCAAAAAAACAACATGCAAACAAACTAGAAAAACCAAACAACATAAAAACCAAAAATCCGCAACAACCAAAACCACCCATAGGGCCCAAAATTGGCGAAGCCAAATCACCACCAACACTTGTCCTTGAAACAAAAGATGCCAACTGCTACACCAAAACTGGCCACCCATAAATACCATCCACAACTAAAAACCACTCTCAAACCCGGTCATGGAGGCAACCAACACTCAAAAACCACAAAATACCCTTTGCATCCTCCTGACCCAAGACAAGATAAACTTGAACAACGAGATCACGAGCTAAGGACACATGCTAACCAACAGTAGACGATGGAAGCAAGAATAAAACTTGACGAATGTAGACACCATATCTGTAACCAGAAAGGGAACAAACGAAATGGAGCCTACATTTCCACTAATCGACAAAAATGCCTTCACATCTTGGTTAAGGAGATAAACTTTGTTAACCGGTTGGCTTCCTCCAAAATACCCTTAGTTAAACCTTCCTTGAGTGGACCAAAGCACAAATGCAACCTTCCCATGTAGCACTCTGCAAGGCTCAAGTTGAGAATGTCCAATTAAACCACCTCACAAACACCTTTACCCTCTCCCATCTTGCTACTCTAGAATGCATGTGTAAGCCCTCATGGCTTACATGATCCAAAACCCTAGCTCCTCCCTCTCTTTGGTCCTCATCATCCTCATTTGATCTAAAAATAAATGCATGTTAAGATTTGGAAACAACTATAGTTTATTTCCAATCTTGAATAACACATTGTGTTTTTAAATATGTTGAAAAACTCACTATGTTTTTCAACATGTCAAAAAATAATGTGTAAAATTAACTCTATCACAAATGTTTTATTGTGCATAATTCTCTCAATTTGAATGTAAAAAAATAAAATAGCTCATGTACCATATGTTTCAATTTTTCTTGTATTAGAATGCGTAGCTGTGGGGAAAGGTATGACGATGCACTTAGACAGGACATAGGGAAGTTCGACAATTTCCCACCCATGTTTAGTATCCGTTCTTATGCATTGGGAGGATGTGAAAATATTGAGATAGTAATATAATAATTTGTGAACATTAATTGTATTTCATATCATAGTACGTAATATTTTTGTTTGGCTAATAGTTTTGTATTTTTGTCTTTTCATACAAGGCACTTCACATCCCAAGAAACGTAGGCATTCAACACACTTCACAGTGGAGGCAACCATGTCATCGGTAAGTAGTTCATATTGTGTAAGTTTTTTTCATTTCTTCAAAGTTATTTTAAATAGGTGTAAAATAAAATGTTATAATTTTGTCATATGGAGATGTTCCTCCGGGAGTAATGGTGCTCATAATGATACCTTTACCGATATTTGAGCACATTGACTTAGATTTTGCATAGCCTATGAGAGGTGAAGAATTTTAAAACTTAATTTTTTTTTTTCTTACTGATTAGTGTTATTCAATTTCCTAAGAGTTATCAAAATTATCTATATCTTTCAATTAGCTACCACTTGACTACAAAATGAAATGTGTGGGTGGTCTCCTTTAGTATTTTTGTGAGTATGGAGTATGCGGTGTTAGTAGGAGCATTAAGTTTTGGGAGCTCCAAAAACTTAACGTCCATCGTGTGATGTCACACAACCTTTCCTTTTGCGTAACCACATAAGCATGACTGTAAGCATATGGGTAAACAACCACCTCTCTCTCCTAATAGAATGAGGAAATACATAGAGAGGAGATAGAGTGATTTGGTCTATGTCATGAGGTAGTGTTATGACTCGCATGAGCAGGTATGTTTCAAAAGGAAGACAAAAATATATTTGAGGAGTTGAGATGGGATAAAAGAGGGAGGTGCAAAAGGAAACACACACATACAATTTAGAGGAGAGGCGGGAGGCGCGAAAGGAAAGGTGGTTGAGAGAAAAAAGAAAGGACTAGTTAAAACAGGACAATGAGGTAAATTAATGATTAGAAGAATCTATTATGTTATTTTTGTATTATGTATGGTTGGAAATCACTAACTTGATATTATTTCATGATCAAGAAAAGAGAGAAGAGGGTGGTGAAACTAGTGGGAGCGTTGACCTCCCCGGAGGATATCATACGTATTTATTGAAATTTAATTCTTATATTTAATTTAGTTTGTGTTCAATTGTGTGTATAATAACTCTTTGCTTTAACATTGTGTGTAGGATAATGACATTTCCTTGAGTCATCTTCTACTAAGAAAGAGACTCACTCAATAGATGTAGATACATTTTAGGATTATGGAGTTGAATTGCTTCACGAGATAGCTTTGTTTTACATGTTCTCGGTTACGACAATAACCGGCTTGGTCATCCAGTCGGGAAGTGACCGCGATGGTCAAGTAGTAACCATCGTCGGTTACCTATGCAAGAGTGTTTTAATTAACTCTCAGGAATTAGATCTATTATTAGCATTAAAGAAGATCTATTAATTGTAAATGCATGGCTATTGTGCCCTAAGTTTATATACGCCTATATAAGCATGAAAGCTAGGGTTTAGAAGTAGAATTAAGAGAAGGATTGAATTAGATCCTTGATTCTCCTAGATTGAGAGGATGAAGAAGAAGAAGAGAAAAAAGAACAGGTTACATAAAGACAGAGTCTCCATGGAGAGGACACGGACATAAGGAAAGCAAAGATAGGTACATCCTAAAGGTGAGAAGAAGGTAACATATTATACTATATTTCCTTTGTATAGTTATTGTCTCATTGTAATGGCATGTATAGTATGCAAAGCACATAGAGTTTCTTCTTATAGATCCACATGTTGATGAGATCTTGTATTATAGATCTAGTCTTGTATTGTAGATCCATGAGATCATATTGTATTGTTGATCCATGTAGATCTAGATATTGCGAGAGGAGGTTGTCTTTATGTTTGCACATGTTATGCATGCAAAGTGATGGAGAGACATGCTTACTTCTTAGTGCATAGTCATGGTTGCACATTGGTAGACACATGTAAGAGGTCTTGTTACTGAGATCAAAGAGAACTTGGTAGCAGGTCAGAGATGTAGTAGTTCCTAGTTATGTGAGATCTTATGGTGGTGTTTGGAGGCACAGTTGTAGTGCACTCATGGAGATCCGTTTAGAGATCTAGAGGAGAGGAGATACTCTTGGAGAGACGCATTATACTATTGCATTGAAGAATTGGTTTGTACTCTTGTTGAATTATATATATGATATCTCTATCTTTGGTGGATGTAGCCCGCATTGGGTGAACCACGGTACATGTTGTGTTATGTGTGTGTACTTTGTCTTGATTTTGATTATTCTAGTTTATACTTTCACTGCTGTAGATTTTGGGGAATTTTTTAGATCCTGTGTACATGATTTTTTTTGTTACTAAATCATATCACTATTCCATGGTCCCGAATTCCCAACAATACAAAGTCACACACTTTGGGTATTTATCTAGTATTGATTGCATACTACTATTCATATGATTCCTAAATAATAAAAGTACTAATTAACCCATGTAGTTGGCCATCTTTTGTTAGCTCAGTCTATATTTTCACACCTCATCATTTCTCATCTTGGACACCGGTGCCAATTTAGGACTCCATCGTTAGGTGCTCCCATCCCCTTTGGGCACCCCTAACCTCTTTTTACTTTGTTCACATATTTTGGGTCCTTTCTAGTTGTTTGAGCATCTTATCTTTTTGGTAGTTGACCTTTTCGGGGTTAATTATGAAATTCAAGTAAGGGAATCATATAAATATAAAGTTATGTGACCATAATAAGGACCAAGCACTAAGCATTAGCTATCACCACCTAAGGTTGCATCCAAAGGCTATTCAAGAGAATTCAAGCATCCATTCAAGGGCAAGGGACTGCATTCTTTTGCATACACTTCATAGGAGGAAGTTCATTCTATTCCATGTACATATCTACTACACTTTCTTGCATCTAGCTATTTGCTCGCTATCAAGTATGACACATAAAAGAGCCACCTAAGGCACACTTCCACACACACACACACCTAGAACTACATTGGGTCTAAAATGTAGTACAATGCTCATTTATAAGATCACTCGTTTGTGATTGAGGACGGTCGATCCCTCATTTGCATTCTTTTTTTTTTTGGGATTTTATGCAATATGTAGGGTTTTTCATGTTAATATTTCATTTCAGGTTATTAGCGATATCAATGATCATTTTGTGACATACTAATGTCAAAAGGTAAAGGACAATGAACAAATTATGACCAATCAAATATGGTTTTCTAAGCATTTTGACAATCACAAGTGTCGACTTCTGGTTTGTGGAGCCCATAGGCACACTTGCCCCTTTCCAGCACCCTAGTCTAGGAATATCGTTAGCTCACACATTTTTCGAGGTTTTGTGTGACAGTTATCCCCTCTATTCACTTTGCCTGACCTTTTGGCACAATCAATTTGGTTATGAATCAGCTAAGTCTTCTTTCCTCCTCTTTATAGCTAGGGTTTCATATTTACTAGCTTAATTTTCTTGGGTTTGTTTCTGTACTTAATAGCTTATTCATTTACAACTATCTTGCATTATATTTAGGCATTTATTTATTCAATATTTTCTTAATCATTTGGTGAATCCCACGCTTGAACATTCTTTGGATCTTCATACTTTTATTTTTTTATCTTCCTAAGATCTTCTCATCATGGATATTTCTATTCATGATTTCTTGTTCATCAACCCTAAATTAAGAACTAAAATCATTACTCTCTTAGCTACTACTCACATTTCTTCTGATCTTCATCTAGATATACTATACAACACATTCGTAGATGAGTTTTCTCCACACATTTATTTCCCATCTAATATTGTCACCAATATTTCTATTTTTGGCAATGATCCACTCTTGTACATTGTGATTCACATTAATAATATCGGTGTTTTAAGAAAACCAACATCGATAATGGATCGAGTTTAACTTTTTCCCTCTATCATCGAAAATAGTTCAATATAATTTATTACTCGATAGGCCATGGCTTCATGTTATGCAAGCGATTACTTTCTAAAAAGTGCATCGATGTGTCAAATTATTACATGAGGGTGTAGAATATACAATTCCTAGTGATCGTCAACCATTCAAATATTGCAACCGTGATCCCAACACTACACTTCCTACTCCAACATCTGCTACCACCAATGAACCACAACTTATGGATACTCCGGCTCATTTTCCACCACTTGAAGGTGTTATTTGCATGTTAGATATTGTCTCATATGCACCATCACCTCCTCCTGCTTCTACTACTACTATGATTCTTTATTAAGGGCTGTCTAGACATTGGATGTCGTTCCATCTCCTTCACCTTCTCATGAGCAACCTCCATTAGCACATCCTCCATTTACATGCACATTTTTCATGAATGAATTTTATTGGGAACACATTCCATTTAATCCTACTTACTTAGATACTATATGCACACATGATACTTTTTTTTGGCTAGGATTTATAGTTGATGACATCTTTCCTCCACCTCATGATCATCATCTATACCATGGATTTGTTCGCATTATCGCTATTTATGGTCTTCGAGTCTTTTATCTCACAATATTTCTTGCACGTGCTCCCCACACTTCTCCACTTACACTTGGACAATCTTGGCTTGATTACATTGGGGTACATTAGAGCCCCGATCATAATGGTATATCATTTTCCATGCCGTTTGGCTACCTCTTCATTTGTAATGACTCATTTCTTAGTTATTCACCAAATCTTACTCTTTGTATGCGTGCATGGTTGTCCATTGCCTCCTTTCAATGATGAATAATATGTTATGGGCATGTATAATTTACACCTTGATGACTCCTTACCCAACCAACCTGAAACTATTTCTTATCAGTGTATCAAAACTTTACCATTTAGTTTTGATCATGACAATGATGACCTCTTAGATGAAATTACTTGATCTCTCTTATCATCACACACTTGGGGAATCACACCATATCTTTTTCCCCCTTTTCTAGCATCGAGACACCTCTTATATCCTCACCATTTCACATCTAGTCTCGCACAAAAAACATACACATCTTGATACATTAATATCATTGATACCCGATGACGTACTCTCATGCTATGGTTCACACTTGACTATTGAGGACATCCTATACACATGAACCTCACACACTACACTACACATCATATTGCACACAAAACATTTGAAACACTCATATTCATCACTTTACAATCAACACACTTGTGACACATCCTTCCTACTACGTAAATATCATAATACAACCTGAACACTACAACAACACATACTCTCACACATCTTCAACATAACATAAAACACACTCGACATATCTATAACATACTACATAATCAATAATTTTATTGCATACCTCTTTTACATCACATGACACATATCTCTTACATGTAATCAACACAAACAACTTACACAATCTACATATCCTCCACATAATACATACTTGACACTTTCACATCCGACATAACCTGCTACAAGTCGAGATGGATTCACAATATATATCTCTTAACACATAGCATTATGCATTCAATGTGTTCACAATCAATCTCTTTCTTACACATTCAACACCAATTCACAAAAACTACACAAGTGACACCTTCACAAACACATACAACTTCTCTCACACAATTAACATGAGACACTACCCTATGACATCTCTAGTTCCACGGTCGATACTCAAATACTAAGGGTCTACAAATCAAATGGACCTCGTCACACTCACTCATGCACTCTATATGTTATATGCTTTATCGATCACATCTTTCTAGTGCACACAATTCAAACCATTTCCTAATGACACACTCTTGTTCTATGGTTCATTCTTGACTATTGAGGGGACATGTATAAATGAACCTCACTTCATGCATGCACATCCACTCGGGGGCACACTGCTCCTATCATTCACTCTGCATTCCATTTTGCCTCATCCATAACATACTACATATCTTGGTTACATTTAGTCTTTCTTACATTTACTTGTTACATGCACACTTTATTACACATGCTAGATAGATATCTTGTATGTCATTATTTTCTATATACACACATGCACGCTCACTTACCTTCTATTTTTATGCAAATTCTACTGAGATCTATACACTCAACACGATGCATGGTGCAAAGTGCCTCTTACCACTCCCACGGTGGCTCTTGGGGGTATTCACTTTCATACACTACAGTTTTTATTGTTTCATTTTTCATAGCACATTATTATTGGATTATACACGTTTTGACATACATTTTATCTTCCTAACATGCTAATGGGTGCTTCATGTGCAACATTTTTATTGTAGGTCTACTTACTTCCATGGTTGTTTGTTAAATTGTTTTCCATTATTTGTGGGCTTTGCCCTTTGTCTTATGTGCACACTTGTCTACTTTTGGCCTAGTTGGCCTTGATTATCTTGTGACATCATGAGTGATGCCCCATATTTGAAACCCAATTTTCACGTTCTACATTGTCTTCTTGCATCTTATCTTACACATTGTCTTCTTGTCTGCGAGCTTACATTTTATATGCTGTGTTTTGTCTTGCTTGTACTAACACTTGTCTCCTAGCCACTTGTTTTCATGTGCCTTGATTTTTACCAAGCACACTACCTCCCCCGCAGGGCACAATTTTAGGACAACTTTCGGTCCTCCTTTGGGACACATACCCCTCGACAACATTGCATGCACCCTAAATGAGGGGGCATCATTTAGGTGAATCAGTCACCCCATATAGTAGTCTACTGATTCTGATTAAGCACAATTCAAGTACCGGTAAAACATAGTAATCAACATTAGAAATGGCTTAGAATATGACTTGGGCCCTTACTACAACACAAACATTAGTGCCCAAACTAGGACAGTAACCCCCGGGTTTCCTTAACCATTCTTGGATTCCTATGACGAGGGGCAATTACACAACATATTTCAGTTCAACATAGTCTACAACATTTCACACGATAAATTTTGACAAGGCAGACAATTCTTTAGCTCTCATCATCCATTACATCTTCTTTTCCTTTCACATTAGATAGGAAATTGGTCGAACTGGATCAAATTTTTACACACCATCTATAGTGGCGTTCCATACATCAAGAAGTGGTTAAATGTTTGAGGATGACACCATACTATTCTCCCAACACTTATTCTTGTTCTTGGCGTGAGATCACCTAAAAAAATCGTAGCCGACAGAACTCGAGTGAGATTGCCTGAAAAACTCGGTCTTTTACATCATCTTCAAGACCCTTTCTATCTCATTCACTCATCCAAATCAGGTGCACATGTTCCCTTTTCACATTTTACATGATTTCTTACATACTTTTTACACATTTTGATCATATACATGCATATTTGACTACTTGTTTATTCTTCTCTTTTTACAGGTCTGTTCTTATGGGAAGCGATAGTCAACACCATCAACACCATAAAAAAAATCAATCACATCAACCATATGCACAATGGAAACATTTACACATGCATTTCCACCCTAGGGTCATCATCATCATCATCATCACTTTTTGCAATTTCTCCTCTCTAGTTTCCACTCTCAACATTTTTATCACTCCATGCTTTATCTTATCTCTCGACATGCTTTCGCCATTGATATACATGGTTATTAGGTACACATCTCTTATCTACTTTATGTTATCAAGCATTCGCTCAACAACATAAAGTGGGGGAAAATGTAGACACAAAATCATGCACTTTGGGTAATTATCTAGTCTGATTGCATACTACTATTCATATGATTCCTAAGTAAGAAAAGCACTAATTAATCCATGCCTTTGGCCATCTTTACTTTCTTATGTTCCCACTTTTAATCTTACACTCTTTCTAGCTCAACGTGTCTTTTCACACCTTGACATTTCTCATTCTGGACACCGGCGCCCAGCCCGGGGACGCTAGTGCAAGTGCCCCATCCCCTCTGGGCGCCCCGACCTCTTTGTACTTTGTTCACATCTTTTGGGACCTTTCTAGCCATTTGAGCATCTTATCTTTTTGGTAGTCATATTTTTCGGGGTTAATTATGAAATTCAAGCAAGGGAATCATATAAATATAAAGTTATGTGACAATAATAAAGGACCAAGCACTCCACCTAAGGTTGCATCCAAAGGTTATTCAAGAGCATTCAAAGATCCATTCTAGCATCAATTCAAGGGAAAGGGACTACATTCTTCTACATACACTTCATAGGAGGGAAGTTTATTCATTCCATGCACACATCTACTACATTTTCTTACATCTAGCTATTTTATCACTATCAAGTACAACACACACAAGATCCACCTAGGGCATAATTCTCACACACACACACCTAGAACTACATTGGGTCTGAAATGTATGTGCATCGATCGATCACAAGATCACTCGTTTGATAGCTAAGGATAGTCTGACCTCTTATTTGCATTCTTTTCTTTTTAGGATTTGATGCACTCTTGAGGGTTTTGTAGGTCAATATTTCATTATAGGTTATTAGTGACATTGACGATAATTGTGCGACATACTAATAACCAAAGGAGAAGGACAATGAACAACTTGTGATGATTTTTTTAGCATCTTGGGAGTCACAGATGCCTAGTATTGGTTTGTGGTACCCGTAGGTGCCCCTGCCCCTTTCTAGGCACCCTAGTCCAAGTAGATCATCAACTTGCACATTTTTACGAGGTTCGTACGATATTTCTCCCCTATGTTTTCCTAGTTAGCACTCAAAGACAGTCAAATTTGGCTACAAATTAGCTAAGTCTTCTTTCCTCCTCTTTACAACTAGGGTTTCATATTTACTAGCTTAATTTTCTTAGGTCTATTTCGTACTTAATTTCTTATTCATTTATTGTTATCTTGCATTAGATTTAGGCATCTATTTATTCAATATTTTCTTAATCTGTAGAAGGAAAAAGGAAAAGGTAATAAACACTAGGCATTATTTTGATAATTATATGTTGTTTTATTTAGTTGTTATTTCATTTGACATGTTATATCATTTGTTGCAGGTCAACGTTGCGATGAGACATTCCCTTCTTCGTTTGACATCGGTATCAATATTATCGGAGAGATAGTTACACGAGAGGTAAGAAAGGCAAGTGTAGAAGAGCGGTGGAGATGCATATTTCTTGCCCGAGTTAAGGAGGAGATGGTAATGAGGAGAGGCCCAAGGAGAGGGGCATGGGTGAGGGCGGTGAGGAGAGTATGAAGGATGTGGAAAGAAGCACAAGATAGGGTGCGAGGAGAGGAGAGAGGAGGTAGTTACACTAGTAATTCAACTCTTTTTCTCATTCACATTTTAATATTCTTTGTTAGTAAACTTAAGATATAATTATTCTTACAACTGAGATTGTTGTTATTCCAGGTTTTTCCATTGGGGTTAAATTCCAACTTAGGTTAGATGATACGGTAGTTGGGAGAGGAGTTGTTTGATGAGCATTTTCATGGCATGGGACTCCCCTCGGAGACTATCAAAGTCAACATTTTTAAGGCCATTATTCCCACTACTCCATTTCCCTACCCTACCACATTTGCAAACACTTTAACATAGTGTGTCAAAGGGTTTGCGATATGGGATGTTTCAGAGATGAAACTTGACACTCCTCCATGAGAGGCAAATAAATGTATTGGATTATTTATTTATGTGTTTAACTAATTGATTAATGTACGTTGACTTATTTACTATATGGTTTTCTTTCAAGATGATACAAAGCGGTGTTAGCTTCACTACACCACGATGAGAGAGTCCATTGTACTCGGAACACGAGATATCCCGTTCCCTCCCATCCTTGGGATCACCCTCCCTTCATTTATAAAAACACAAAGAGGCATGCTATATTTTATGATTCATTGAGTTCTCTTGCCTCCAATAGACAACGAGAGGAGATGATGACATTTATTATATAACATTGCTTATTATGAGGACCTTGATTACTTTAGATGTATATATGATGATGATGTTACTATTTAATGTGTTTATGTATTATGTTTGATGTTTATGGTTTAATTTTGCATGCTTGATATATTGATTATGGTTTATGGTTTATATTAATCAATGAAATGTTATGTGATTATGGATTATGGATTATGGTTTTGGTTTTGGTTTATATAGATTCATCCATTTATGCTTTGTTTATAATGCATAGAATGTTTTTTATGCTTGTTATGTGACATTCCATTTATTGTATAACATTGCTTATTATGAGGACCCTGATTACTTAAGATGTATATATGATGATGTTGTCACTATGTAATGGGTTAATGTATTAAAGAATGAGATGTTATGTGATTATGGATTATGGTTTATGGTATAATAGTTATATGTTGATTAAGAAAATATGGAAATAAATGCCTAAATCTAAATGCAAGATACCAAGTAAATGAATAAGCAATAATATAACAAAATTAAGCTATAAATTATGAAACCCTAGTTGCAGAGAGAGAAGAAAGAGAGACTTAGCTAATTCACAAAGATCCCAAAGGTGTATAGAGATGGAAAACTAGAAACTATGAAGCACATAATGTCACATCGAGGCTCAGAAAAATGCAAATCTAGAGGAGTAAGTTAGATAAGGGCACCAAAAAAGGGGCAAAGGTGCTGCGGGCACCACATACCTATAGAAGCACTTGTGATCGCGAAAATGCTCCAAAAACCATATTTTACTGGTCGTAAGGTGTTTGTTATCCTTCAGCTTTGGTTGCTATGAGATCGCATAATGATAGCTAGAAACTTGTAATGAAATAATGACCTGCAAAACCCTCAACAAGACGTCAAATCCTAAAAAAGAAAGATGTAAAATGAGGGTTCAGATTGTCCTCAACTATCAAACAAGTGATCTTATGACTGAGCGTTGCACTACATTTCATACCCAATGTAGTTATATGCATGTGTGTGCGGAATCGTGCCCTAGGTGGCTCTTGTGCGTGTCACACTTGATAACAAGAAAAGTAGCTAGATGTAGAGAAATGTAATAGATATGTGTATGGAATAGAATAGACTCCCCTCCTATGAAGTGTATGTAAAATAGTCCAGTCCCTTGCCCTTGAATGGATGCTAGAATGGATGTTTGAATGCTCTTGAATAGCCTTTGGATGCAACCTTAGGTGGTGATAGCTAATGCTTAGTGCTTGGTCCTTTATTATGATCACATAAATTTATATTTATATGATTCCCTTGCTTGAATTTCATAATTAACCCGAAAATGCCGACTACCAAAAAGATAAGATAATCAAATGGCTAGAAAGGACCCAAAAGATGTGAGTAAATTGAAAATAGTTCGGGGGCAGCCGGAGGACGGGGGTGCACGGGGTGCCGGTGTCTGGTGTCTTGGTGGCTGGCACCGGTGTCCAAACTCGAGAAACTAAAGGTTAAGATGTCAGATTGAGCAAGAAGGTGTGCAAGACCAAAAGTAGTAATAAAAAGAAAGAAAATATTTACAAAAGACATGGGTTAATTAGCACTTTTCTTACTTAGTAATCATATGAATAGTAGTATGTAATTAGGACTAGATAATTACCCGAAGTACGTGATTTTGTGTCTAGCATTTGCCCCCACTTTATGTTGTTGAGTGAATTCTCGATAACATAAAGTAGATAGAGATGTGTACTGATAACCATGTAGATTGATGGTGAGAAATGTGTCGAGAGACAAGGAAAAGCGTGGAGTGATAAAAAGGTGGAGCATGGAGACTAAAGATGAGAAAGTGTAAAAAGTGATGAGATGTTGACCCTAGGGAGGAAACACATGTTGTAGATGTTGTCAATGTGCATGTTGTTGATGTCGATGCTGATGTGTGTGATTTTTAGTTGGATGATATTGAATACCACTTCTCATACATAAAGACTTGTAAAAAGAAGAACAAAAAAGTAGTCAAATACGCATGTATATGTGTAAAAAGTATGTTATGAAGTATGAAAAATGAAAATTTTGAAAAAGGGACATGTGCACTGATCTTTGATGAGGAAAAGAGTGTAGAAAATATCTTGTGGATTTTGTAGAAGACCAAATTTTTTGGGCGATCTCACACCGATTATGTCGGGTGTGATTTTTTGGCGATCTCATGCCAATGATATGGAAGAAGTATAGGGAGAATAGTCTAGTGTCATCCTACATCCTTTAACCACTTCCAGTAATGTAGAACACCACTGCAGATGGTGTGAAAAAATCTGATCTAGTTTGACCATTTCCAATCCAACATTGTGGACGGGAAAAGAAATTGTAATGTGTGTATGCTGAGCTAAAGGACTATATGGCCTGTCAAAATTTGTTGTGTGGAGTGTTGTAGAATATGTTGCATTTAAGAATGTTGTGTAACTACTCACTAGTTCAAGCTTCAGGGAAGGTCCCCTGGTGGTTGTACTATGCTAAGGACCCAAGTCAAGATTTGAGCCCTGTCTAATCTTGTGAATGTGTTGTACTAATACTTGTGATGTGTTGCGTAATGACTATAAGATGTTGCGTATGGGGTGATTGATTCACCCAAATGATTCCCCCTTGTTTGGGGTACATGCAATGTCATTGAGGAGATTACAACCCAAAGGAGGACCGACTGCTGTTATGTTGAAACTATGCCCGAGAGGAGTGTGTTTGGTAGAAACCAAGGCACACACAAATAAGTGGCTAGGAGACAGAGATGCTAATACAAGTAGACATGCATGTAAAATGTAAGCTAGCAGACAAGAAGATAATGTGTAATCTAAGACACAAGAAGAAAACACGCAAGAAGATAATGTAGACCGCAAAAAGTGGGTTTTAAAGGTGAGACATCACTCATGATGTCGGAAGACAATCAAGGCCGACTAAGCCAAAAGTAGACAAGTGTGCATGCAAGACGAAGGGAATTTCCTCAGTAAATAATGGAAAATAATGGCAAGCAAGAACAAACAATTTGATAGAAAATCATGGTGAAAAATAGACATGCAAGACAAATGTTGCACATAAAGCACCCATTAGCATGTTAGAAAGATAAAAAATATGTCAATGTGTGTATAATATGATAAAAATGTGTTATGAAACAAAATTAAACAATAAAACCTATAGTGTACGAAAGTGGATGCCCCAGGGGCCTCTGTGGGATCTGGTTATAGATGCCAAGCATCTATGTTGCATGTATAGATCTTTAGAATCTGTGATCACAAATAAAAAGTAAGTGGACGTGCATGTGTGTATGATAAAGATAATTACATACAAGATATCTATCTAGCATGTGTAATAAAGTGTACATGTAATAAGTAAATGTAAGCAATACTAAATGCGACCAAGACATGCAAGATGTTGTAAATGAGATGGAATTGAATGCAGAGCGAATGATAGGAGCAGCGTGCCCCGAGTGGATGTGTATGTATGAGGTGAGGTTCATTTATACATGCCCCCTCAATAGTTAAGAATGAACCATAAACAAGAGTGTATCATTGGGAAATGGTTTGAATTGTGTGTAAAAACTAATGCAATTGTCAAAGCACAAAGTGTAGAGTGTAAGTGTGTGAGTAAATGAGTGAGTGATTTATTTTTTTGAGTGTGGTGAGGTCCATTTGATTCGTATACCCTTAGAATTCGAGTATGGACCATAAAACTAAATTTCTTCATAGGGTGATGATCACGGCATGTGAAAGTAGATGTCAAAAATATATATCATAAAAGTGTAGAGTGTGCAGTGTGTATAATGCACAATAGATGATGCAAGAAGGGGATGTCGAGCATGTGTGAATTTTGTAGTATGTGAGGTTCATATATATATGATTCCCTCAGCGGTCAAGTGTGAATCATAGCATGAGAGTGCGTCATAGAGTAATGACGATATTAGCATGTATCAAGATGTGTATGGTGTATGTGAGAGACTAGATGTAAAGTGATGAGAAAATAAGATGTTTGTTGATGCTAGAAGGAGGGGGATAAAAATAAGTGTGATGCCCCCCAAGTATGTGATGATGAGTGTGATCAAGTAATGTCATCTAAGAGGTCGTCATTGTCATGATCAAAACCGAATGGTGAAGCATCTAAAACTTGATAGGTGATAGTGTTAGGTTGATCAAGTAAGGAGCCATTAAGGCATAAATTATACATTCCCATAACATATTATTCATCGATGAAAGGAGGAAATGGAAAACCATGCACATACTAGTAAGTAAGATTTGATAAATAGCCAGAAATGAATCATTGCAAATAAAAATGCGGCCAAATGACATGGGGAATGATATATTAGTATGATCAGGGTCTAATGTGCCCCCAATGTAATCAAGCCAAGATTGGCCAAGTGTAAGTGGAGAAGTATGAGGAGCATGTGCAAGAAATATTGTGAGATAAAATACTTGAAGACCATAATCAATGATAATGTGAACAAATCCATGGTATAGATGATGATCATGAGGTGGAGGAAAAAGATCGTCAACTATAAAGCCTAGTTGAGCCAACCCATCATGTGTGCATATAGTATCTGAGAAAGTAGGATCAAATGGAATGTGTTCCCAATAAGAGTCATTCATGAAAAATGTACATGTAAATGGAGGACATGCTAATGGAGGTTGCACATGAGAAGGTGAAGGAATAACGTCCAATGTCTAGACAGGCCCCCGATAAAGAATCATAGCAGCAGTAGAAGCGGGGAGGTGATGATGTAGATGAGACCACATCTACCATGCAAATAACACCTTCACATGCTGACAAATGATCCGGAGTATCCATAGGTTGTGGTTCATCGGTGGTAGTAGATGTTGGAGTAGGAAGTGTAGTGTTGGGATCATGGTTGCAATATTTGAATGGTTGACAATCACTATGAATTGTATATTCTACGCCCTCATGTAAGAATTTGACACATTGATGCACTGTAGAAGGCATTTATTGCATGGAATGAAGCCATGACCTACCTAGTAATAAATTATATTGAACTAGAAAGTCCATGACAAGGAAGACTGTATGCGAAGAGTTTTAGGCCCAACAGTGATAGGAAAGGTGGTGTGACCTATGCATGGAAAAATGAAACCATCATACACGTGAAGAGAAATGAATGAGGGATTAACGTCAACAGTCGAAAGGATAAGAAGTTCAATGAATGATAGTGGGAAAATATCAAGCTCAGATCCATTATCGATGATGGTTCACTTGACTCCGATGTTATTAATGCAAATAATGATGTACAAGAGTGGGTAATTGTCAAAAAAAAAACTAGATTGGTGGAAATATTAGATTAAAATCAATGTGTAGAGAAAAAACATCTACAAATGTGTTACATAGTATATCCGAATGAAGATCAAAAGGAATGTGAGTAGTAGATAAGAGAGTAATGATTTTAGCTCTTAATTTAGGGTTAATGAACAAGAAATCACGAATAGAAATATCCATGATGAGAGGATCCTAGGAAGATAAAAACAATTAAAGTATGAAGACCTAAGAGTGTTTAAGTGTGGGGTTCACCAAATGATTAAGCAAATATGGAAATAAATTCCTAAATCTAAATGCAAGATAATATTAAATGAATAAGAAATTAAGTATAACAAAATGACCCATGCAAATTAAGCTAGAAATTATGAAACCTAGTTGCAAAGAGGAGAAAGAGAGATTAGTTGATTTGCAGAGATCCCAAAGTGTATAGAGTTGGAAAACCTGAAAACTCCAAGCACAAGATGTTGTCACACCGAGGCTCGAAAAAATGAATATTTCGAGGAGTAAGCTGACAAAGGCACCTGAGAGAAAGGGGCAAAGGTACTGTGGGCACCACAAACCTATAGTAGGCACATATGACTTTGAAAATGCGTAGAAAACCATCTTTGACTAGTCGCAAGGTGTTCGTTTTCCTTTTCCTTTGGTCCATATGAGATCACACAATGATCGCCAAGGTCACTAGAAACCTATAATGAAATAATGACTTACAAAACCCTCAAAGAGACGTCAAATCCTAAAAAAGAAAGATAAAAAATGAGGGGTCGGATTGTCCTCATCTCCAAACAAGTTATCTTATGAGTGAGTGTTGCACTACATTTTAGACCCTATGTTGTTGTATGTGTGTGTGTGTGGAATCATGCCCTAGGTGGCTCTTGTGCATGTCGCACTTGATAGTGAGAAAAGTAGCTAGATGTAGAGAAATGCAATAGATGTGTGCATAGAATAGAGTAGACTCCCCTCCTATGAAGTGCATGCAGAATAATGCATTCCCTTTCCCTTGAATGGATGCTAGAATGGATGTTTGAATGCTCTTGAATAGCCTTTGGATGCAACCTTAGGTGGTGATAGCTAATACTTAGTGCTTGGTCCTTTATTATGATCACGTAACTTTATGTTTGTATGATTCCCTTGCTTGAATTTCGTAATCAACCCCAAAAAGGTCGAATACTAAAAAGATAAGATGCTTAAATGGGTATAAAGGACCCAAAAGATATGAGTAAAGTGCAAAGAGGTCAAGGGCATCCGAGAGGGGGGGGCGCATAGTGCTTTGGCGACGTCTTGGGCGGGACGCCGGTGTCCAAACTCGAGAAACTGAAGGGTCGGAGGTCAGATGAGCAAGAAGGTGTGCAAGACCAAAAGTGGCAATAAAAAGAAAGCAAAGATGGCCAAAAACATGGGTTGATTAGTACTTTTCTTACTTAGGAATCATATGAATAATAGTATGTAATCAGGACTAACTAATAACCCTAAGTGCACGATTTTGTGTCTACATATGCTTCTTCCATGTATGTTTTTTTGGGTTTTACGTGCATGCTAAAATTTCATATATCTTCCATCTATGAAATAATTTTGTTGATTATCACTTAAGTTCATTATTTTCTTTGCAATTATGTACGAATGCTAACAGATATAAATTGGGTGCATAATTGCAGGTTTCATTGGATGGCCAAAGAAAAGAATATTGGAAAATGTAAGGCTACAAATGTAGAGGAGCTGAAATGCTATGAAACATTTGACAGTGCCAGTTTTGGGTTTGAAAAGTATGTGAGGCCTACACCGAAGATGGGTGTGTTGAAAAAGAAGATGAGACTTCCCCACCATTGGGTATGGAATTACACATACAACTTTTGACGAAGAAGGTAGACTTCTACAAAAGCGAGTGTGAGAGACTTACATTGGATAAGTTACTTTTGGATCAAAATGTTAAGGAATTGTTGGACAGGGTTGGAGAACTTTCCTCGAATAATATGGAGTTAGAGGTTGTGTTAGGAATGTATTAGTTAGTGCGTACACATTTTTTTGATTGTTGAAACAATCCACCTAAATTAAGTTTGAGTTGTTCATGGAGGTTTTATAAGACTCCTTATTTTAAGGAGATCCTCTCCCTTTAAATTCGTATTGTGTTGGAGATTTATTAATATAGAATATAATCAACGTGTTTTGTCTGTGTAAATCTAGTTTTGTAATTTTAGTTGGTATCGAACAATTATATATTCCTTAGCATTATGTAGGGTGGACCCAAGTTATTCATGGTCGCTTGTGTTATGGTAGTGATTTTATTGCAATGTTATTTTACTTATACGTGTGCTCTTTATTGGATTCGTTGCATTTCAAACTGACCTGCATCGTCTGTTCTATTCTTTCAAATATTATTGTTTAGACCGTGTAATCAAAAAAATCTAAGGTGTATTGGTATTGGGCGAACAAATATTTGAGAGGAAGGGTCGTCATAGTGTTGGGTGATGCTGAAGGAGACACCAAGTGATTACATTGACAACTAGGTTTTGATCTGCTTGGCGCTTAAATGAATTACTTTTTCTATTCTTGATGGGACTTGCATCAAATTTCTGCCACAATGCATTGGGAACTCGCCATCTCAGAATGAAAAGACTATTCTTTGTATGAAGATCATTCTTTTATCTTTCTCTTTATGTGAGGGCAACAAGTCTGCCGATTTCAATTCCACCAGCGACAGAGGCAATAGCAGAAACAATGACACCGAAATTGGTTATTTTTCCTCTGCAGTAGCTTTTCTCATGATGAACGATGTGAATGGATGGGATGAGCACGATGTTGATTATGTACGAGGATACATGGCAGATTAAAAAAATTTCAAACGTTAACAGATAAGGAAACGCATATTTTTCAAATAATAGAGAATATCTTTTGTATGTGTTTAGTAGCTTGGAGTCTTAGTCTATATATGCAAAGTGACTTTTCCTACCATAGTTTGATTAGTGGTGGTCATTATTAAGAAAATAGGAACTCATATTTGTCAAAGTCTATTTTCAAGTCATTTATGTACCTAGTCATTACGCCGTAAGGCGTTACTATGTGAGGCACTACCTGGAATCTCTGACAAATGTCAGGTTTTCGACGCCTGGGATTTAATTTTGGGTTTTCGTTGAAATCGGATGGCTGCATGTGGTCGAGGTACCGTGATATTTGCCTTTGACATGTTGCAGCGACAAAGAGGAGACCTGGACCGGGTGTTGCAGGGAAAAACGACATTTAAATGCCCCAAAACTAAAAATATATATTCTCCTGGAAAAGAACAGAGGAACCTACTACGACAATGGCGAATTCATAGATCGTGTTGTTCTTCAGCGGATTCATCTTTCTCCACAGTAATAAAAAAATCCAAAATATTTTTAGGCTTGGCCATTGCTGAAAAAAAAAAGTTTCGCACAAATAATCAGAGTTCAACCATCATAATCGGTAAAAACTCTTTAAATTCAAATATTTTCTCCTTAAAATTGCATGATTGTTACATAGCCGAACGTATGTCTGTAGATTGAAATTATTACTTTCTTTGCAAAATTTCAGTGATGTTCAAAAACTGTGTGAAAAAGTTGTGTCTGTCGTCCTAAGAGAGGTGGGAAAAACAAGAGTTTTAGAAACTGCGAAGAATTCTGTTGGAATTAATGACCTAGTGAAAGATTTTGAAGGAAGCTGCCTCAAGAATATGGAAAGGAAAGAAAATATCATTGGCATATATGGGTTGGGTGTGTCTCGAAAGACCACTCTAGCGAGAGAATTGTTTAACCGCGAGCGTTCAAAATACAAGGCATCATGTTTTCTGTTCGACGTGGGGGAAGCATCTGCGAATATTCATTTGATATCTTTGCAATGTAAGCTTCTTAAGGATCTGGTCAATGAAGATTGCACATTTCATAGCATATATGAAGGATCAAGCTATCTCAGATCTCGTCTAAGAAGTGTCCCTTTTTTGAAGTTTCTAATTTTTATAGATGACATAGATCACGTGGATCAGCTGAATGCTTTCCTCGTCAAGGATATTGTGCAAAATAATTTTGGTAGTTTGATTATCGTGACAACTCATGATAAGAGGGTTCTGATAAGAACAGGTATCTCTCTTCGTTATAAGATGAAGGAAATGAATGCCAATCATAGCACAGAGCTCTTTTGTTGGCACGCCTTCCACAACCATATCCCGCCCGTGAATATGAAGATTTAGTCCGAATGTTGGTGACAGAATGTGGAGGTTTTCCTCTGTCTCTGCAGGTGTTGGGTGGACATGTCTTTGGCAGCAATAGCCGGCGCTATTGGAAATTAGAGTTGGATACAGTGAGGAAAACTCCTCCCCACGATATAAAACAGAGGTTTAAAATAAGCATTGATGCCCTCGACAGTGAGAAAAAGTAGATATTTATGGACATTGCGTGCTTCTTAGTCAACAAATCCAGTCATATGGCTATAAGAATATGGGAAAGATCAGGATGGAGCCCTGAGCACACAATCCAGACTTTGAAAGATAAATGTCTTATTGAAGTTCACGTGGGAAGGACTTACTGGCATGGATCTGACTCAGGAAACATTCCTTTATTAGGAATGCATGATCATATCCATGATTTAGGAAGGGAAATGGTAGATGAATTGAGCACTCCTCGTCGACTGTGGTGCCCTCAATATCTTCGTGCTCAGGTATGCTTCTCCTAAATTTCTCAAGCACTTTATGGCCGCATTAAAAATAATGTCTATGTAGCTTAGAGTTAATTTTATTTTCACTGGAACGCAGTTGTGACTACCATCATTGAATGCAGGAAGCAATGGGATTCCAAAACATTCTCGCAACCCGTGGTTATAGTTTTAGCCTTTAGGTGTCTCAATTCCATTTTTGACGGGTATACTGAATTCAGATACTTTTTAATGGGGAAGTCCAATGATTGTCATGATCCTTCAACTTATTTGATGTGGGTTGACCTTGACTTGAGTCTATATGAAAAGCTGGATGAACTTGAAAGTATTGAAGGACAACACATGAAAAGTGTCCCTTCATCATGCACTATTCCTTCTTGGATTCCTCTCCAAAGTTTGCAATATTTAAAAACCTCCAATGGGCGTCTCGGAAGATTGTGGGCGTCTCATAATTCTCACGTAATTTGGGTTTTCCTTGAGAATTATGTCTTTGTTAATTACAAAGAAATGGATTATGAATTAGTAATCCATGAAGAGTATTTAAAATTGACATTTTGGTTATTTCAAGCAAATAAATTCCAAATTTCAGGCGCCATTCCAGCTGAAAGAGCTTGTGCTTGACACAACAAACGTGGAACTTCCTTCCTTTCATTTGTGGGTTCTCGTGCTGAGTCTCCTGTTCAATATTTTGTGGTTTATCATCATACCCAAGATCCACCTCCACCTCAAAGGAATTTATACAATCTAACCTCGAACCAAAGTCCGCACCAGTGACAGTTTCACTGTCTCTTCTACTGATAGATGAAAAGATTTCGCTTGAAAGATCGTGTGAATCATTGATTGAATCAAACAGTTCAGAGTGTAGAAATTTTTTGTTTTTAAATTTCTTTTTTGTGGTTTTCATATCAGATATATGTTAAATATGATGCATTGTTCATTATCTGTATTTGTCGTGTCTTTTCATATAACTTTTTAATATTTTTATGGGGTTTAATCTAGAAAATACATTAAATTGATTAACCCTGCTAAAAAAATGTTCCTGTCAGACTATGTATTTGGAAAGAAGCATGATGGACTTCTATAATTCCTAAGAAATCAATCCGAGGGAAGGTCTTAAATTCATCGGTCCTTAGAATTTCCTTATGAGTTTTGCCCAAATTGCGTAAAATTTACTTAGATTAGTAGTTTAGCATTTGACTTTGACAACTGTCAAATCAGGCACATTGAAAGTCTTAAATTCCCCAACTGCCACAATTTCTTGGAAATTTTGACCAAATTGGTGTTCGAATTAACATGAAAAATTTATGGATTTCCATAAACTCATTATCTTTTTATAAGACTTACAAAAAACTGCAGCTGGAACCTTTCCATAATTCACACTTTTCCTTTGAACAACTTCCCTAAAGTCAGAAACCAATGGGCAGTTTGACAGAAGAAAGTTCATCCAAGGAAAGCATAGATTAGCCGATAAATTTCTTCTCATATGTCTTCATAAAATATTTCCATCCAAGAGTGCAATTTTGAATCTGACAATCATCTTCAAAATTTACCTCAGATACCACATGTTTCTCATGCATTCCATGGTGAAATTTTCAAATTGTTTTAAGCAAATAAACAAGAAAACATTAATACGTAGGAAGCGACCCCTAGACAAAGGAAATCTACTAATATTATGTTTGTTGTCATTGACATGGAGAGCTATGGGATCGTTTCCACAATAATCCATTTCGTTATTTGATGGAGACACAACATGCCACCACACAAGATTCATAATTTCAACAAGAGGGTTGCGAGTGAAGCTTATCACAAATTCAACTTTTGGCATAAATATTGACCCCACAAAATATGGGTTTCATAACTATTGGTTTTAAATGTGGTGCTTTTCGTTTAGATATTTGTAATCATCACTTAACATATATTCATTTTCGTTCATTCATACACTCATATATACATGATCCTCACTATTCAACCCCTAATCCATCCACATAGAGTTACTAATACATTTCCTACCTACGTTGTGTTCCACTCCCGATGTAAATATAGCCCACAGTATGGAGCAATACACATTTCGATCCCTTACGGCGTCCACATCGCATGCTCCATCACGCGATTGCTAGTTTTTATAACATTAATGTTCAATTGAATGTTATCAAAAGTGCATTGTGGTGTGTCACAATATTATCCTAAGACGTCTCATTGTAAAAAGAGTCTCATGTCTAAGTTTTCACTATTATTTAGGTTGTTCTTGTCTAGTCAATAATCGTTGTGTGTATAACATAGATTTGTTATTGTCTTTCATTACAAATCTTATACCTAAAAATTTATTATTGGTCATTTAAAAATCTTATGTTATTGTAGTATTTAATTTTCATGTTTATTATCTTGTCATCAAAATGTGTCTAGGTAAATAATAGGTTATCAAATATACTAACATCAAAGTCAAAAAGGGTCATATATAAGTCATTCTTATGTGATATTGTCGAGTCAAAGTCAAGTGTCATAGTGTCTTGTCTAAATGTATCATTATAGAGTGTTTCGTCAAAATTTTATTATGAGTCAAATTCAAAAGTCTGAAAAGTAAAAATAAAATTTCCTTACAGATGCATTTTCAGTGTAACCTGACGTATTTAAAATAAATGATTGTGCATTGTGGGGGGAATAATAAAAAATGTTGAAATCATTGAGCTTCATATCCAAATCCGACTGAGTTATCAACATCATTCATTGGAGGATGGAGGCAACAAAGGTAGGAGGACAATCAACATCCTCGAGTTTTTCACTACCTCAGAGGCCGCAAATTGTTTTAGTGACACTTTTTGTTGTGTGTGATGAATAAGAACAGACGAGCATCCATGTTCTTGTGTGCAGTTCAATTTTTATGTTTCCTTGTGATGATGATGATGTGGAGATTTGTACCATTGATACTATAACAAGAAGTGTTCTTGATCAGATTGACTTGATGGTTGATGTGAATTGGTTGAACAACCCCAATTAATGTATTCACTGGATAGGTTGATGGCCCCCTATTCATGGATGATGTAGTTCCCATAGTCAGTGTTGAGGATTGAGACCATGTGCAAGACTATGGAGCGGCATGTTGTTTGGTTGAAGATGGTGTTTTTCTCCCATGTTCACACTAAGGGGGAATGTTAGGAATTTATTGGTTAGTGCGTACATATTGTTTTGGTTGTTGAAACAATCTACTTAATAAGTTTGAGTTGTTCATGGAGGTTTTATAGGACTCTTTATTTTAAGGAGATCCTCTCACTTTAAATTCATATTGTGCTGGAGATTTATTAATATAGAATATTATTAGTGTGTTTTGTCTGTGCAAATCTGGTTCTACAATTTTAGGTTGATGTCCAATGGTTGGAATTTCTAAATAAGAATTGGGAGACCATGCATGACTCAAACAAGATAATGGATGAAAATCAACTAGACAACTTTACTTTTGTTCTTAAAATCCATGAACGTCACAAGGAAGAATGGAAGAAGTTATATATGGAGGCCAAGGTGTTACGCCCTTAATCATATATCTTACATTTGATGTATATAGCTGACTTGTGGCTATCATAACTTCATATCATTATGTATCTCTTTCATATATGTTATATTATCATGGGGGTTGGCCTTGGGGATGGCCATAGCATAGGAGAGTATAAATAGGGGTTAGTAGGTAGTAGTGGATTATCATATTGAGCATTTGAGTCTTATTGTATGTTTTGGAGGTTGCCCCCTCGAAGTGGCTAAGCTATTATACTTTCATATTGAGATAATTTATCTACAATATTGTGTTATTTGGTGTTTTATTGTTGGTGATAATCAGAATTATTCAAGTAATTTCATTACAAGTGGTATCAGAGCTGCGATCCGGGCCAAAATTAGGGCAAAACCCCTAATTTTTTTGTTTCCGCTATATCTTGTGAACCAGAGTGAATTTTTCAGATATTTGTTTTACCATATTTGTGAATCATTCCAAGTAAGATTCCTAAAAAATTTCATACTTTTTTGCTTTATTTTGCAAAAGTTATTGCAAATTTATGGTTTTTCATAAAATCACTCCCTAGGCTGCAAATTGTGGAATTTTTCCAATTTCTTTACATTTTTGAAAAGAGGATAAAAAATTAGTTGGATTTTTTTCTTTAAATTTTTTTAATATTTGGCCGAGTATTATCAACTCCTAAACCCTAAAATTTGACCTTGATCCCTAAATCCTACTATTTTGGGGCATCATGACGGGGCCTTCCATAAGAGGCAAAAAGAATCCCATCACTCTGGGTAAAACACTAGAAAAGGATGAGATAGTAGTTGAGGAGTTAGATACAGAAGAGGTAACTACAAATTCCTCAGGGTTAGGGTTTACTTCAACAATGGACCATAAGGTAAGCCAACTTGAGTTTAACCTGAGAGACCTCAAGTCTAGGGTGGCCAAAAAAGAATATGTGGAAAGGATTGGACAACGATTGGAGGATTTCATGAATAAATTTAGTACACATATAATGGGTAATCATAATTCTATCAACCAAGGTGGATCTTCAGGTCAAAGTAATAGACAAATGAGCCAAGGTGGATCTTTAAGCATGCCCAATCCAAATACAAGCACTCTACAAGCCCGTAATATGTTTCCAAAAGTGGAGATGTGCAAGTTTGATGGAAAGGATCCACTCAATTGGATCAACCAGATGGATAATTTATTTGAACTACATCAGATTCCATCGGGAAAAAGGTGACCATGGCATCTTTGTATCTCGAACCTGACCAATTCATCTGGTATCGATGGTTATGTGCTCAAAGGAAAAAGTGGTCTTAATGTTACATGGACAATCTTCATTGAAGAGTTACAATTACACTATAGTTCTAGTGTGTCAGAAAATTACTTCAGCCAATTGGCAAAGTTAAGACAAACAATATTCGTTAAGGATTACATTAATCAATTCCAAAACCTTTCTTTATGGGTGGAAAATATTATTGAAGAGAATTTGAATTACCTTTTTCTTGGGGGTCTTAAGGATCACATTGAGCATGAGGTACGTATGTTTAATCCTCATAAGGTTTCTAATTCTATGATTATGGCACGAAGGGTAGAGGAGAAATTTTTTTCGACCAAGAAATTTCACTAATATCACATATCACAACACCTTGCCCCCAACACTCCCTCGACTAGTTAGATTGCCACCTCAACAAATTGAAGAAAAGAGAGCAAAAGGGTTATGTTTTAACTGTGACAATAAATATAGACCTGGACCTAAATGTGCTGAAAAGAAGATTTTCTACATTTATGGGCCTAGTGAAGATGAAGATGCAGAGTCGAGAGGTCTTGGTCGAGAGGAGGAGGAATCAAGAGATCCCGCCAATGATCTCATGCCATGCAATTTTAGGTATTAGAACCCCCCAAACCTTCAAGGTGGTTGGATTCTTTAAAAAGAGAGGGTCACAGTGTTGATTGACTTGGGATGTAATCACAAATTTATCAATCATAAGTTAACAGTGCGCCTAAACTATTTTATTTATCCAACTCCCGAATTTCAATCTTGATGGAGGTATTGTTACTTGTTTTGGAAAATGCCATAACATTAAGCTTTCCATGGGAGATTACATACTAAATAGCCCCATGTATGCCATTTCTATGGGAGGAGCAGACATTATGTTAGGAGTTCAATGGCTTACCACTTTGGGAACCATTGAGATGAACTTCCAAGAATTGTTCATGCACTTTTAGTCTGAAGGAAGGAATTTTGAGCTAAGAGGCTTAAGAGAAAAGTCTCCACAGATAGTGAGCTCTCATCAGATGCACAAAATTCTAAAAAGGGTGCAGAGGGATTTGTGGCACAACTATTTTCATTAGAGGCACATCAGTCTAAGGACATTATACCATCAGATATGCAAGCAGTGTTGGATGCACACTCTGTTGTGTTTGAAAATATGCCAAAGGGTTTACCTCCAAAGAGAGATCATGATCATGTTATTCGATTCACGGGAATTACAGAGGAAATGGATGTGGGGCAAAATTGCAAAGGAAAACTTATCAAGGATCCAACCCCTAACATTAGACCTCATTGGTACCCATATGTCCAAAAGAATGAAATCGAGAAGATTGTACAAGAAATGTTGGAAGCAAGAATCATCCGTCATAGTCGAGTGCTTATTCTTCTCCAGTAGTGATGGTGCATAAGAAAGATGACATGTGGTGCATGTGTCCCGATTATAGGGAACTTAATAAGTACACAATCAAATATAAGTTTCTTGTTCCTATCATTGATGATTTAATTGATGAGTTGCATGGTGATGTTTATTTTAAAAATCTTGATCTTCATTCGAGATACCACCAAATCAAAATCAAGGATGAGGATGTTCATAAAACTGCCTTTCAGACACATGAAGGCCATTATGAATTCCTGGTAATGCCTTTTGGACTCACAAATGCACCTTCTACATTTCAAAGTTTGATGAATTCTATTTTTAATCCATTCTTGTAGAAGTTTGTTTTAGTGTTCTTTGATGATATATTAATTTATAGAAAAACATGGGAGGAACATTTGCATCATGTAAATAAGGTTTTGAAAACCCTTGAGCAACATCAACTTTATGCAAATCCCTCTAAGTGTTCTTTTGGAGTCGAGGAGGTTGAATATTTGGGTCACATTGTCTCTTATGAAGGGGTTAAAGTGGATCCTAATAAGTTCAAATCCATGATGGAGTGGAAGATTCCAAAAACCCTAAAGAATCTATGAGGATTTTTGGGGCTTAGGAGTTATTACCAAAGATTTGTAAGGCATTATGGAAGAATAACAACACCTCTCATAACATTATTAAATAAAAATCCTTCCATTGGAATGAGGATGTAACCAAAGCATTTGAGCAGTTAAAGGAGGCCATGTGCACCACTCCGGTCTTGGCTACTCCATATTTTTCCAAAACATTCATTGTTGAATGTGATGCATCGGGAGTCGGAGTACGGGGCGGGTCTCATGCAAGACATGTCATGATAATATGAAATAATTCTTGGGGCAACGTTTATCATTTGAAGAACAACAAAAATGGGTCTCAAATATGTTGGGATATGATTTTGAGATTATCTATAAGAAAGGGAAGGAGAATGTAGTCGTGGATGCTCTTTCGAGGAAAGATGAATCAGTTGTAGCATTGTTATGTGCCATATCCATCTTATAGGAAGATTGGATAGATGAGGCAAGGTCCGAATGGAGAAATGACCCAACCACACAAAACCTCATTCATAATCTCCAAAATGATCCAAGCATGTCTAAAAAATTTGTATTGAAAGGGGATGCTTTATGGTATAAAGATAGATTATACCTATGTAAGAACTCCACTCTTAAAAATAGGGTTCTATCTGAGCTTCACTCTTCTCCAGTAGGGGGCACTCTGGATTCTTGAAGACTTATCATCAAATCAAATAAGATTTCTTTTGGGAAGGGCTCAAAGGGGATGTCCAAAAATTTGTGGTAGAATGCATGGTTTGTCAACAAAATAAGGGTGAAACAGTTCGGTCCCTAGGTCTTCTACAACCTCTATCTATTCCTAGCCAGTGGTGGGAAGAGGTTTCCATGGACTTCATCACAGGATTGCCTAAATATGAAGGAAAAAATGTCATCATGGTTGTGGTGGATAGACTCACCAAATATGCTCATTTTTTTGCCTTGTCACACCCATTTTCTACAAGCACGGTAGCAACAACCTTCATGGACATAGTTCAGAAGCTTCATGGGACACTGAAGATTATAGTAAGTGATCGAGACCCTATATTTACTAGTAATTTTTGGACTGATTTATTCTCATGTTTGGGTACTCAGTTAGCTCATAGCTCTTCTTATCATCCCCAGTTTGATGGGAAAATAGAAGTTGTAAATAAGTGTTTGGAGGGATATCTCCATTGCTTCACCTCAGATAAAAAAGCAAGATGGGTCCAATGGCTACCACTTGCAGAATGGTGGTATAACACTTCCTTCCATACTTCATCCAAAATGTCTCCTTTTTTGGCACTCTATGGGTACCATCCACCATCCATCACATCATCATTGAGAGGACAACCATGGGTTAGAGCAGTAGAAGAACACATTCAACATCAACAAGAGGTCCTCTCTAGTCTCAAGGAGAACTTGGCCATGGCACAAAACCACATGAAGCAACAGGTGATCAACATCACACAGAAAGACATTTTGAAGTCGGTGATTGGGTTTTTGTGTGTTTACAACCATATAAGAAAATGTCTTTGAAACAACAACAAAAGGATAACAAACTTTCACCGAAGTATTATGGCCCCTATCAAGTATTGCAGAATATTGGTATTATAGCATACAAATTAGAACTTCCACAGACAACCAGAATACATCCAATCTTTCATGTTTCTTTCTGAAGAAAGTAATTGAATAGAGAGTATTAGCCCAAACAGTGATACCTGAGCTCGATGAGGAGGGGAGAGTCATCTTAGAACCTAAATGCATCCTTCAAACACACACTAAAAGATTGAGGACACAAGTTATTACTGAGTACCTGATCAAGTGGAAGAATATGGACAATGAAGATGCAACATGGGAAGATATGACATTCCTACAAAGATCACCTGGAGCTTCTCAACATTGGGGACAATGTTTCTTTGAAGGGGAAGGGCATGTTACACCCTTAATCATATATCTTACATTTGATGTATATAGCCGACTTGTGGCTATCATAACTTCTTATCATTATGTATCTCTTTCATATATGTTATATTATCATGGGTGGGTTGGCCTTGGGGATGGCCATAGCATAGGAGAGTATAAATAGGGGTTAGTAGGTAGTAGTGGATCATCATATTGAGCATTTGAGTCTTATTGTATGTTTTGGAGGTTGCCCCTCGAAGTGGCTAAGCTATTATACTTTCATATTGAGATCATTTATCTGCAATATTGTGTTATTTGGTGTTCTATTGCTGGTGATAATTAGAATTATTCAAGTCATTTCATCACAAAGGGGGTTTTTGAGAAAATGTACCAATCACTCCCCCAAAGGCAATGTTGATAAATGAATAGACAACTTTGTAATAAAATGTCAATGTTCATGTATTTGTTATTCTAGATTTCATGTAGCATTTTTAGCAACTTAATTGTGTTATTTCCTATGAAATTTTGGCTCATATACTTTTACTTCACTTGAATTTGATACACAAATAAGGAAAATCAATGTATGACGTATCTTAATTTTATTCCAAATGGATGACTTATCTTAATTATCCTTACAAGGATTTTAGAGTCATTTGAGTGAAAAACGTAGTCAAAGGTTATCTATTTATGTAAATGTACCCTAAGCCATTCAATCCATCTAGGAATCATCTAGATATTTTCTCATCACTTGGAGGTGTTATGCAAAAGATCCATATATTACAAGAGTGGTCCTAGATTGGCTAAGAGTAGGAATTTGAAGCATACAAAGGTCAATATTCACATTGTCAAGTTCTAAAGTCAAATAAAGGGTTTCTTAGAATCCTCAAAAGTTCAAAAGAGTAAAAATACATAATTTAAAAATGCTTAGAATCCTCAAAAGGAATATATTTGTATGGGTTGAAACCAACCCCTAGAGCATGGTATGAAAATCTCATTCAAAACCTCATATACATGAATTTTAAATGTTTTGAATTTGAAGATACAAATTTATTTGTCAAAATAGTTAACAACATGACAACATGTCTAATGCTTTTATTTTCAATATAAAATGATTGTGCAATTTATCTTCAAGATTATTGTTCATCTTCTAATGTATCTAGGATTACACTCATTACCTATGCATCTTAGAATATGATGCCTTGTAAAAGACATATACCACACAAACATTTGTGAAAGGCTTTCTTTTTCACTTCACCTTCAATACTCTAATTTTATATTGAAAATTTTAGTTTTTAAATTAGTTTCTAAGTTTTCAAATTTTATATATAAACTTTAACATTAATTATGTTATACACATTTATATTGTTATATATTTATTTATTTTTCTTGAAATATTTCATTATCAAAAGTTATATGAATTTATGAAAAAGTAAAAATGTAATTTTCAATGTTCTACATCCACATCCACATATATATCAAAAGTCTAAGTTAAGTTGAGGTGTCAAATCGCTTCTTGATAAAAATAATTTATTTAATTGATGATATTTTCATATCCATTTTTCCATCTACATACAAAAATACAACTTTATATGGGGTACAAAATGTCTCTCACCAAAATAAATAGGACCCTCAATCAAATACACAATAATGGATTTGATGGGATCACAATAAAAAACACCTAGGAACATGTAAAAGGAATCTAATAAAAATTGAGTTAAGCTTGATATAGTTATAAGAGAAGAGAAGAGTCAAAATTAAGAAGAGGAAGATATTTATATACCTTATGCTCCAACATTCATTATAGTAGTTAGAATAACAATGGCTAACCCATAATAAACTATTGGATAAGTAGTTTCATGCTTACGAGCAATATACAAATTTCATTGTAGTTGTTGACGCCAACACATACATATTTTCCAACAAAATTCTTGCTTCTAAGACTGATGCATAAAACACCAAGAAAATTTCAATGATTTCATTCAATTTCCAATTATTCCCTCTAATTTTATTCCACCAACAAATTTGTTCTCATGTATCTATATAATTATGACTGCTATACATTCCATACATTTACTTTCCTTTAAGATTGATATACATTCCATACATTTACTTTCCAAACCTCAACCTTTTGATACATCTCTCTACATATCCTTTACATCTGCAACACATAACATTATAGATTAGAAAAAATATTCATGGCTTTGTACTATACATATAATAAAAGAATGTATTGTATTTAAGGACATTCAATACTCACTTCACATACACACTAAGTTGTTGAAATACAAATGATGACGAGGATTTGTTTCATTCGTATTCGAGCCACCTACTGTTATAGGAAAATAAATGATCATTATGTTAGTCTTTGCCTCACATATTTAAGTTTCTTGCATAAGTCACATTCACACCAATAATTCAGTGTTTTACCTATAGGTTCCCCTTGTTGTGTTTCTCTCCTCTTTACATGATTGGTGTCAAGAAATTTGAAGCATTCATAGTCTTCAACGTGGTTGTTCAAATCTTCTACAATGGTTGGCCTCTGAGTCACACCATGGCGATGTCTTCTATTGGCACTAAACCAGGGATGCATGCAAAGGATGGTTGTCTCATTGACATCTCCAATGAAAGTAAAATCTAGTGCATTTGATGCTTGTAGGTCTGTCCTAAACCTCTCAACACATGTAATGTATGCCTCGATTTGTCCCTTTGTGCTCGGTGGTGTATCCAACATTGACTTCAAGAAGTCTCTACATGTGTTTAGCCTAAAATTTGAATTGGTTTCTAGCATCAACCCACAAACCATTCCGTGAGTACTATGACATATAACACACTATAGAAATTTATTTAGTGTGCCCCACGTAAAAAATAGATGCGAGAATAAATATGGATATAAAAATACATTGGGTTTTTCAACCTCCTTGTATAATTGAAAACCAACCTCATACCATCCAAGCATGTTGACTGTTATTGTGTAGATAGGGAAAATCTTGGCTACTACACTCATTCATAACATTGGATTGTGAATACACATTGTCACCTACACATGAATGAAACATAAAGTCAGTCTTCTTTTTCCACAAGAAACAACACTATAAATACAAACACCATTAACAATACGTGTTGAAAAACATCGTACGACTTAAAATAAGCACAATACCATCCAAATATGTTAGCTGCTCTTGCTTGGACACTGGAAAAACTTCGCTACTACCCTCATTCACAACATTTGACCATGAATAGGCATTACCACCTACACATGAATGCAACATAAAGTCAGTCTTCTTTGTCCACTACACAACCCCGAAAATCAAAACAACATTAACAATATGAGCTGAAAAATACACTATGGTTTTCAAGTTGCCTCTAGGACAAAAAACCTCTTACCATCCAGTGTCAATGGTTGTTGATGTGGCAAGGTGGGGCCATTCAAGAACATGTCTTCATTTACAGTGCTTGTCTCCACATATGCGTTGGCACTGCACATGAATGGAACACAATTACAAAATGATGCTTATTTCCTTATGACTTATGCTTAGCAATTGACATAGCTACTTGGCACATACGATATGTTTGAATTACCTTCCACTTCGGTGCTTGAAAAGATGACACCGAAAAATATCACCTACGAAACTCCAATTCCTTCAACACATGCTTACATGTGTTTCCTCTCGTAGCCTAGGAACATTCGCATACATGGAAGGCACCACATTGCCTTACCAAATACCAAGTGTTGTTGGTTGTTTGACTCCTCACCCTCAATTCATGTCCATCAGGATGAAGCACAATGCAATCTATATCCAGAATATTTTTCCCCTCTCAACCACTATCAATAGTTGTCTTTCTTTTTTGAATTTGGTCAAGAAACCAGATTGTTGCAACTTCCTCTTATGTCGGTAAAACAGTTCCACCCTGTACACAAGTGTGTAAAACAAATGGTCCATCTAGTGAGTACATTTTTTTGTCTATCACACAAGTATCTGGTCTTCAGATAACAATGGTAGGCCTCGATGGATGCATTTGTTTCTGATTTGCATGAGTGAAATTTCTTATAGTTTGTTTGTTGGTATTTTTGTTTATAATTTTTTTGATAATTAGTTTATAATATCTTTTTATTGTTATTCCCATTAATTTTGATCATATTATTAAATGATTTGGAAAATTATGAATATCCTTGTTTAAAATACTTTTAAAAAATAAAAATTAAACTTTAAAATTTTGAATATAATTTTAATTAATGTTTTAATATAAATTTAGTACTTTATTAATTTGAAATGGGAATATTACTCCTAAATTTAAAATATTTATATAATTTAGTATAAATTTTGAATTATATATTGTCAATAATAATAATTTTTAAAAAAATTTAATAATAAATGAATGTTCAAAATTTTGATAATTATATAAATTTTCACAAATTTTCTATAGTGAAAAGTTTTACAATGTCAAATTTGTAGCAATTTTTATAATTTTGATATTGTGAAAATTTTCACAACTTTACCCTTGTGACAATTTTCACAATTTTAAAATTGTGAAAAGTTTTACGATTTAATACTTTCACAATTTTATTATAGGTGGAGTCCACAAAATTGGATTCACAATTTTGAATAAGTTATCTATAATGGAATTGTGAAACAATTGTGGATAAAGGACCTATTTTATTGTAATGCAAATACATATAATGTTGCCTAAGTTGGGAATAAGCTTGATACAAGACTCCATTTTTGGAGGATATGAATATTAGTTTGGATTATTCACAGTTTTTGTGTTGTTATTGTTCTCTCTCCTTCAAATGTTGAAAAACACGGTGTGTTTTTCAACATGTGAAAATATGTTGAAAAACGTAGTGGGTTTTTCAACATGTGGAAAACACATTGTTTTTCAACATAGTGAAAAACAAAGTGTTTTTTTCAACATGTAGAAAACATACGTGTGTTTCAACATGTTAAAAACACATTGCGTATTTCAACACCTTTGTGTTTTTCAATATTGTGTTTTTCAATACTTCACTACTTCTATTACCTGTAGAGATGACTCTAGATATTGTTTAATGAATTTTATGTATTCCAATTCCAATCCTACAAACATTTCCTAACCAATAAAACCATCAAGTACTAAGATTTATATATTAAAAAGTCCTTTCCACCAATTAGGACTTCAACAAGTGTGTCCTCTTCTATATTGACAAAATGAATAATTTCACCAAACGAATATCCTAATATAATTTACTTGAAAGCAAAAGGGAGATAATTTATGTTCAACAAAATTTTCACACAAAACCCATTATTGGCCAATTCAAATTTTGAGGATGAATAATCCAAAAAGAACACTCAGCTTGAACTTTAATAAGGGAGAGTAGAATATATAATAAGATGATTAATTAGATGCAAGAAAAAGATATATAATGTATTATGAGAATAGGTAGTGAGAAACACCCTCTAGAAATAGGTGATTGAGTAATCCATCAGATCAACCTAGCTCGATTCCTAGCAGTGAGGATGCTTTTGAAGAGTCTTGTGATAATGAATTTGATGGAAAAATAAATGGGCAGTCACAACCTATGGATGTTGATGTAGTACAAAAGGGTGCCACAAAGAAAGGAGAATGTGAGAAGCTGCCAAGTTGGGCTAGTGGGGAACTCTCTCAATGCATAGAAGGAAACAAGGCTATTGATATTAGGCTTGCAACAATTTATGTAGGCATGGTTGTGTGAGGAGGATTGGGCAAGCTCAAAATTTGAGGAAACCATCCATTTTGAGGGTTAAGCGATCGGGGCTTAATATTTTTGGCCTTGGTTGCCCAACACATAAAATTTAGTTAATCCTTATTGCAGGTCATCGGGCATTATTGCAAGACTTTGATTGATTTCATCCTTGTGAACCTTTGAAATGTTATAGAGAAAGGTTTTTATTCTATGGGAAATGCACCAAACATGCAAAACCCTAAATTTTCTATCATTTACCTCTTGTCAACGATATATAGACCTGAGTTTAGTGACAATTGGACAATAAAAATGATTTCACTATGCATTTGGGTTGCCCTGTTTTATTTTCTATTTTCTCCCAGCATTAAAAAACTTAGGGTGTTTTCCAACGCTTGGAGGAAAAAAAATAATTGTTTAAACACTTTGAGGATTACTTTGGTAAGTGCATAATCCATATCCATGTAAGAACATGGAGAAAATGGATATATTTTGAAATTTAAACAGAATAAAACAAACTGGTTATGGCGAATTCTACAAACTACCTCTCTTTCACTAAGCAATGGCATTCTATAGCACCTTTGATGATAATGAACTATTCATAGTCTAACTCACAATAAGCGGGTTTTGTCAAAAAGCCCAATGAAAGTGAAAAACAAGCGAACCTGGTTTTAGTTTTAAAAGGAGAAATATAGCTCCACCAAACGTCATTAATTAAAAAGAGGAGGGGGATTTTTGGCGACGATATGTAATATTAATGTTTCTTTGCAGACACATAGCCAATACGTTAAAAAGTCTTTTTTATGAAAAAGATCTTATATTATATTAAATGCAATAAGATACAATATAACTTTCAACAAAAAACCGGACGGTATGAGAGCACTCCCCAAAACCATAAACAAGCTAGGCAAGCCTAGAGAACAATGAAGACAATAGGCAAAGCCTATGAATACATAAAAATAGAAAAAAATCAAACAACCGCAACAAAGATCCTAAAAGAGGGAGGATCTTGATCATCGCCACTTGACTGAGACCTAGGAGGTCATTACCAGCACGGAATGTCCCTACTCGAACTAGTGGGGGCCTCCTCTTCATTGTCAGCCACCACCCACATGGGAGAGATGGCAAGAGGAATCCAGGGGAACTCATCCGAAGGCGGTGGGGCGGAGGTGGCAGGTTTTAATCATCATGGGTGTGTGGATCAGGAGCCACCAGTGAGCCCCATCCGAGTTGATGAGCGGAGGGAGCTCCGGCCTTGTTGGCGAGCTAGTGGGGAAGCACTCCTATGCGATGGCTATGCGAAAAGTGGTGAGCATGACTGAATGAACACCGCTAAGAGTGGCTCTGAGGAATGCCACAGGGACGGCTGCCACGTGGTGGAGAATGTTGAGAAGGCAAAGGTGGTTCCTGGGCAACATTACATGAGGCATCACCCCAATGCCGCAGAAGAGTCTGTAAATGTTCCACCTCCAAGGAAACTTTATTAGCCTGGACTTGAATCTACAGAAGCACATTGGAGATAACCATAGATTTGTTATACACTGAGAATTGTTGATCAAATTCAGAATTAGCAAAGAAAAAAGCATTTTGTTCTTTCCATATCCGGACTAAAATTTTGCCTCGAAAACATGCCAAATTTAGGAGAACATATTCAAGATTCTGGGGATATCTCCTAAAAGAATGTGCTGCCAGGTAAAACACTCAAGTTTGAGAAGTAAGAAGAAGGAATGGATCCAATTCAAAGCACACTGTGCTTTGGGGAAAAACCAGAAGAGGTGCATCAAGGTTTCTAAGTGGCCATAGAATGGACACTTGGGATTTGGAACCCTAATTTGAACTAGATGAGAGCCAATTGGAAGAATTTGGTGAAGAATACACCATAGAAAATGCACAATTTTTGGTTCCACACTTGTTGGTTGTAGAATTTGATCTTTTGAAAACAAGCAACAATCAGGGGACAACAGTCCCTCCTCTTTATGGGAGAGGTTCCCTTATTGAAAGCCAAAACCTTATTTACAGTATAAACATATGTAAGATATTTTGGTGAGGATTTTGATATCTTTAGATGCATTTATTAAAGGTTTTCAATACAGAAGAGAATAGGAAAATTCAGGACTGATATTCAAAGATTGGAAATAGAAGGGCACTTTCAGATATATAGATTGCATAATGATATCTTAATGATGCTCTAATAAAATAACAAGATTTAGACTATGCATATAAAACATAGGACATGCATGTATTAGACACAAAGTTCTAGATACATTCATCAACTGAAAGACATAAAGTTCTTGCTTTTAAACAACCAGCCTTATATGAATCAGACAAAGGAAAGAAAGAGAAGAAGCATGAGAGAGGGTGAAATTTCTCCTGTATTGAGTATTTCAATATTCTCTTTTACATCTGGATATCAAAATCTCGATCCCTTACAATAATAAGAAAATTTCTTTAAATAACCCCAAAAATGGTTACAAAAGGGACTTTTAGTTTCCTTTCTTTTAATCCCCAAGGCTAATATCTAATTAAATATTACAATCTTGGCTTATCCCTTGCTTTTATAACACATGACTTAAAGGGGATAAAGTCACCTTAATTAGATATTTTTACAATAAGAAAGGAAAATATTGAACTAGGAAGTTGAGATACTAGCAGAGGCACTTGTAGACCCCTTTGCCTTTAACACTTGGTTTCGAATCGTTTCAATGCTATTGCTATATCCATTCTTCGGGAATTATTGTATTGTGAGTGACATGAGTCCAACTACCCAAACACTTCTCCATGTCTTTCTCAAATTATGCATTTTCTAGGAACTCTTTGTTGGCATCTGTGATGGTAGCTTGCAGTGTGCAAATCTCTTTCATTTTCTCCTTAGACATGGTATCTTGTTTAAACAAGTCTTCTCTGACAAAAGCCTTGAATTGAGATTTGATTTCTTGAACAATGAATTTATCATTCGAACTTTCTTGAAGATTCGACAGTGTATATCTGAGAAGGCAGAAGAGACAAATGCTTTAAAAGCTTCTCCTTTTTGCAACATATTTCTAAGTTCGCCAATGGCTTCTTCCAAAACCTTTATTTTCTAGTCAATGTTGAAGACCCATTGTTTGGACAAATTCTATTTAACATCATCAAAAACCTTGTTAGCCAAGAGAATCTGCACATCGGTCTCGCTCATTAATTTGAGGTCTTGAATGCATTCACTCCATAACTTCAATTCTCTATCCAGCCCACTGAGTGTAGTAGAAAACTTCAGTTGAATCTTGGCAATTTTATCATATGCCTTGAATGCCTCCTCAATAAAATTCAATCTGTGATAATTAAATCATCAACCATAGCTTCCATTACTTTGCCATAAGTAGCATGCTTATGGATGTCTTTAATGACTTGAATTTCATCAGTGGACAAGATAGCAGGAGGTGGGATGGAAGCTAAGGAGTGGGATCAAGAACCTTATCTTCTACCAATAAGGACTTGATGAAACTAGACAAAATTTGATTTTGCTCCTCCAATTGCTCTTGTGTTTGCTTCCCCTTCTCAACTCTTTCAATCACCCTAGACACAATCTCCTTCAGATTATGTACTTCACTTTCTGGAGTCGATTCTCCAAGGGGAATTCTTGTCAATTCCAGATCACCCAGTGATAATTCTTTTCATCTTTATCAGACTTGGGTTTTGCAATTTCTATGAACTATTGACCTTGAAAATCTAAGATTAACCTTGAGGTGACCTTGGCCTTCTTAGTTGGGGGAGGAGGAGTAGTGCCTAGAAGGGGCCACTGCATCAAACTTTGGAGGAGCTATACTTGGAGTGGCCTTTCTTTTCTTACTCTCCAGAAATGGTCTGTACCCAGGAGAATGAGGAACTAGAAGTGGAAGGAGAAATGGGCCCAAGTGTAGAGGCACTCATAGCACTTAGTGTTTGAACAACAACCACCTCTAATATAGAGGCATCAATTTGAGTGGAATCAAGAGTTTCCTTGGCAGATATTTCCACAAACCCTGAAACCATTTCCTCTGGTTGATCTTCCATCACATTACCTATTTTGGGGGTGTTCACTTCAGGCTGTTCCTGCTCCTTATCTTGGTTTTCATCATTGTCATCCAAATCCACAATTGTTTCCTTTGCTTGAGATTGCATGGGAGAGGATTCACTTTCTTGGATGACATCAGCCGCCCTATCTTCTTTCTTGATTTTCCCTTTCTTAGTATACACTAGAGTTGAGGACTCTGGAGGAGAGGAAACATATTGCTCAATTGTCTCGGGAGCAGACACATGTATTTCCTTCTAAGGGGTAGGGGTATCATGTGAAGTGGACCTAGATTTCCTTGCCCTGAATCCCTTCATCTTCCTATCAAACCAAATTCTAGTTCTTACTAGGACATGATTATTTAGCTCCTTTAAATCATCTCTCTCCTTAACAAACCAATCAATGGTTTCAATAGGAGTATGTTTGATTGATCTTTCATACTCAAGAGATTGTAGCTCCTCCTCATCATCTTCCAATCCTTTAGGGACATCAAATATACTAAAATCAATAATCTATTGTAGAGATAACCTTCCATAGTACCTCCTCCTGGCTTCATAATCATCAGAACAATCTGCCCAATAATCTTCAATATCAGGAAGATGTTGATAACCCATTCTGAAATTGGAGGAAATGAACTGCTTAATGTCAAAGCAAGTTTTGGGTTTATAGTAATGGAGAGTGAGAGGAGCAATTGTTCTATCCACATTCTGAGCATCTAGGGTAGTTCTGTAGGTGTAATTACCCAGTATGATTGGAAATTGAATACCTGCAATCTTCTTGTCCCTACAAGTTCTATGCAACTTGTCTAATTGTCTGCATGATTTCTACCAGGGTCATCTTATCACTACAATACATGGGAAGTTTCAGGGGTTGTCCCTCAAATCCAACCAATCTTATGTATGAAAACTTCCTGAATTGGGTGAAGAAACTACCATAAGTATTGATTAATTGTTTTGCCTCATCTGAAAATCTTTTAGCAAAGTATCCCTCTAATAACTTGATAATATACATAGTGAAAGCATCATTCACCCTCCTAAAGTGATGATTATTGATCTTTAGGGTCAATTGTGGGTGATATGTATAAATGGGAGCATCCTTCTTGTCATCCACAGGGGAGAAACCCAACCACTCCCTATAGGCTACAATGGAGTACATTAGATAGGAGGTCATGTAGAAGGTTTGGGTTCTTTGAATGTTTGATAATTGCTCAGTCAGATTATCACATATAATTCTTGCCCATTTAAATTCTTGCTTACCCTCACAGATGATATTGATGTAGGGACACATCTAATAGTGAAATTCATTAGTGGTGGGAATTCCTGCAATTCTAGCCAACAGAGTGATGACATCTGACAATTCCTCATGGAAATCAACTCTGAACATTGTCTTAGGCAGCCTTGAGGCTCCTTTCTAGGGTTTTTGAACCAAGACTTAGCAATTCGATTTTGTATTTTTCATTGTCTTGATCAAAAAGAGTTTGGGCCTGATCCTTGGTGAGAGTATTTGAATTTTTACCATGGGAATTCTGAGGGCAGTACGAATGCAATCTTCATCAATTCGTGCCACTACTTGACCTTGAGGATCAATGATTTCTTTTGTGTCAGGATCAAAACAAGAGCTATAAGAAAGAATTATGCCAACACATTGACCGAGACCGGAAAGCCCCCGCCTCTGTGATCCCACTATATTTAATCAACTAGGCCATAGGAGTAGGGTTTTGACAATTGATTCGTGCCTGAATTCTTCCAAGTCTAGGTGTTGTGCTTCACTATCGCCAATGTTTGGTACAACCATCTCCAAGGAAGACAAGTGTTCATGACCTTTAAAACTGATCTTCATCATGTAACTAGGGCAGAAAAATATTTGTGAGAAAAGAATCCTTAGTTCTTTGAGCAAAGCACCTCAATGTTTCACAATTTCTTTTCACGTATCTGCAGATTTGCAAAACAAGTGGAACATGACTCGACCACGACTAGAAATGGCGGAAGAGAGAGAAAATGAAAATGGTCAATAACAATTTACAAGTGGGGGGGATTGAAAATGATTAGCTACCCAAATACATATAAGTATTTTAAACCCCAGTAGGTTGGCGGTGAAATAAATGAGGTAATTAATACTTATACTAACTTTGAAACAGTGAAAATCGGGTAAGGCAGATCAAAAGAGCCCAACTATCCCACGGGACATCGGGGACGCGAAAAGCCGTAAAATCTGATTTTGGAAAAATCCTACACAACTATCCCAAGGGACATCAAAACGGTTGGGACGCGTAAAGACAAAATACCCGCAACAAATGGAAATCAGTAAAGGCGGGTTTGTGCGGAACATGCGGTCAAACGACACTCGGCTAAATGGGACACAAAAATCAAATAATGCAATACATCGAAATCGAAAAGTCAAAAAAATTCGACACAAACCGCACTTTCGGGACATTTAGACGCATGCAAAGCTGAAATACCCGCATGATGAAGGGAAAGGAAGACCAATCGTGCAAAAGCAGTAAAATCGGGAATAGACGACCCCAGATGAACTTGGGACATGAGGGACAGAAAAAGCTAAAATACCCGCAAAAGGCTGAAAAAAGCATCAAAACTCAAAATTTTGAAAAATGACTAACTGTTTAGAACTAGCTTTTCCTTATGGGACCTTCACAGAGGTATTTATCAGTCATCAAACCCAAAAAGTTTAAAAATAGAAAGGGAAATGCAAAACTTCTGAAGAGGTAACAACACACACGATACAAACCAAACAATGTCAAATCTCCTTCTCCAACATGACGGGAAGAATGCACCCCCATCGAGTGTTGAGTTTTTCAACCATGGGAAAATGTGGGGAGAGCCAATGGTAACCTTTACTAGCTAAATAATTATGAAACGGGGTGTCAACATACCACTTCTAGTTTGTCCACCAAGGGTGGGAGGGATGCACAGAAATTTTATGCAACATATGGTCGGGGACCGAGTTGATGATATCAGTAATGCTAGCACAATCCTAGGTGGCGAGTTGAAACCAAGATTTAAGCTCAGAACAAGAATACTAGGAGTGAGAGTGCTTACATAACGAGATCTTGGATGGTACAAATTCCGTGCTTGAAAAGCTTGAGCACAAGAATTCTATGGACTTCTGCAAGACACTGATCCTGAGCTTGAATGACAGTGACCACCACAAAGATTGATGATTGATGGAAATACCATTACGGAAGCCATTTCCTTTCCATTGTAGCCATAGTTTGATGCATTCCCAGGATTTCTAGATAGTTTTGAGCATGAAATCGCCAATAACTTTAATAGGCACAAGAGTAATGAGAAGATCGAAAAACCCCAAACATTTCCAGGTGGGGCATCCATAGGGTGAGCCCTCCTCGATGTCATGGCGCAAAAGAACTTTCCACACTTCAAGACCCTCAATGCATCAAATTATCCATTTCGCACAAAGTGCCTGTCCTTGTCGCTAAATGTCAATAAGGCCTAAGCCCCCAGAATCATGGGGAAGGAAAAATATCTCCCATGTAACTCTGTGAAAGTATTTTCCAGTGAAGGCATTAACCCAAAGAAAAGCTTTGAGGAGCTTCTCTAGTTTCTGAGTAAAATCTTTGGAAGGCACCCAACATGAAGAGTAGTAAACGTGGGTGGCTATGAGGACTTTGGAACATATTTGAAATTTACCTGCCAATGAAAATGGTCCGTGATCCAAGATCTCAATTTTTGGCCACTGTTGAATCACATACTTCAAAGCTCTTTCGGTGACATCTGAAAGGAAAAGGGAATACCAAGGAATTTAAACATCTCACCATGAGCAAGAATCTTCCACTCAAATGAGTCCCAAGCGGTCATAGGGAGGAAAGATTTCCTATAACATTGCATTTTTCGCCATTGAATGGAAGAACTAGAAGCTAAACAAAAATATCAAGGCAATGCATGACATTGCGGATATTGGTCTCTTCCTCAATGAGAGTAAGGAAAGAGTCATCTACGAAGTGACCATTAAGCAATTGAGAATTGTTCGCAGAAGGTAGCGTAATTCTGACGAGCCCTTGGGATTTGGCCTGAGCTAGAAGATACCCAAAGCCTTCAACAACAAGCACATAAAGCAAGATGCTAATGGGCACCCTTGGCGAATGGAAGAACAAACTGAAAGACTCAAAATTGTGGCCATTAATGGTGATCATGGGCAGAAGCATTGGCAAAAATCATCTGAACATATTGAATAAAGATGGGGCTAAAGCCGAGGGATTAAGAATAAACAGTCATTTAATCTAATCATATGTTTTTTCAAAGTCAATTTTAATGAACATAACATATTGATTAGATCTACAAGGCTATTCCATTCCTTCCCAAACAACAATGATGGTGTCTAGAATATAATGCCCCTAATTGAATAGCGAGAACCTTAGCAATAATCTTGTACAAGACATTCAATAAGGTAATAGGCTGCCAGCTAGTAATTTTCTCTGGACCTCCAGGTTAGGGATAAATTTGATGTTCCCTTTGTTGATACGTTGACCCAACGACCGCTTCGAAAGCCCTCGAGATAGACCTAAAGAAGGTCCAGGATGATAACATCCCATAACGACTTATAAAACTCGCATGAGAAACCATTGTAACCAGGGGCCTTATCATTAGCCATTTGCATGATAGCTTCATGCAGGTCATCAAGGGTAAGCATGTGATCACATACCACCTTCTGAGTAGGAGAGATATTGCACGACACAACAACTAGACACTGGTCGAGTGCTTCTTGGTGCTCGTTAGAGAGTGGTTGAGCTTGAAACACCAACTTATAATGTTAAACAAATGCCTAAAGCATGAGCTAGGGATCGATAACCTGAATTCCACCATCATTGATGGCACAAATTTGTTGAGAAGTTTTTTTGGCTCTGAGGGAAAGAAAGAATTCTTTTGACACCCGATCACCAATTTTAAGCCAGTGCATGCGGGCACATATTTGAGCTCCTCGAGCATTGTAACTATCAACAATTTGAATTTTTGGCGAAGCTCTGCCACTTGAAGTTACAGAGCTTCAGAGAAGGGGTTGCCTCAGAGAGCCACCATTGCTCGGCTAAGAGCGGAGGTGGTAGCGGAGTATGAGCAATGCCTAATTTTAGCCAACTGTCGGCCATAGATCTAAGGAATCTAGTTGTCCAAGTCATAACATCCTCTCACCATTGAGTCCAACTAACATGCACAGGTGGATGAGAGTGCTGACAACGACTTGGCCGAGGGGACATGTTCCATACCCACTTAATGTGGTTGAGAGTGGGCCCATGTTGCATTAAGGCAATATTAAGAAAGAATTGGCCTTTATGACAAAAAGTGCGTTTATCATGCCAAGTGATGTGAAATCAAATGGGGGAGTGGTCCGAAAGGATAAAGTCAAGCATGACCTCCATAGATAAGAAATAAATGTTGTCAAACTCAAAAACATCTTGAGTTGACAACATAGCTCTGTTGAGCCGTTTAAGAACACAATATGATCCTCCTTGAAAATTGGACCAAGTGAACCAAGTTTCAGAGGTGGGAGTGCGAGAGGCATTAGGGTCATAAAACTCGAACTTATTGCGAATGAAAAACCATGCCTCTCTTTCGCTAGTTGTCCATCACATAGGCAAGTGACTTGCACTTATCAATGGGCAACTCAACCATATCAAAATCATCACTTATAACTCAATAAGCATGGGAAGTGTGTATGCTATCCACAACCAAAGATCGACCCTTTTGCCCACATTGTTAGAGGTGTAAATATTAATGAGGCCAAAAGGGCGACCATCCATAATAAATAGGACCCATATATCACGATTAGTGGGTCTACACCATGTTCCATCAAAAGGGCCACCATTTTGGAGCAAAAAGGGAAATTAAACCCCCATGCCCCCATCATGATTATTGTAGAATGCCAGGTTGTCAGGCCAAATGGATTTATAAACCATCTCTAATTGAAAACTGTAATTTTCACTTCCTGCAAAAACAACACATCTAAATTGGAAAATTTTTGCCGAGCATCACGAACAATATACTTGTGATTGGAGTCTGTAAGACCCCACACATTCCAAGATAGACAATTCATGGGAAATGGTTGTCGAGGGCCATACCCTTTGTATCCAAACCATCTAAAGCATCAAATTGGTTTTGTAGGAATTGACCATTGTTATGCTTCAAAAAATCTTGCAATTCATTTTTTTTCCGCCTAACATATTCAATATTGTTTTCCTTCTCCATGAGAATCCACACTACATACATGTTGGGCTATGATCCCGGAGTGGCGAGAAGGACTTCAAGCCCTTTTGGATGGGCCCTGTGAACCGTTGGTTAAAAGCAACAGTGGTTGCGGATTAATGGCGACATTGCAAACATAATTTGTTTGGTCCATGAGAATCGAGGCCACCTTGGGCATGGCGTCTTTCAGAGAGAATTTAGGTAATTGGGTAGCTGAGTTAGCAACAATAATTGACTCTTTAGCTTGTGGGCTATGGGGTTGTTCTTTAATGCTGGCTCATGCAGTCCATTTGAACTAGAGGCCTTAGGTTGCAAAGGTTTATTTCTATTTTTCCGGCCACCAGTTGTTTGCCACCCCTCCTCCTAAGGGGTTTGGCCACTTCTGGAGCCACCTTGGTTGTTGGGCGATTACGAGGGACATAAAGAGGACAATCTTTGATCTTGTGATTAGAGGCCTGACACTAGAAGCAAGTATTAGGCAAATTGATATATAAGATACGTTGGGAATAATGCATGTCTCCCATCTGAATTTCCACAAACTCTTTCAGTTCTGGGAAAGATCCACTTCAACACAAACACACTTCTGGAGACAAGTGTTGTAAAAATGTTGTGGCTTGAGATAGAACACCCGCCCTATGGAAGAGGTAATTTGATGCAAGAAATGAACACAAGGCAAGGGGAGACCAGGAAATTCCACCCAAACTAACACTTTAAGTGCAACATACTCAGAGACCACAAAATCTTTGGTCCATGGAGATAAGACCAACAAAGAGTTACGAACATACCAAATGGCCGAGCAGGTCAAAATGGTGGGGGCATTGGATGGATCAGAGAAGTGAAAAAGAAGAATCCTTTGGTCATATTTTGTACACTCTCAAGCTAGATGCCATGAGGCATCCAGGTTGAGTTAACCCAATATTTGAGCATGCTTTCAGAGGGGATGCGACCCACAAAATACCCAATGAGACAAAATTGTTCCAACCATTGACAAACAACATTAAACTCAGGAATAGGTAAAACAACATTAGGAGGAGAATCATTACCTCGTGAAAAACCTTCGGGACGAACTTCCGAGGCGTTTCGGTGGCGGTGCCATTATTCAAAGCTCCACTATCTCTAATTGCGGTTTCAACATTGGACTTGAAGTGGAAGAGCTCATTATATAGAGGCGCCAACATGCGAGAAACCTTAAAAATAACGATTGAAATAAAATCCCAGATGCAAGAAGGCCGTGGAATGACAAACACGCAAAGGAAACCCTAATGGAGCTCCATGTTCCTCAACCTAACTTCCACCTTCTTAAAAAAATAGTTTACTGACCACATTAAAAAGTCTTTGAATTTCCGATGCCGTAAAAATGATGCCACGTCATGCCTAATATAATGCAAAACAAAAGCGTGTGTTATGTTATTATGGGTGCTAATATGAAGGCATACATCCATGTGCATTCTATCCGGAGAATAACCTCCGCCGACGAGTCTACACTATGCGTTATTATTCTAGAATCTACGGTACTTCACAGATCTTTAAAATGAATATTATTTGCTCGTTCCAGGTGTAAATGACATAATGCCAACTACCAACCAGTATTATATCCACGCAGTACCAGGGATCACCACAAAAACAAAAATCAGCAAGTATATAATGGATAATGACAAGTTATTTCCATGGCTGCCATTGCAGGAAGTCTTTTTCTCCCTCGACTCTCCACTCTTCCACTCAATCCGGAAAATTACGAGAAGTTGCTGGAACACCAACTCAATGGTTATATTTTACGTAAAACCCATATAAATTATATCGGTTGCCCTCATGATCATCAATCAGAATCCAGTCATGGCTTCCACAATGTCAATGACCACACCTTATACAGCCTTAATTGTTTCCAACGAGCTTCTGGGTTCGAAATTCGTCCCCAGTCTTCGAAAACGCAAACATTTTACAGTGCGAGCCCTCCAAGAAAAGAGACCTCCCGAGGTAAATAATAGCAAGAGGAATATTCTCAAGTTGGCTCTGGGATCTGCTGGAGTGGGATTGTCTGCTGCCCAAAAGGCCAATGCAGAGGAATCTTCCACAATATCATATTCGAGGTTTTGGAGTATTTAGATCAAGATCGAGTGAAAAAAGTGGACATTTTCGAGAATGGAACCGTGGGGATTGTAGAACTAGTTTCCCCTGAGGTCGCGAATCGGATACAAAGAGTGAGAGTGCAATTTCCCGGCACAAGCCTTGAGTTGCTTAGAAAATTGAAGGACAAAAACATTAATTTTGCAGCCCATCCATTACAGGAAGACATGGGGGACTTGATCATTAACTTATTGGGCAACTTAGCCTTTCCTCTGATATTAATAGGTACTCTGTTGATATTCTCAAGAAGGTCTCAGAGTGGTCTGGGTGGCCCTGGGAGGCCGGGGTTTCCTTTGGGTTTAGGAAAGTCCCATGCGAAATTTCAGGTGGAACCCAATACTGGTGTAACCTTTGAAGATGTTGCTGGGGTTGATGAGGCTAAGCAGGATTTCATGGAGATTGTGGAATTTTTGAAGAGACCTGAAAAGTTTACTGCAGTGGGAGCGAGAATTCCCAAGGGGGTATTGCTAGTGGGTCCTCCTGGAACAGGGAAGACCCTGTTGGCAAAGGCAATAGCTGGTGAAGCAGGGGTGCCATTCTTGTCAATTTCTGGCTCAGAGTTTATAGAAATGTTTGTGGGAGTTGGGGCTTCTAGGGTTCGTGATCTTTTCAAAAAGGCCAAGGAGAATGCCCCTTGTATTATATTTATTGATGAGCTTGATTCTGTGGGAAGGCAGAGGGGGACTGGAATCGGTGGAGGAAATGATGAGAGGGAGCAGACCTTGAATCAGCTGCTTACTGAGATGGATGGATTTCAGGGGAATACTGGAGTCATTGTCATTGCTGCTACCAATAGAGTTGATGTGCTGGATGCAGCCTTACTTCGCCCTGGGAGGTTTGACAGACAGGTACTATCCTAGTAGCTATTAGAACTTCAACTTATTTTTTTCTCTTATTCTTGAATGTTAATTAGGAGAGGGTGGATCCACATTCTTTGGGACACTTGTTGGAAAGAATTCTTCATGCCATTTTTAACAATCCCTTTCCCATTTCCTTTTGCTTCAACTTATTTCATGGTATTTGTGAGCCTCTTGTATTTCATGGCTACAAAGGGTACTGCAAAAACAAATCCCCCAACAAGTCCTATGCATTTTATTAATGATTTTTGCCTTGGTAATCCACAAACCCCTTTTATGTACACTCAAACCCCAGTTACAAATTGCACCTTGATCTCTGTGTTATCTGGAGGGCATGAACCCAACAGGTTCTGATTTTGGTATTTTTAATCCCCAACCCCTTTTCTCTATCACTCGGAAAGAGTACTGAACTTGTGTTTGCAAATTGTAGCTAAATTTACACATTATCTCGGGAGGCATGAGCTCACTGAATTTCCAACCTTCGACATCTTACAGTAATGCTCCAACTTTTACCAGACATCTTAGCAGTAAGTGCTCCAACTTTTACCACAGCCCAAAAGACAGGCTATGCATGTTATGTGGAGGGAAATCTTTGTGGACTATTTTACAGAAATTGGCTAATTGTTTAAAACATCTGATTTCCTTTCGGCAAACTTTTTACGTACTTTTTTGTTAATGAAATGATTAATTGATCAACTGTGCTATACTTTTAAAAGCTTTTCCATCCCAAAAACTTTCCGTTACTGAGGTACTTAAGGCCTTGCTTTGCTATCTGCATAGAAACCTCAGTAAATAAAGTACTCTTGTTATTTTTAAGTCACTATACATATCTGCTACGGACTTTGGTGACTCTGCTATATGTAAAAACTCTAAAGCATCTTTGAATGCATAAAGCGGCAAGTTAGATTCTATAAAATAGTGCAGGTCCTTAGCTTCTTTTATTGTTGAATTCTCCAATTTTGATATCTTTTGAGATGAGTGTATTTGAATTTATTTCTCAATAAATACCATCCAATGACATGATGCATAGGTTTTTTCTTTTGATGGGATTGTTTTACAGGAACAGATACATTTTCTTTTAAAAAAAAGGGGCTGTTACGAAGGCTTCATATTATCAAAATGGTTGAGAAGCTAGAGATAACGATGTTTATGTTGAAAATCATCTGACTACCAATTGCAGGTCACTATTGATGTTCCTGATGTAAATGGTCGCAAAGCCATCCTTAAGGTTCATGCAAGCAACAAGAAGCTGGGTGAAGATGTTTTACTTGATGTTGTTGCCATGAGAACGCCTGGGTTTAGTGGCGCTGATCTTGCAAACCTCTTGAATGAAGCGGCAATCCTTGCTGGAAGACGAGGAAAACAATCAATATCAGGGAAGGAAATAGATGATGCAATAGACAGGATTGTGGCTGGTATGGAGGGCACAACAATGACTGATGGAAAAAGCAAGAGTTTGGTGGCTTACCATGAAGTTGGGCATGCAATTTGTGCGTAAGTCCATAGACCTAAACTAAAAATCTATTAATAGTCTATCATATGTTTGTGTTTCAAGTCTTCACATATGCAAAGATCCTAAGTTAAGAGTCTGGACATACTTTTGTGGTATGGTCCAAGTATGATCTCAATGTGTATTTGAGAGGCAACTGAATCTTATTTTGGTACTGTTATGAGGTCAGTACGATGACCCCTGGGCATGATCCTGTTCAAAAAGTTACGCTTGTGCCTCGAGGACAAGCACGGGGCCTACATGGTTTTTGCCTGGAGAGGACACTAGTCTTATTTCGAAGCAGCAAGTTTTTGCTCGTATTGTGGGGGCCCTTGGTGGCAGGGCTGCTGAAGAAATTATATTTGGTGAACCTGAAGTCACATCAGGTGCAGCCAATGACTTGCAGCAAGCAACACAAATCGCAAGACAGGTATATTTCTCTAATTTATTTCATCTTTCCATCATGGTATGGTGAAGAATGACCCCAACAAGAATGTATACTTTTGTTGAAATGAATGCGCTTTAAGTTAGTTTTTAAATATCTTATATATCTGTTCTTCATTGTAAATTTTCATTTATTTGGAGGATGTCAAGCAATTCCAAATGGTAAAATGAACTTTTGTATACTTTTGTTGAAATGAACGTACTTTAAGTTAGTTTTTAAATCTCTTATGTATCTGTTCTTCATTGTAAAATTTCATTTGTTTGGAGAATGGTGAAGAATGACCTCAATAAGAATGTATACTTTTGTTGATGAATGTGCTTTGCGTTGTTATATATCTGTTCTTCATTTGTTTGGTGAATGTCAAGCAACCCTAAATTCATTGGCAGCTGAGGACCAAATTCAGTTGGAAGACTAATTATAGCCCCTTCTTAAATTTTGTAATGACAAGGCATCAGATGGGCAACTCAGTACATTTTTCTGTAACATGCAGATGGTTACAAGATTTGGGATGTCAGAAATCGGTCCATGGGCTCTACTAGACCCTGTAGTCCAAAGCAGTAATGTTGTGTTGCGCATGATGGCAAGGAATTCCATGTCAGAGAAGCTAGCAGAAGACATTGATAATGCCGTGAAGGGTATATCAAAAATGCATATGAGATTGCTAAAAATCATATCAGAAGCAACCGAGTGGCAATGGACAAGATTGTGGAGATATTACTAGAGCAGGAGACACTTTCAGGGGATGAATTCCGAGCCATCCTGTCTGAGTTTACAGAGATACCAGTGGATAGCAAGGAGGTGCAGGCTGCTCCTTTACTAGCATCGGTTTGATGCATGTGGCTAAAAGATTTGACATGTACATTTAAGCTTGTATTACTACAATGTAAATTTACACTGTAAAGTGGGATATGAGAACCCTATCATCTTCTAGGACGTGTAAAGAGTTTCTATAACTAGAAACATGTGACTTTATGTACGATATGTATAGAGTTTTGTTTCTGATTGTTATAAGTTGAAACAAATACCGTTGTATAAAGAATTGTTCTCTATAATAAAAACCAGATAATTTACTGAAACATTGCACCATTCTAGTCAAATGTTGCTTTCATTTGTGAAATTATCTGGTTGATTAATGGATGTCTGATTTCTTGTACAAGCTAAGGATAAAATGCAAATTGAACCATCCCACTAGAAAAGTGCTTAAACGGTGTCATAATCATTAGCAATACATTGTAGTCAAGCAATCTACTAACACTAATTGTTTATGGTATGGAGGAACTTTTTCTCATTTTTGAGGGACCAATTTCAGGTGCATTAAGAAAGATGAAGAATTTTGTTTCTACCTTCTCTATATGACACCACTCCTTTTTTAGGGATTTGGTCACTATATGTTATGTTTTCAACCTGTTGCAATTTTGATTGATCTTTTCTGATTGGTTCGAACTTGCTTTGTCTTTGGAGCTACCACTTGCTGAATTGAAGTGCATTCCGCCACTACAACATGGATTCCTTCTTGCATTCCTTGGTGTTTCAGCTCTTATTCCCACGTTTTTAGTGGCTTCATGCTTGGTTTACATCTTCAAGATTTTCTCCCTCCATCTGGCATACAAATCTGATCCTTTGAATGGTTTGGCAGTCTTGGTGGATTTGAAACTTTCTTATTTTACCCCGTCTTCTTATTAAAACAAGAGGTAGTGGGAGAAAACAGGTCAAAACATGTATCGATTATGAACATATGAAGGTATATGAAGATCTCTATCACATGAATGCGGTATATGCTTTATCTTCAATTCCAACTCTCTCGTTGCTTTTAGGTACAGGTCTTCAACATGGCAAGAGTTGTATGTGGACATCTTTATCACATGAATATGGTATATTCTCAAGCTTCAATTCCAACTCTCTAGTTGCTTTTGGGTATAGGCCTTCAACATGACAAGAGTCTTGTTTAAATGTGCCAAATCTTTCTTGATGTAGTAGTTTAGCAGTCTCTTCCTTGTCCTGCTCATTTGGATGGAGCAAGTGCAGATGCACATTACTAAAATCTCTATCTTGCTTCATACTAATATTGGTACCCCATGGTTGATTGTTCCATCGTTACTATTATGACTAAAGTACTACTATTATACTAGGTAGCCAGTACGTGCCCTAGGGATTGCAGGTACTGGTTCGGTATGTTGCGGGTACGGGTTCGGTTCGCAGGGGGTACGGGCAGGGTTTTTTGCAGGGCCTGGGTATGGCCGGGTACATCTATGGATGTACACAGGCGTCACGTGGCCTGCAGAAGAACCCCGCCCGCACTGCCAGATGTACCCGCCGAGTTTTGGATGATTTTTAATTTTTTTTTTTTTTGGTCAAAAAAAGTCAAACCGACTTTTTAAACAATAAATTATTCTTTTAAACCCTAATTTGTGCCCCAAACTCTATAACAATAACAACAAGTCATTTACCTCACATTTGCATTCTTGCCTCTTATTTGCATACTTGACTCTCACCTTCAATTTTTCCACTATTTTCAATTGCTTAGGGTTGATTTCAAGTGCCATATAGTTGAAGGAGTTTAATGAGCTTGCATTATTGGTGTTGGGTGTATTGAGGTAAGTATTTTGTGATTTTTTTAAAGTGTTTTAGTTTGTATTTAATATTTTATTATTTTTAGTTGTTTTTTTGTTTGTTATTGTTTTAAGCTTCATTTTTCTACATTTGATTTCATTTAAATTTAAATTTTAAAGTTTCAACATTTTCTCAAGACTAAATTTGTTTTCTTTTTTTAAAAATGCATTGTGCAGTTAAAAACTTAAAATGGCTGCGAGTTCTAGTTCTGTGGGTCAAGGTAGTAAAGGTGTCCTTAACAAAAGTGATCCATCCTCCCCCCTTTGGAGCCATGTCAAACAACTAGAACAATTACCAGGTGGAGGGGGCTTTATTTGGGTTTGCTCACAATGTAATATGCAATTTAAGAGCTCCTACAGTCGGGTGAAAGCCCATTTGTGTGGGGCTATTGGCCACAGAATTAGAACATGTGGAGGGTTGGATGGAAAGGGGTTGCCACGTGCAAAGACCCTTGCATACATCAAAGAGCAGGAGGAAGCAGATGCAACAAGTTGCATTAAAATCCAATCATCCTATGGCAAGAAAAGGAAGATCACATAGCATTAGCAAGCCACATGTTTCTCCTTTTGTTGATGTTGTGGCCCCAGATCACCCATTTTTGTCTACACCTATTGCAACTGGAGGGGAAGAGGATTCACCTCTTTCTCACAAAAGAACAAAAGATGTAGGCCCATTGGAAAGGGCATTCTAGAATGAAAGTAGGGACATAGCTAACCAAAGTGTTGGACACTTTATTTATGCATGTGGTGTCCCATTTAATGTTGTTAGATCACCATACTGGCAAGATATGGTGAGATGTATTAATGAAGCCCCTAAAGGGTACATTAGCCTAGGGTATGAAAATGTGCGCACCACCTTATTGTCAAAAGAAAGAAAAAAGTTGAAGACTCATTGTTACCCATCAAGAATCAATGGCTCGAAACAGGAGTGTCCATCGTTTCTGACGGATGGAAAGATACAACAAATAGGCCATTGATCAATGTGGTTGCCGTGTGTCCTAAAGGGGCAATGTTTCTCAGGGCTATTGATTGTGAGGGGCAAGTGAAGGATGCCCAATTCATTGCCAACATCCTCATAGAATCTATTGAGGCGGTGGGGCCTCAAAATGTTGTCCAAGTTGTAACGGACAATGCAAAAAATTGTAGAGCTGCAGGGTTGTTGGTTGAGGCACGATATGGACACATATTCTGGACACCTTGTGCGGTTCATTCCCTCAACTTAATGTTACAAAAATTGGGCACAAAAATTGCTTGGATCAAACAAGTATATGAGGAGGCAAGTGAGATTCAAATGTTCGTCAGCAACCACCACATGTCCCAAGCCATCTTTCGTAAATTCTCGACATTGCAGCTATTGAAGGTAACCCGTAACATTCTAATTTCTTTTTAATTTTTTAAAATAATTATTAGTTTTTAAAATTCATTTTTATAAATTCATTAAATTAATTTTATAAGTTTGTAATTTGTAGAATTTCGAATGTTTTAAATTTACTTGTCTTAATTTTATTTCTTTTGATTTCTTATTAGGTTGCTGAGACTCGATTTGCCTCGCACACGCTCGTCTTGAGACGGCTTGTGAAGGTGCGAGAGGCATTGAGTGGCATGGTTATCAGTGACCTTTAGAGTATATGGAGGCAAGCAAACAATGAGAGGGCTAAAAATGTGAAATTGTTGATCTTGGATGAAGCATGGTGGGATTGTGTGGATTACTTGCTTAGTTTTACTGAGCCCATCGTGAGTATGTTGAGATTTGTTGATATGGATCATCCATGCATGGGTGAGATTTATGATGGAATTGACTCAATGATTTAGTCAATTAAGACCATCATAAATGCCAAAGAGTAAGATCCTACAGAGACTTTCTTCAAAGAAGTGCAGTCACATCTCAATGAAAGGTGGAACAAAATGACTACTCCATTGCATTTTCTTGCTTTTGCCTTGACTCCAAAATACTATAGCGCAGAGATCCTTTCTTTGCCTAGGAGGGTCCTGCCATATAGGGATGTTGAAGTTAGTGAGGGGTATAAGGCGGCATTTGCTAGAATCTTCCCAAATCCAGAAGTAGAAGACATGGTTAGAGGTGAGCTTGTGAATTTCATATCCTCCAGGATCACTCCATTAACGCTCTTCGTGACAAATACAAGATGGATGCTTATTCGTGGTGGTACCTCCATGGACAAGCATACACCTACCTCATGCCACTTGCAATAAAAGTTTTATCACAAGTAAGATTTTAATTTTTTTAATTTCTTAACTCTTTCTTTTTTACTTTTATAAATTTAAAATTTTAATTTTGCATTGACTTTGCGGCTTGCCTCAATAGGTTGCGAGTTCTTCTTCAGCTGAGAGGAATTGGGGTACATATTCATTTATCCACTCGGTTAACCGCAACAAGTTGGGAGCAAAAAGATGGAGGATTTGGTCTTTGTGCATTCTAACCTGCGCCTCCTATCACATGAGAAAGATGGGTACAAGAAAGGGCCAACAAAGTGTTGGGATATAGACTCAGAGACTCCAAACTTGGATGTTCCCATTGCCCAACTTTCATTGCTAGACCCGGACCTAGATAGTACTTTGCGTGAGCTGCAAAGTGGGGCTAGTGGGAGTGGCATTGCTGATAGTTCTGGTTATACTCCTAGTGCTTGTGGTTCAAATGAACCACGTGATGGTAGTGATGCTCTCATTGAAGACATTGGAGAAGATGTAGAGCCATTAGACTATTACTAATTAGAATGTTGATGTATCTTCATTTTTGTGTTTACAATGTTACATAATACATTGAACATTTTGATTTCAACAATGTAACTTTTTATAAATTTGAACAATGAGTTATCAATATGTTTTAACTTTTGTTGTTATTTCACCTATGTATATTTCAGATTTGTTTAATCTATGCATGTGTAAGGTTGGAATTTTGCTTATTTTGTTACTTTTCAAAATATTTTTAATATTTTATATGTATATTGTACTTACGTGCACCCGGGCCCCCAAAAATTGCCACACTAGCGCATCTTTGGATCCCCATACCCATACCATACCCACGTCGGCTACCTAGCTATTATACAAAGAATTAACATAATGTTTGTGCTGAGACACCAAAATATGGACAAAGTCATTATTATATCATGTTTTTATTAGACTTATATGCATGTGTATTTTGAAAAACAAAACAAGATCTTAGTGACATTAGTCTCTTCTTTTATTGCTCTTTATGGCTTGATTTAACTATATCTCTTACTATTTCACATTTTGTCTTTGATTTTAAGCTACCTTAGAGAGATTTATGACAATGCCCTTTTCTTATTTAATTGTTTCTAACCCTGGTCCAAAACCATACAAGGCGGAACCGCACCATACGGTCTCGATCGCATTTAATTTTTGGTAATTTCTCTTCATGGGCCCATTTGTTACTCTTTTATCTTTCAAATTCTATTTTTCATTTCCTATCTATCTACCATCTATTAAGCTAAGGAAGTAAGAGACACATCGGCATATATCGCATACACAACATAGGTAGGCAAAATATAAATTTGTCATTTGCACACAAGGGTTTTTATTGGGATGAAGTAGCATAGTCCACTATCAATGTTGAGGCACAACGACCAAACTAGGTCAAGGGATAGTTACATGCACATCAACACAAAGCATTAAGAGATCTACATTGAGTTTGAATGTAGTGTAATGCTTGGTGACTCACAAATGTGGTGATTTTCGAGATCACTCTGACTCAAGCATCTTGCATCTTTATTTTTTACAAAGATTGGTTCAAATTTGCTCAACAAAAACACAAAAACTAAGTAATAACTAAAATTTCATTATTTATATTACATGCTACATACCCATAGGTACAGGATACACTTATATAGGAAAAACATAGCCTATTAATAGGGATTCAACAACCCATGATTCTCTCTCACAGAGTCATGTGGTTGTTAAACCCGTATAATATAACAATACATTTACAAACCATATTGAGTTAGAATGTAATAAAAATTATATTCCAACATATAATCATACTAACATCTACTAATTGCTCCCATAATTAACCCACTAACATAATGCAAGTACTAACATAATTTCCTAACATTCCTACACTTAGTGCAAACATGGAGAAAATATCTTCACACTTCTTCTCGCAACTTGCCGCCCTACATGCTCATGACCTTGATACACAATTCGAAATGAAGGTAGAGAAGGAACACATCTTTTTATCAACCATGCAATGTCGGGAACTAATCTAACCAATTTAGTGTGTGAACCATGTACAAGAACCATCTTCTTATCAACCAATCACTGTAGGGAAAAAATATGACATAGTCGGTGTGGGAATTTAAGAAGGAACCATTTGTACAACCTTTAATTGTTTTACAAAGGTTGACCACAACCTAGGTACGAACCATCATTCACCCTCAGGTATTGACCCCAGTGTATCCTCTTCAAGTATCATGATGTTGCTTTTCATTTGTGCTTTTATCTTTCCACTATATTATCACATCAAGGAAATATGTAGAAATTTTGTTCATTGATTACAATCTTGAACACGGGAACACACCGCAAAATGAACATGAAAAAATACAAGTACTCTAAAGCACACCATATACAAATGGAACACTAAAAATAAAGCACACAATTGATTGAAAAAATGTCACCACAACTTCGTGCAATCCCATCATTGGTGACTAACGAGAGGTTGTTAATCGACCTCCAACCTCCCGTGCTTCCATCCTCCAACTTACATGATGATTACTCAATAAGATGAAATTTGAAGCTCACATTTTCACCCTTCTTATCGACGCAACTTCACCCCTTTTGTTTGGAAAATGCCTTAAAAAATTGTTACGTTTTTGTTTTCCCATGAGAAGTGCGAGTTCAAAAGTTATAGTCATGTTAAATTCATTTGAAAATCCCATGTGTAGGTTGTTATTCCTTTTTTGTCGAGGATCATGTTAGACATGTTGTTCTTAAAAATCCTTGCAAAAAAACTAATCTTGAATTGGGTTTAAATTAGGAAAATTACCTTTATACACTATTCCTTGATCATATTACAAATTTCGTATTTGGTTCCATCACCCGATGATACGTGGCGTGTTCTAGTTGGTGCAGTATGACGGGTTTAAGTTGCAAACTTATAACATTTTATATCATTCACAATGTGCAAATTAGGCCCCAAGGCCCGATGAATATTCCTCTGAATATTCACAGTCAAAAGATGCACAAACAAAAATTTACTCCGCCTTCGAGGAAATACACTTGTCACAAATAGGCTAGATGCGAGGAATCGAGGCATAGTTGTATTTCCACACACTAAGGTAATAAAGTATAAAATTTCAAAGAAGTTCCCGAGGCCCGCCAAGGACATGTGGCTCTTTCTTATGCAAGGAGCAGGAAGCGAGTCATCAGAGAAAATTGGTAATTTTGGGCTCAAATGAAAAAGAGAACAAATTTTCAGAAAAGGCCCGTGGCTCCACCATCGTTTAGATGTAACCATGTGTCAAGCTCAGGATGAAAGTCAAAAGCGGGCAGTCGGGTCAAATAGTTAAATGTGTATGTGTTTATAACACAAAGCAAAAGTGCAAAGAGTTTCCCGAGCCCGCATTTGCATAAGGCTATTCCACGTGGACGACTCACATTTAAAAATTGGGAAAAGTAAAATGGACGACCATGATGCAACACATTAATTTCTCCACCATCAATGTGTTTTCACACAAATCAAGGAGGATTTTGAACCCGCCCGGATCTCGATCTTTATAGATGGCTCCCCCTAGATGGAATATCTTGCCCCATCCTCATCTCAACATAAAGAAAAGAGAAATCGGCATAGTGATAGCAAAGCATAAGCGGGAGGGTCCTCGCAATCCGATTTGGTCCCTAAGTGAGCCCACTAATCGAGTTAGATTGAGAGCCTATGGCTCGAACTCCTTGATCTTTTTCTATCGTTTGTTGAGATCTAGATGCCATTGTTAGCAAATTTCATTAAGGAACAATGTGAAATTGATCGTGGAGCTCGGATTGAGGACTAGAGATTGAAAATCTTTCAAATCAAAGTTGAATTGCACAGGTATTCATGGGAAAATCGGTAAGAACTAAAGGAACTCCCGTACTTTTATTTCATTGGCAAGGAAATTTGAAGTAAAACTAGGGCATTAAAGATGAAAACTATGCCCGTCTATGTTTTCCATTGCGTTTGGAATCACTAATGATTTGGATAAAATCACAAACACGAGACTTAATGAATTTTGACTTAAAAGAGTTTCTTCAAAGATTGAATAGCCCTAACAAGAGTGAATCTATGAAAGCAATTCAAGATAGCCATATTGCTTTAGCTGGTGCTATTCCACCTTCATACATTGCCCAAAATTAGTATGGCTTTGCGCTATGAATTACGACCCAAAAAAGAGGGAAGTATTGGATGGAAGTGGTGATGCAGTGTTGACTTTGACACCTGCAGCTATCAAAATAATGCTCAAATTCCTGTAATAAGAAATCCAATAACCTTGGGTATTGGTTTAGCCTTATGATATTATGAGGCCAAGAAAAAGGATTATGCCAGGCTCATAAATACTAAATGGCTCTTAGCAGAGAAAAATACAACCACTCGAATCCCTAAAATATTAGTTAGGGCACAATTTGTTAAAGAAGTAGAGGATGTTATTGTATTGTTAAGTTGAATGGCTAGGTTGGAGACCACAAATGAGTTCAAGGAATGGATGTGCACTTACATGTGGATAGTTTTGGAAAAGAAAGGGAGCATTTTTTGGGCAACCTTCATTGCAGAAGCACTTCATGACCACATGGTTGCACTGACAACAAAAATAGAGATGGGTGATACTTGAATTGAATTTTTTACATGATGACTTATTTGATTTATAATATTGCAGGACATAGGCATTTCCTTGGCCTCTTACCACGTGTTGACTTTAAAGAATGCCAAATGCATGAGATTTTCCCCCAATTACAGTTGGTTAATTGGAAGGAAATGTAAGATTGGTTAATGATGCCTTCTTTGCACCAATCATATGTTTATTCAAACTAGAATGTGAGCAATATTGGATCTTTGAGGAGGCTAGACAAGTAATCATGGAATACATATGTTATTTCATTCTAGTACAAGAAGTTTACATATACCAGGGTTAGTGGTTTTGAGGGTCACCATGTAAATTGCCTAGGTACTTAGATGATAAAATGACCTTGTGCAGGGAATTGGTGAGGCAATTGACACCAGTTCACAAATTAATTGTTGGGAAACACAAGACAAACATTAAGTTTCCCATCAAGGTTGGAAGGTACTCCTGCCCTTCAATTATAAAAGATAGGTTAATTGAAGATGAGATGAAAAGGTTTGGGATGGAAAAGTTTGAGGCAAGGGCCAACTATGACATCAGGTGGGTGTTTAACAATCTTGCAAAAACTTTCAAACATGAGCCTCAATTTGAGGACTATTGAATGAATTGTAGAGATGAGGAAGAGGTCAGGCTAAGAGATTTCTCTAGAATGACCCTTACCCAAATTATAGATTTCAAGATTGTTGTTATCCTTGAGGGAGTTGTGGATGATCCACATACAATGAGTAAATACTATCTTGATCAAAAGGTGGAGGGATAACCTATAGCCCCTTTAGACTAGAATGAAGAGGAATCAGATGATTCATATGCCCAAATAATTGATGTAATGAGGAGAACAATAAATTGGTTAGCCCAGAAGAACATTGATTTATTAGTTCAAAGCACAAGAGTTCTCAATAACTTTAGGGATTTGGGAAATTTAAAAGATGACATTCCTCCCCGAGAGAAGGGGTTGATAGAATGGATCCCTTGGGAGGAAAAGCTCCTCAATTGCCTTCAAAAATGCCTACTTTAGAGCTTATAAATGAATGGACTTCGGCCACCAGTGGGACTGGTACTTCTATATTTTCTCTAAGGCAGAAGACAAAGGAAATGCTTGAAATCTATGGAGAATGCTCCTATCACCTTTTCATTACCACTTCAAGCAAAAGGGAAGGGTATGGCTTCTCATATGATTCCTTCAGATATTTTCCAAAACCCCATAGTGCTTAATAAATTGATGAGTGGGGCCATAACAAGTGGCCATTCACAATCTAAGCCACATAAAGAAGAATGAAGAGCAAAGCACCGGACCTTAAAAAGTTCTAAAGGGCACATAAGAAACACAAAATTGTCTACGAGCCAATCTTGGTGAGAGAAGGTGCTCATACACCCAAGAAACATAAGCATAGGGATGTAGTGATTGACCTCCGAACATGAAAGAATTGATGTTTTTCAGGTACGACATGTAGCATCAATGCCATAGGTGGGGCAGTCAGTGCCTTTATTCTCACCTTTGTCTTCAGAAGGAGTGATAATGGGGAACACTCAGGAGAAAATGACTCAAGGCAATATCTCATTTAATCTAGTAGATAGTGAATTCTTGGATCAAGGTATGAAAACACATGAAACCATGTTAGCTGAGAATGTGAATATACCCTTGTTTGAACAATTGCGGGAGTCAACAAAGGCTCAGGCATATATAATAGATGTTGATACTGGCGAGGAATTCTCCACATTGGATGCATTTGACATATCTATTGATGAACAAACAACAAAACACATAAATAATATTTAAATAAGTGAAGAAATGGAAAATATTACTCATGTGTCAACCAATGAAATCAGAATTCAAGCATCAGAAGTTTCTTCTATAGATCAAGCGGTTTTATATTCAAATAAGCCAGAGTTGCTTAGTTAAAAGGGTATAAGTATAGAGATATTAGTAAAAGAATATTCTTCCCATGATGTCAAGGCCACTAAGGATAGTGAGCCATATCAAATAGGAAATATGTAGTTGAAAAGACAACAAAGATTGCACAAGATGCAACTGCTAGGGATGAAATTATTGTTGGTATGGATGTATAGATTTTGGGTGAGAATAGGGAACCAACATTGGGAAAACAATCCACCATGACACAACCTAAGATATCAACGAGAAAAAGAGGATGATGATGTGTCAACCCAACAATCTCCAAAGAAGGTGGAAATATTGGAAGGAAAGGAGATCCTGCAAGCAAGATATTGGTTCAAGAAACTCCCAGGGGAGAAGCTAAATTTAACATTGCATCAGTTGGAGAAATAAGGAAAGAACATATCCCAATTATTGGTGTAAATCAGAAAGAGATTGATCAATCCCAAGCTCAAGACCAAAGAGGAAGACAATGAGGGAATGCTAGTACAGGGTGAGAGAAAAGAAATAACTATTGAAGTAGATTCTGAAAAACAGTAGAACCATTTATCCAGGGTGAACAAGAAACGTTCAAGAAGTTGGAAGTTGTCCCCAAGAAACCCCAACAAGAATTGCAAGAAACAAAAGCTAGGACAGGTCTTGCAAATGGATGGATTGGGGAGCTGATTTCAAATGAAGAAAAAAATTTTCTTGTTCAAATCGCAGATCTCACCGCTTTATCTTTTCCGAAGCGGTGAGAACCTCCAAAAAAGATAGGGTTCTTACCAAGACCCATTCTGATCCACTAGGGTCCAAAAATTTAGAAGTAACAATCCTTCATGAAGGAAAAACTAGAGACAAAGAGACTGATCAATCCCAAGCTCAAGACCAAAGAGGAAGACAATGAGGGGAATTGCTAGTACATGGTGAGAGAAAAGAAATAACTATTGAAGTAGATTGTGAAAAATAGTAAAACCATTTACCCAGGGTGAACAAGAAACGTTCAAGAAGTTGGTGGTTGTCCCCAAGAAACCCCAACAAGAATTGCAAGAAACAAAAGTTGGGACAAGTCTTGCAAAGGGATGGATTGGGAGTTGATTTCAAAAGAAGAAAAAAATTCTTCTTGTTCAAGTCATGAAATCTCACTACTTTATCTTTTCCGAAACTAGTGAGAACCTCCAAAAATATAGGGTTCTTACCAAGACTCATATTGATCCACTGGGGTCTAAAACTTTAGAAGTAGCAATCCCTCATGAAGGAAAAACTAGAGACAATATAACAACCAATGACTACAGTGTTCAACTCATTTCTTTAGGAAAGCCTTCGAGAGAAAAATCAAAACATAGAGTATCAGAGGCAATAAGTGACTTGTTACAAAAGGTTGATGAGGACAGGATAACAAAAAAGCAATTGAAAGAACATGTCAAAGCTTTGAGTTCTAGTCCTGCAATAATACCTTTGTCAATACCCGAAGGAATAGAAAAAATTGATAAGGCTGTTAAGAAGGTTCAAGTTGTAGACACATGGGTCGAAAATTTGACAAAGAAGGGAAAAGAAGCAATCGAAGAATCCAGGGAAAAGTATGAAGAACTCAAGAATAGGCTTAATGAAATTGATGAAATAATTGAGCAATGTGATAATGAAATCTTCTACTTTGAGGGAATTTTTCCCAAAATGGACTGCATAACTTGGCTTAGTGATGAATTGGTTGAAAAAGAAGGGATTGTGCCAAAAATTCAAAGGAACTCAACATGCTATGGAGGAATTAGCAAAGATTAGAGTGGAGATTCTTGAATGATATCAAAGAAAAATATAAGTTACAAGGAATTGGGTCGATGATACTCTAGATGCCATTGATTTAAAACTTGAAGATATGGTCTTTGAAAAATTCAAAAAGAGCTATGGTGATCTAAAAATTGATTTATTGTTCATCTCTTTTGAGAAAAATATCCAGAAATACAATTTCTCTTATGAAGTCATTAAAACAATGAGAAAAATTGAAAACAGAATCATAGAGCTAAAAGCCAGGCCACTAGAATACAAGAAAAAAATGGGCCACTGTGTGGATGCAATAGCCAAGAAAACACTAATCTTTCAACACCATACAAGACAGACGAAGATGAAATCAATGAGCTTTTTCAAAGATATGATGCATATGGCAAGGTTGCGAAGAAGAAGCAAAAGCAGAAATGAAATCAAGAAGAAAATGGTGTAGACATAAGAGATGATGAACAAACTTAAGCTTGTTGTTCTTAAAACTGTATTTTCTTTCCATATTTCTTTTTGACTATTTTTTTATTTGATATTTCGCTTCATGAAGGATGAATGTTACTTTGAAATTCATTGTTTTCTAATATCAATTGTAATTTGATACAATGCATTATTTTTATATGACTTGGATGAAATTTTATGTCTATTTGTAAAAACATATAAAATATTGAGATGCTTGTGCTTTCTGCATGTAAAAAAGGAACAAAATGGGGTTTTATAGGGGCCCCAACCCATGAAAAAGAAGGTTGTGTACATGTTCGAAAGTAAAGACACCAAAGGAAAGACAATGCTCAAATATCCTTTATTCCTTCTTTGAAGTTTACCCCCAATGGAGGGAGTTTGTTCAATAGTTTTCTCTTCCTCAACATGAATTCACTTGAGCCTTGTGTTATCTGGAAAAATACAACGGACTCTGCTAGATCCCGGGACATCCCCATGTCCATCAATGACTCAAGAGTCATTTTGGGACTGTTCAAGATATTTTCTAGCTCAATTTTCTTTTGATAGGAAGATACCAAATCTAGAAGATCCAAACCACCTATGAAGAATGTTTTCTTCCTTTTCCCTTGTGAAGGGTAGACTTACTAGGAATAAACTGAGAAGGAACATTTGGAGTGATTAGAAGAGCAAGAACTGCACCATGGGGGCTAGGTGGAATAAGAGATCTTGAGCTAGATTTAGTTTCCCATCTCCTTGTGAGGGGTGGGTGCTCTCTTGGAGAAGGAACCGACTGAGGTCCTGAGAATTCATACTTTGACAAAGGAGAAAAATGCACTGAACGAATGGAAGACCAAATAAAAAACCTTCCCCTGTTGTCTATGGTAGAAGAAATTGCCTCTCTAGAGTGGCGAGAATATAAAGAAATTTCCTCTTCTCCATCAGAAATGATAATTGGGGGTTGGTAGCTTGACTCAAACCTTCTCTTACCCAAAGAAAACACTGGTATTTTGAATGGATTTGATTGCAAATGTCCTGCCTGAACCTTTTCTAGAGAAATAATCCTCCGCTCCAGTTCATCTATTTTATGAGAAATGGCGGCACCGTATCAATAGAAGACTTGTCATACAACACATAAGACTCCTTGGGGATCTCCTTCAACACAAATTATTCATTACATAAAAAGGACATTGAAAATTAGTTTTCCGAAAACTTGAGGCCTCTCCATCCGAAATCTCTTTAGGTCTTCAGGAGATTTCTAGTGTTCCCACCTGAAAAAGATGAAAATACATGAATTGAAAGGCTAAGAAGAAAAGACTGATTCTGATTAACCTTAGGAGGAGTGCAAGCCAAACTTGTCAATAAGTCAAAGGCACTCTAGTATCCCCTGGATGTGCTATATCAAACAAAGTTCGACAAAGGCTTCATCCAGGACCATGTAAGTCGAAGATTTGGTTTAAATCTTCTAAAGAAATCTCTTTCAGATTGTTTTCCACAAGCACCTTCGCCATTTTGCTGATAAGAACTATGAAAAAGTTCTTTACCTTCAGGATAGGGAAAGAAATGCATAGTGGTGAGAGGGTAGAGCTGAGTTTTATAGTAAGAATGGTGCATATTGATTTAGTTGAGAGAAATCTTTCCCATTAGATGAAGGAAGATTTTTCTCAGCTCACACAAAGAAAAATTAAGAGTTGAAATGAATTAGGAGTGAGCAGAATTGATGAATTAATATGATTTGAAAAGAACCATGTGTGATGATTAAGCCAAAAAGATGTGAAATGAAGTGCGTAGCACCCAAGACGGATTCTTGGAAAGTAGATAAGAGTATTTGTCATATCAGAATCACTTGGAAGTGCTCAAAGATCATCAAAAGTGATTATCTAATCACTAAGTGAAAAGAATGATTAAATAATCTGCCAAAAGTGGTGACCTGGTATCCCAGTCACACACAAACAAAGCAAATTGAAAAAGGCTCGTAATTATTACACCTAACAACACTAAACAAAGCATTTTCAAAAGAATAACATGGTTTAAAATATATGTTGTAAAGGGGAATATTCCTTGGAATATTCATGCTTTTGGGGGAAATTTAGAAAGTTAATGAGTGGATAGAATGGTATAAAGGCGAAGAAAATAATCATGCAGAGGGGGTTAAAATTTTCTAAGAATTGTTTGAAGAAAAGAGAGAGCTGAAAGAAAACCATTTTCCTAAGAACTCATCGGAGAAACCTGTTACTTTCTTTGAGCCTTCAGATTTAGTCATGTCAAGATGGTTGCAAGTGTACAACCATTGACAAATATTGAGACTGTAGATCTACTTTCCCTTGTTGATAAATTTGATGAGCCTTGAACTAATTGTGTTAATCATGAGCATTGTTGTATCATCCATCAAGGTGATATACTGTAAAATAGTTATTCATGCTCTCATTGCAATCTTATTTTATAGATCCTTTGAGTCACACATAACTTTATCATTCTTGTAGCATTTTGTAAATTGCAATTGCATTGTTGAGAAGAGATTTCATTTCATTTGTGTAATAAATAATTTTAAAATCACTATGTCACCATTTTGTTAAATGTTTCTTGTAAGTCTTTGAGTGTATCTTAGGCATGATAAATTACAAATCTTTGATGTTTTATTAAGTCTTCAACATGAAATTTTGTGTTTGAATCTTTAAAGATTGTGTGAAACCATGCATTCTTGGGTTTCCATGAGTGTACATCTTCTGGTTGAAGGATCATTGTGAGCTATTTGAGGTTTGTTTGTCTTGCACTTGGTAGATCTCCCAACATTTGTTGAAGTTTCTGTGAAATTTGGTATAATCAACTTTATCCTGTTTAATTCCCCAAATCAGATACATCCAAAACCAACTAATCCTACCAGAATTACCCATGCTTGCCTCATTAAATCCAAAAAATGTTAAAGCGAGTTGGTTCCTTATTGTCTTCAGTAGTCCGAGCTTTGTTTAGCAAACATCTGCATTGTCTAGAAGTGACAACTCGTGAGAGTTAGCCTTTGCTAAATTGACCATGTCTTCCCAAAGCTATTTTTCAATTACATCCACCCCTCTCACAATTATAGACTACAGAACGGGTCCTCTCACCCTAGCTAAAGGCAAGAGCCTAAAGTAGGAGGGTAGGTCATACCCTCAACACAAAGTGCTACCTAACTCCTCGATCTTGAGTGATAAAGAGATGATGAGATCCTTCCTCGGCTACAAAACAACACAGATCTAGATCTATCATCCTCTAAGCATCCTTCTCATTTGGTTGATGTTGCTCGGCTAAAAAGGAATGACCGATTTGGGTACCAACACTTCCGTCCTCCAACATACATGATGATTACTCAACAAGATGGAATTTAAGCTCACATTTTCACCCTTCTTATTGATGCAGCTTCCCCACCAATTTTCTCTTTGTTTTTTGACATTCCAAAGCAAGAGTGTGGGGTTGTAGCTCCCCAACGGGGTCAAGGAGTAGTGCCCCTTGCATGGTACTTTTTGTGACCTTCAAAATCTTCATTAGAAATGCAATTATTTTCATCTTATCCCTCCCATAATTTGGATGTCGTGTAACATTGAAAATGCGTTCGTGAGGTAGTTTTTTTTTCTAATTTTTGAGAACTCTCAATTGACAAGAAACACCTCTTTATAAGATAGACACACCACAAAACATATATTAAAACCAACTCAACACATAACATTGTGATTGTAGACACATAGTTATAACACTTTAATTACATTGACAAGATAAATTTCTTTTAACAAAGACTTATTAAACCATACTAATAAACTATCTAGAATATCGAAAATTTAAACACTATATGGATAAAGAACTCACTAACTCAAACATACACATATGGCTTTGGTTATTCAAACTAGTAGTTGCTCCTCCAGGGAGAGGAAGGATACACCGTTGGTTACCGTAAAAGTTTTTTTATTTGTGGTATGTGTAGTAGAAAGAATGTGTTTTTATAATAGCAAGAAGGAGATAACTCGGTGTTTGTACATGTATGTGTCCAAAAATTCAAGTCCAAGAAGATGAATTTAGTATTGATGTATCCACCATTAATAGAGAAAAAAAAACTCTAAATTGTTATGGCCGCATTGCCAATTTGTGAGCTCATAGGAAACACCATGTAGCAAGGGCACAATTATAATGTCTTAGGCTCATGTCATTTAAAGTTTGTCTCTGATTATTTCTCTGGTGCTATTCCCATAGAAATCGCACAAGATTCTTTTACTTTCAAAAAAATCAAAACATTTGGTGATTATTCTTGCTTGTCAACCATGACTTTTGGTCAAGAGTTTTTGTTTAAAATCAACCTTTTTTCAGGCCTATCTGGACATGGTCTAGTAGTAATGAAGAGGAATCATTGTGTTATTTGTAGCAATTCGTTATACAAAAATGAATTGAAATTAATTAATTACAAATTTAGTGTACACTACATACACATGAATGATTAAATATACTTTACCCACCACCATAGGAAAGGCCAATGAACACATGCCACCCACATAGAGCCCACCCACACGAGTCGCAACAACACCCAATGAAAACAAAAAAACTAACAACATAAACACGTAAAAAACAGAAGAGGACAGGGTTTGGCAAAGTAAGGACAACAAAAACAGGAATGTCCCCACAAGTAAAAGACTCCTACGATGTAATTAACATAATTTATAAACATTAATTAACATAATATAAAGTATAAAGTTGTTAAGGTTAATTTCTTATATATATTGGGTCTAAAAAGATTATAAAACTTAACACCAAAAATAAATAGAAATGTAATGTATGAAAAATATAAAGTTGCTTGAAATGCTCAAAAATTTATGAAAAGAATGAAGTCTCACTCCAACAAGGCCATGATATGGCAAATCCTGCCGAAGAAGTAGTTTTGTGTTGAGGAGGACTTTGTTATGAACAAAGGACAAGGTAAGAGTAGTTTTTTTCTTTGTATATTTGTTGCTTGGAATTTGATGTTGCGTAGCGGTCATTCTCATGTTGAAACGTTAATTGAAACATGTTTTTAACATGCAATTTGAAAGCGGGTGAGTGAAGGGAATTAGGGGGACCCAAAAAATTGGCATTGATAAGATTGTAATATAGCAATTATTTTAGAAGAAGGAGAGGCAGCAGGATGGGCACTATTAAAATCAGTGGCGTAATTAAGAGAACTAAATAAACTAGCAATTGCACTATAAGTATGCAAAGGAAACGCCGATAGGTTGGCACAATAAGGGATGAGCGTTCAACAAATGTGTTATTAGAATTGTGAGTATGGTCAAAAGCAGCAGACAAATGACATCAATGTAGTTGCATGAATGTAATTTGTTCAAAATATAACAAAAATAACCAAAACAACAACATTATGCTTCTTTCCTCTTTTGTTATTCCTACGTAAGTTTTATAAGAAGCGTAAAGTCCATATTATTTGTATCTATTCTTAATAGCACAAGTAAATTTGTGCTCATACTTGAAAATATGAGTTTGAAGCAACCACATTCAAAACAATATGTGATTATCTAAGCATTTTTTGGACAAAATTTATAATCATAGTCAAATTTGAAACAAACAAACTCGAAACAATTAGATTTGAAATAATATGATATTACTTGTGCGGGATTTTGGGTGACATTTGTATCCTAGTAGAAATGTTATCTTTGTTGTTCAAGGTTTTGGAGCCTTGCTACAAACTATCCCCGTGAATACCATCTTCGAAAACAATGTTTTTTTGTCATATTAAAAACATTGAATATATTAATGGTATGAAATATTTTGTTTATAATGTTGACTACTTATGAGTATAAAATATTAGTGTGATTCGATTCTTTGATAGGAAGGGACATTTGTGATATGTTTTAGTTGCAAGTGCCCTATCACATATGTGAAAGCAATGACAGAAGGAAGGGAAGTGAGAGAGCTCAAACATCGAATGTGCGAGTATTATTGTGAAGCTGGAATAAGTGTTGACCAAACAAATTTTTTTATTGTTATTGATGGCACTAATATATTGTAAGGTCAACACCATATTGTTGTATGTTTTACGAGATAACTTTTAAAAATTAGAAAAATACATCTCTCTATCTGCCTTGTGTGAAGAAAGATATAGTTTCGTTGAAACATAATATCTTTTCTAGTGAAGGTGTTGTGTTGTATTAGAGGTATATACTCTCTTTTGTTTGTGAGGCAGAAATTTGGCATGCATACTTGCAAATTCCCTGCAAATAGCAACATATATGAATTGAGAGCATTGTTGAATAAAGAAGAAAGATGAGATTTTTTTACCTAGTTATGATGAATTAACTCAATCATTTGTATTGATAGTCTGACCCTTTTGATGTCTCGACATCTACACATCAAAGTAAGAGAATACAAAGAATTAGTCCTTATGTTTCATATTGTTAGTACGGGTAGCTTGTTAAAAAAGGAAATAGTATATCATAGTTACCAATTACGGTGGATTCCATGAGAAATTCCTTATTTTTGCAAAGAGAGGTCTTGCAGAAATCCCCAAAATTGTTAGATCAGTAGTAATATTGTTTAAAATTTATGCAAACATGGATTAATCACAAATTTTGTGTAAAACAACATGAAATTTGTTGCAGAGCAGAGAAATTGGGTTTTGCATTAATGTTAGCTTCCAGGCTACTTTGTCACATACAGAAGGGCCAAGACATGTTATAAATGCTTTACACACATCAAGAACAAAATTAGCTGAGGGGGACAAATTTTGTATAGAAAACAAATGGAAAGGAGACATCAGAGTAGAAATAAGCAGAAGAGAGATAAAATAACTTTGATGAGGTGTAGCCAAGTTTTAATAGAGAATAGCTTCACCAGTTTTAAAGCCAAATATCTATGGAGGAGTGGATAGCACACTATACACTATGTGGCAAGCAGATCTAAATAGTAATCTCTTGATCTTGATCAACAATAAGGAAATAATTGCATATTTGTTCAACCCAACCTAGAAGCTACTGAAGCATTCATCCTAGATCACAACTAGCCAGAGCATAGGTTAATACACCAATTTTTAAGCTGCGCTCTTATATAAGAGCATCAGGCAATACAACTATAGACAATACAGATGAATAAATAGATCGTAGGATAAAGCATCTGCAGTATAAAGGGATTTTTTATAAAAGGACATTTACATGTTTGAGGACCAATGGCCATGTTTGTACCGTATGCAGATTCTGCCACTAATATTTAATAAAAAAATAAAAACTCTTAACCATAAAAAAATAAAAATAAAATCACAAACAAGTCAAAACAGTTGCCTCTGTAATTACCAATGCAGACTAGACAATGGAAGTTATGATTGCAGCTTCTTCCTGATGTATAGCCATTTATATATATCGCATCCTTCTCAAGTTTGGAAGTAAGAAAATCACATGCAGGTTACAACTACATATGATAATGAACCATACGGTGTCAGGAAAAATGGATAAATGTGAAGCAAAGAAGAGAGGGTTACATGGCACAAAGGCTCTATTTTAAATTGCAGAGAACTAGCACACAAGATCGGACTAGTGAATTTGTCAGAAACAACCAATGACAAGTTGCTTCTTAAATGCAATATAGTTAAAATGTCATTTTTACAGCAGTTCTTTCATCAATAACTTAATCCTTGTACGTACCAAGAAACATCACGAGCCAAGTGATTCTAACATATAATTAAGAATAAAATAATTTTACACTAGTAATTCAAAACAAAAAATTGAGAACAAGAAAATGTCATGCTAATAATTCCCTTATAAAAACTAGTACTATTTAATACCTCAACAAATTGATTCCAACGTTTACAACTTGTTAGATCAAGTTGGGTGGTTTCCTTGAAGCATCTGCCAAAAGAAAACTTTGCTTCAGTTTCCTTTTCAGCTTATAGGAAGCATTCAAAAACTACTGCCAAGTTTCCCATTCAGCTTATAGGAAGCATGCAACAACTACTGCCAGGTTTCCCTTTCAGCACTAAAACTTACATTCGCACTTACCTTATAGTTGTCCGAATCAAAGCAGATTCATTAGTAGTTGGATCCCCACCATCTACAACATTGTCCCATGATCCTCCAGCTGCAAAAAAAGTATGATCCTTGCGAAGAATAGCAAATCTCAGAACATTATGGACGTGGAGAGCTTTATCTTTAGGAATTCTTTCAGATATTAACTCTGCCAGAGCATTCTCAATTATTCCACTCATTAGAATGACCTGCATAACATAAAATTAGAAAAACATATAGATCAGGTAAGATGTACCAACAATATTAACTACATTAAACCCAAGGCATCATTTCCCAGTACTTCCCATTTGTTACAATCAACCAAATTCCCTATGTTAAATGCTTATCGACAACTTATATTAATTAAATTTGCCTTCTAACAGCCTAAAGAGGAAAAACAAATCTTTTGATGACGCTCCACGCACGCTTACGCCAAATGATTGTAGTCACCACCCATAGGACGCCAAAGAACAAGTTGGTCTTAATTATTTTCATGTAAGTTGTATAAATAGTATTATATTGTGCAATTAAGAGATGGTTGTAAATGATGCAGCCACTGTCACCACGAGTTCTTCAATAAGCATAACCTAAAGTTTGCCCTCAAACCTCAGCAGACAACAATCACAATTGTGACTCCACCTAAAATTCTAAAAGCATGCACAAGCTCCACAAATCTTTGGGCTTGTCCGTCTCTCAATTACCTTGGCATTTCAAACTGTGCTTCCCTTCATTTGTTTTGCCACATACGCTACTTTGTCGAGATAACTTTGGCAAGGACTCCTTCAAAGTCGCTTTCATATTCTACTAAAGCATAGTGCTCAAGTCATTGTGATCCCATTTCGGACAAGAGTTGATAACAATTATTTAATCGGCTTAAACAATGATTGTCATGTGCAAGGTCAGGCTGCAAAAGACCCAGTACTTTCAATACTAACTTTATAAATGTAAATCATACAAAAAATTAAAAAAAAGAATCTTGTAGACCAACATTGGCTCCTACCAACACAAAAACAAGCACCTTAAGAATCTAGACCCCTACTCTATGAATGTACAAACAACACCATATCATATTGATTTCCACTTTGTACTTTGTAATTAATCAATGTGCATGCAAACTTTCATTGCATGCTCATAATAAGACTTGCAAATTCCACTAATTTCATGGTGAACAAAAATGGTAAATACAAAATACCTGACTGGCGTGTGAAAAGAGACATTGAGTTCTTCCTTTAACCAATTAACAACTAGCTGCAAACATGAGAAAGAGATAGACCATTCAAAATAGAGCAATCATGAATATTGACAAGCTCAAGACAATGTTGAAATATATTGTACATAAATATACTAGATATTTGGTTAACCTTTGAAAACTCGGGCACTACATAAAGTCTTGAATAGCGTTTGCTGACAGATGGGAAGTCCCTTTCAACCTCAGTGAGACTATATGGATCATAATCACGCACAATGCAATGAGCCACTTGAAATATTTAGATAGTTTATCCACGTGAAGTGCCATAAGCCATAGACCCATCCACAATAAAATAAAGATTCATCAAATTGGACAGGAAAAATGACAATAATCTAGAACCCATCTTACCCTACAAATATATTCTCGCCTTCATTTTTGATGGGGATGCATGCCTAAAATCCATACAGACATTGTAAGAAAATAGTAAAACAAACCCTCATTAGAATAAATGCCGCATTAACAAGCTGCAACATAATCAACTCATAAAAAGGGTTTAATCTTACCTATGCAATAACTCCCGCGAGGGGGACTTCTCCTCACGACTCTTTTTTCTTCTTTCCGGGAAAGGTGTCTCTCTGCGAACCCTTGGAGGAGGTCTGACAAGGGTCCGATGCCTTCGCCTAAGTTCTCTCTCACAATCTCGATCACGTTCTCGTTCTCGCTCCCTTTCTCGTTCTGCTCGCTCTCTCTCTCTCTCGTCTCTCAAACTCACGATCTCTTTCCCTCTCCCGTTCTCTCTCCCTTTCCCTCTCTCTACGAAGTTCTTCTTCTCTCCTCTCATACTCATGTCAAAGCAAGTCTTTGTCATCTCGAAGATCATCCAAACAACTAGACCCAATACTTGGACGATCCATTCGACTTGCAACACTGCTTGCATAGCCTACATCCCAAGAAGAGACACCAACAACACCAACAACCCCTTTACCAGAACTATAATCCCATCCAGGAGGCAAATTGACACCATACAGATCTTCAAGACCTCTCCCTCCACTACCTCCAAGAACAGAAGCAACACTACCAGCAGCACCACGGGAACCTAGTAACCCCACATTTGCATTAATCCTTTAAGGATAAGAACTTCCTAAGAGGTCCCTCATAGAGGCTCCATATTCCTGTGATGTCGAGTGCATTGCACTTCCCCTTCTTGGGAGATAATCTGCAGGCCTGGAAATAACTTAACAAAAAAACATGAATAATAATTGCCTGAAATATTGCATAGGAATTTAACACAACAAACGCATAATCCAACCGCAAGGCACTACCTTCCACCCGCATCAAGGGGCGGTGGACCCCTGTCTCAATGAAGCAACAAATCGCGAGTTGATGTGCACATGAAGGAGAAAAAAATCTGTAGAAGACGGGGATGAAACAAAATATTGATAGGATTGAAGCGCTCTTAAGAAAAATTAAAACTGGGAATATGACACTTTCAAAACATGAAACATTACCATCCTCGAGCCACACAAAATCACCAACCCTACATAGTGCATAGTAAATGCATTAATAGGTAACAATAAATACATTCAATGCGCAAGAGGACATCTACTTTTTCCCTCTACAGTGGCAAATAAAGGGAATAACCAATACAAATTTGCCAAAATAACAAAATCAAAGTTTCAAACTTTAGTCTAGCACCATTTAAATAAAAATGGCACAATCTGATTGGAAGCAATGCAAATATGTAATTGTTAGAGTGAAGACAATATCCTTGCCTTCGGCAGGATAATAAACATTATCCCTCTTTTCTTAACGAGGTCACAACCATCTATTTAATCAAGTATAAAATATGGTCAAAAATCTATGTTTTTTTAATCCACTACTCATAATTAAGCGGTTGGTCTTTCCTCATGGAAAGGTCTTTTCAGTCGTTTGCGTCAGTGTCTTAAATTTAACGGTCTTTGACGATTTTTCTAAGCTATTAAATTTGACGTCCGATTTGACGGTTTCGCTATTTTTAACTGTTCCGTTTTAGGAGTTTCATGCCAACTTTGTTTATGGTTTTGTGTTTTAGGTTTTCGTAATAAGGGCAGTAAGATGTTTTAGGTTTTTTGAGAACAAAGGTTGAAGATTTCCACCGGAAGATATAAGCGCTTCAAAGAATTTTTCACAGCGGCGGTTTCGTTGCCAAATTTGGAGTCAAATGAAGGTATTTTCTCCCTTTTTCCGCTTTCATGTCGTTTTTGGAGTGTTGATGATTTATTCTGCGTGTCTTAGCGTTTATTGAAGCTGGGTGTCAGTGCTATCATCAGGTGTGCTGTGGAAAAAACTAACAAATTTGTACGAAATCGTAAAATATGACTACAGAAACCATTAAAATTTTGTTTTTAGATTTTATTACGTGCACTAGTTCAATTGCCTTCAATTGTAAGGTTCGATCAAGGTACTGTTTGATCTAATTTGGAATATAGCTGGGACCTTTACGAGTCAGTCTATGAATGACGAAAATCTGTGGCCAGATATGGGCAATGGTGAAATATCAGCAGAAATTTGATTGATTGCAACTTTTTTCAATGGATTGTGCAAAGCGTAAGGGTTATTTGCAGTTTTTTTCTTTACTAATCATTTGCTATAAAAGTTTTATTTTGCCTATCATCATCATTTTTTCTTTGTTCTTTAGTTGAAGTCTGAACTCTGAAGTGGGTGAACAATCAAAATTATTTTGCACACAGGTTTACGAGATTGGAAAACTCTGCAATGGTCACTTGTTTTTTAGTGTAATTAAATTAAATTGTTCTTTCGTTGATTACAGTGTAATAAGGTTAAATAATTGTTCTCTTTAGATTTTCTTTTTAAAGGATTCTTATTCTTTTAAATTCGTTTTACTTTTAAAAGATCATTATAATTATGCACAATAATATTATTAACAAATAGTTGTGCCAATAAAGAAATTTTAATAAGATATAAACAAATAGTTGTGTCAATAAAGAAATTCTAATAAGATATTGCTTTCGATTTGTTGTCGATAATCTATACAATATGAAATTATGTCTAGTCATGTAAGTTATATCACCTTGCTCTATTTTATTTTTTCGTAAATGCCTTTGTATCAATAAAGAAATTCTAATAAGATATTGCTTTCTTATTTGTTATATGATAATCTATACAATATGAAATTATGTCTAGCCATGTAAGTTATATCCACCTTGCTTTATTTTGTTTTTTCATAAATGCCTTTGTATCAATAAAAAAATTCTAATAAGACATTGCTTTTTGATTTGTTATATGATAATCTATACAATATGAAATTATGTCTAGCCATGTAAGTTATATCACCTTGCTCCATTTTGTTTGCAGATCTTTTTGTAAATGCTTTTGGATGATTTGAATGGTACAAAACTATAATTATGCACAATAGTATTATCGAACCCAAACAAATGCTAAAGAAGAGTGTGTTGTCTCTAAAGGAACTTCAATTGGGTTTCAGAAGGGCCACAATCTGGAGTTGAGATTTCAAAGCAGATTCACATTTTAACCCACAATACGGAGGGCTATTTTTGCGCACAACAAACGATCTAGATATTTTTTTCCTTTTTTAGAGGCTTCTTCACTCCCCTCCTTCAATTATGTTTTTGGTTCTTCCAATTCCATAAACTATTTTGGTCTTTTAAAAGTTATTAAAATCTCTACCAGTTACTATAAAGAAAAAAGAAAAATGAATAACTGTAAAATATATTTTAAAAAACCGTCACAAACACTGCATGTATGACTATAATAACAACGCAAAGTGTATACCCCAAGCTAAGCAAGAGCGACACCAAATTGATGTCGTGTGGAATGAAACGACAGTAGTTGAGAGAGCACCATGATAACCACAACTACTATTATTATAAAGTGGTTCAATTTGAGCCCTCCGTGTGGTGCCAAGTTTGAGTACATGATCTGTGCACATAAAATTATTTACATCCTGAAAAAGAAAATATAGGAAAAAATCGAAACACACGACTTTACATCTTGAAAAAGAAAATACAGAAAAAATCGAAACACACGGTGAGTATTTACCGTATACAATCGATCTTGAGAAGAATGCATCCCATGCCCACTCCCATATTGATCATGGTTTGGATCGACACCACCAGATAAAACATCCAACCGAACCTGTCTGCAGATAATTACAACACATTTAAAAAGATTTGTTTTTGTTTAGATGTGGATGCGGAGATGAAAAGATATGTTTTTTTATGATGTGGATGCAAAGATGAAATGATCACCTACCGAGGATGTTGCTAGCAAGTTCTCTGAAGTGAATGCAGCAATCCTCGCTTCTCGCAATTATCCAACATTTTGGATATGATGAAATAAGAGCCCCGCTTCTCGCAATTATCCATTCCGATCAGCCCTATTATTGCAGTCATTAACTACAAAAGTAATAACTATCACTCTAAATCATATACCATAATAAAAATAATAACATATACCATTCGGCATTCACATTAATGTATTGTACACATGCCATTGCTAGTGATACATCTAATCATGGTATTAGAAGAAAGGAATTTGGAAACATGGTACGTAAAGTTATTAAAAGGTAATAGTTTAATAATTGAATTATTATACTAATATTTTTTCTTAAGATTTGTCCCTTGTACCGTGCAACAATTTACAGAAATAAATTCATCCAAGTTTGTGTTGGAACATACTTTGATATATTTATGCGCAATTCTAACATTTCTTTTGATTGGTGTGGCTTGGAAAGGAGAGAAAACACTACAGTTATTTATAGTGTTTGGATTCCTATTTTCTAAGTAAATTCTATGTTTTGGTGGCTAAACTTAATAACTATAATAGTTAATCTATGATGTTAAGATTTCGGACTATAAAGCTGGAATCAATATTTAGAGGTGGATTGATTAGTGTCATTCACAAACATCCTTAAATACTGATTCTAATTGGATTATACATCAAAAGTAAACAGAATTCAATGTGAAAAACTAATATTGTTTAACTAATTTGTGTTCCACTTAAACAAATACAATTATATAAACAGTGGCTATATACATATACAATTTTATATAAACAGAGGCTAAAATTGTTTCTAATTAATTTATAACGATCCAAATAATCTACACGAATCTGCTAGTATATATACAATTTTTTTACTAGAACACTTACAGGAATCAAAACATTCTTTTTATATTTACACTGCATATGGATATGAATTGCCATATTGTTAGTTTATGCCTGCAACATTTATAAGAAAATGCATGACTTGTACCTGAACCTCGAGTGAAACTATATAATCTGCCGCTTCTGTGATCAAACGAGATGCGCCCATGGATTTTCCGCCAGGAACGAGTCTCTGCAATATCCGTGTTCGATCTTTAACCATCTTTCTTGCAATTGCAGAAGCAGGTGTAGCTTTTACTCTTTTAGCACGCAATCTTATGTTCTTCCGGCTCGAGATTTTTGTTGCTTCTTTGCACTGAAATATTAGGGAAGAGAGCATGGCTCCACACAGAGCCCTTGCATGTGAATGCCAGAGATATATCCGCCGCAGTTTTGAGTGTCGCGACTGCGTCTCAACAAACCAAATTTCTTCCAACCAATTGAACGCCTTGGAGAGTGCAGTGCTTTCACCACACGGAATAAATACATCTCTCTAAATTCACGCATGTTTATTTTCTCTCTCAGAAAACACAGATATATACGCTCTTGTGCCAGGTACAATTTGATGAAATGTAGATCTAACAAACAAACCTAATAACTTTTTAACAACCTAAACCTCGAAATTTAGTGTGACTATCAATGTACGATCCTCTACCGGTATAATTTGATGGAATCTATGGAGCCGGCTATCCTGGCGACAAAATCGCTACCCCCATACTAATGACTATAAAATGCCATACCGATAGCATACATGCATCGCTGTTTTCGGGTCCTGCATCCTCCTCCGTGGCGTCTAATCTGTCAAACAAGCCAACAATCTCCGAAACAGTCATATAACTCGATTCATGATACGTGAGCAGACTGATGGAACGAGGAAAGTATGTAAACTGCGCCCGAAATGATCAAACAAGGAATAATAAAACAAAGAATTTTGGTGCCAAACCCACGAACTGCAACTTTGTTCCGACTGATACGCGACCTTCCACTGTGTAGAATTGCCTTGCGAATTCGGGAGAAGTTTGAGTTATTTAAAGAACATTCAGGTGCTATGCATAAACACGTACTTAATAGACATTTTAAATTAGTTCATAGATAGACATTTTGTATTATTAATCAGTCGTATAGATTTGTGAAGTTTTTTAATGCTTAAACACTTAATAGCAATATACACAGTGTAATATACATACTATGTGTATACCACAGAAGAGAGATAAAAATATACAAGCAATATACACATTGTGTGTATACCATAGAAGAGAGATAAAAATACACAAGCAATATACACTACGGTGTTTGGATTGTGATATACACGCTATTTGTATATCACAAAAGAGAGATAAAAATACACAAGCAATATACACACCGTCGTATTTTGGATTGTGATATACACACGGTTTGTATATCGTAGAAAAGAGATAAAAAATACACAAGCAATATACACTATGGTATTTTGGATTGTGATATACACACTGTGTATATCACATAAGAGAGATAAAAAATACACAAGCAATAAACCCACTGTGATATGTGTATAGTATCAATAGCAAGGTACAAATTGTGATATACGCATTTTGTTTAGTATTTTGGATTGTGATATATACACTTGTGTGTGGTATTTTGAATTGTGGAATTTTTCGTACCTTTTATGTTTTGTAGAGCAATCTTCAATGAATATATATAATTTCTTCTAGTTTTGGGAATTATCATTTTTAAATTGTAGATGAGTGATATGTATGTGTGGAAGATATATTTTAACATGCTTGTTGAAGTTCCATAAAAACTTAGGAGTCGTATTGAGTTAGCTTGTGCTTGATCAAGATGTTCCTTGATTTTTTCAACCACATCCTCTGTCATTTTATTAAATGACTTGATTACAGAAATGGGATCAATCACTACCCCAATACCTTCCAAGTGTGGATTAGTTTTGTCCCTCTTTATTTTTTTACTATATAAGGAGATGATGTTTTCGTCATTTTGTAAGAGGGTAGTGTGTCTACCATGTTGTAATTTTTTCATAGTTACCTTCCTTAGGCTCTTATATGCTTTGTTAAGTCTAAAATTGACCTCAAGAGGAGCATACATTGATTACTACACCATTTCCAATTGCATGATGATCCATCCTTATCTGGTCCTAGTGGAAGTGTTCTATGTAGATGTTATGATAGCCAGTGATTGTGATGTTTGTTAGGAAATTAAATATTAATGTTTACATTATAGTTTGTTAGTTAATATTTAATATTGTTATATATTAAGTATTAGGTTTGAATGTATATTTTTATAATATATTGTTTCAACAATATATTATTCTTAGAGTTTGTTATACCCGTGAATAACATTTTAGGTTAATTGTTGTGACTCCTTCCTATTTTATAGGAGGTTGTTTAGTTGTTATTATGGCTATATAATAGCCTAATGTATTTCATGAGATATACAGACAAATAATATAATTAATCTGTGTATTTTTCCTGTGCAAGTCTGATCCAAAACTTATATTTGGTATCAGAGCAAGTATGGCTCTGTGAGAGCAGGTATAGGGGTCGTAGCTTTGTGCTTCACCTCTCAGGATGAGAAAATATTATTCTCTGAGATTATGTAGGGATAGAATCATTAACTCAACGTCATTTATTGATTTCTGTTTGTTGTGATCTCTTCCATCGTGGTAGTTCTGGGTTTTAAGAATTGTAGATTGATATTTTTAGTGCACATGTAAGTCTACATCAACGATTGTGCACTTTACTGATCTGCATTTTACCCGTTGTCAATTAATCTTGAGAGGCATATAGAAAATATTGTATTGAACATCGGAGTGATTGGTGTATTCTATTCATTCAAACCGTATCTACTCAGCTTATGATCTACGAGAAAGATTCGACAGATCAACACCGATTGCCAACAAAGGTGGAGATAATTCATGCCCTGATCCCTGTCAATCGACTACAATTTCTACATATCCAATTGTTTTGGTGGGTCGACTTCATCTCCAGATTCGTGTCCCATCCTGAACAATACTTGTAAGACCAACATTGTCTAAAACGACGATCCAACTATTCAGATCTGTCAGAAACAACGTCTGAAAATTTAACTGGAAGTAATATTTGGTTGATTTTTCTCCAGACAGCAAACTCTTCACACTGCAGATCTATACACGTTCCAACGCTGTGCAGAGTTTCACTGTGGGTAGATTTTGAGCCCGATGAGGAATAAAATTATTGTGTTCGAAATAAGAACGAGATTGGGGGCATTCGCTGCAAAGACTATTTCAAGTTTTTTGAAAAAGTATTCAACGTGTTTGGTGCTATGGTGATTCAGTGCAGTGCATTTAAGTGACGTTTGTTGGAGACTCCACCAAACTTTAGGCGAGTAGTTATGTCTTTCTTCTTGTCATTGTGAAGAGTCCTTTACTTCTAATTTTCACGGGTGTTGTTACAAGTCTTTTCATTGGTCCATAGCATTCAATTATTTTAATAGTGTATTGTTTATTGTTGAATTCTATAGAGGTCCAATGGTCTTATAAGTCGTTTGAGTGTTTTGAAGTATAAATTCAATTTGTTTTAGTGGTCATATTCCATCCTTACAAATCACATTTGTATGTTGTATTTTGGTGAGTCTAGCAAGTAAGACCATTGTATACCATCTAGGGTATGTTATTTAAATTTTTTTGTGTTAGTTTCATTTAGAGCTAAGTGTCGTAATAAATAATTCCATATAGGTGATTTTAGGATTTTTTAATTCTCATTTTCATTTAAAAAGTAATCTCGTTTTATTACTTTTTAAAAGTTAGTCGAGTCTTCTTGTCCGATTCAAAATAGTCTTTGTCAAATCTGTGAGTTGTCGTCAAATGTCGTATAATTGTAAAAAGTCCGAAAAATAAAAATTTTTGCCTTACGGACGCATTTTCGGTGTTACCCGACGTCCGTGAAAATAAAGTGTTTCACATTGCATGGGAGGGAAGATATAATAAACAATGTGGAAACAATTGAGCTTCATATCCAAATCAAGGCTGAGTTAGCAGCATGTTAACTGGAGGATGGAGGCATCGGAGGTTGGAGGTCAGACAACGACCTCTCGTCAGTCACCAACGACGGGGCCGCACAAAGCTATGGTGGCACATTTTGTGGTGTGAGTGTGCTTTCAAGTATTTGATGTCTAGTGTGATTATTTTTCAGAGTTCCTATTTTGTGTTGAATAAGTGAAATGTTCACATTGAGGGGGGAACATGATCAACATGATCCAATGTTCCATTTTCAGTTTTTCAGTTGAGTATGTGGCTATTCCTATTTCCCCAAATGCAAAAACATAGTGCAGAACAAATAACATAGTGAAACGCAACATCATGAGGCTTGATGAGGTAGAATAGTCAGATGTGTTCCTGTTCGTACCTAGGTTTGTGGTTAGCCTCCTGAAAACCATTGAAGGTTGTTCAAATGTGTTCTTGCTTGAGTTCCCACACTGCTAGGTCAGATGTGTTCCCTAGAGTGACTGGTTGATAAGTAGATGATTCCTGAGCGTGTTCCCATCCTCGTCGGTCAGATGTGTTCCCAAAAGTGCTTGGTCGATAAGAAGTTGATGTGTTCCTTCTTCTACCTTCAGTTTGAGTGTGTGCCAAGATCATGAGTGCGCAGAGGTGGCAGGCTGCAAAGGAAGTGTGAAAGTTCTAATGTTACCATGTAAACATTAAGGGGGGGAATGTTAGGAAATTAAATATTAATGTTTACATTATAGTTTGTTAGTTAATATTTAATATTGTTATATATTAAATATTAGGTTTGAATGTATATTGTTATAATATATTGTTTCAACAATATATTATTCTTAGAGTTTGTTATACCCGTGAATAACATTCTGGGTTAATTGTTGTGACTCCTTCCTATTTTATAGGAGGTTGTTTAGCTGTTATTATGGCTATATAATAGCCTAATGTATTTCATGAGATATACAGACAAATAATATAATTAATCTGTGTATTTTTCCTATGCAAGTCTGATCCAAAATTTATAATGTTCCCATCAAGTAATTGTTCCAATGGAGGAAACCATGGTAAAAGAAGGGGGGTGTCGAAGATGACATAAAGGTGGCCACAAAGGTGGAAATAATGGGAGAAGAAGAAGAAATGGCGATATATGGAGGAACAATTGTGGAAGATGGAGGAACAATTTTGGAAGCACCAACATATGCACTATCTAACTTTGGGGTTCCGAAGGTGAAGCATTAGATGTGAAAGGAGACCAATCCAAATAAGTAATTGGTGGAATATTGACACCAATGGTTTGGACCTTAAATACTATAATTTTTTCTCTTAAATGTTTCCCTTGTTGCACTAAATAGATCTTGAAAGTAATTTCTCCTTGTTTTAGATCACTAGCATTTATAATTGTGGCCATGGAAGGTGGTCAAATAGAGAAGATGAGATTGAGAGATATGGGTGAAATGGGTGGTGATGAAGTTGGCGGATCATGGATTCTCCCAAACTTAGTTGATGGAACCTTAATAGAAGGTGTAGGAGATGGAATTGAAGTGGAAGGCCCAACTATTATCAAATGTCGAATTCGTACGAATTGTGCATCCATAATAGGGAAAAATGCGACAATGGTGTAAAGAAGGTTGACTATAAATGTGTCAGGATTAATCACTACTATACATAGTGCAAAAATATCTCAATTTATGTCGATTTTTTGTTGTTTTCCATTTCAATTTTTTTCGTTTTGAAAGAAAAATGACACAATCATGTGACTTCATAAAAGGCTACCTCCTATGAGATATGTATTTGTAGAGCAACACCGACCCTTAAAAGGATAACACACTATACACACATTTGTGTATACCACAGGAGCCTTAAAAACCTAATGCATGAAAAATGTGTAAACCACACACAAACATTAGCTTTGTGGTATACAGACATAGTGTGGTATACACACATTAGCTTTTTAGGATTGCTTTAGGATTGTAGTATACACAAATGTTTCTTGAAAAATGTTTTTAGGTTTGGGGTTTACACACATAGTGTGGTATACACAAATGTGTGTATACCACAAACCTAAGAAAAACTATGTGTGTATAGCCACGATTGTTTCTTATTACGTTGTTTGTGTCATTTGTCGCATATGCGCAAACGTGAAACCCTTTGTATACCATAAATTTTGAATACTTGTATCATATGATGTTGTTATTCCACATTTTTTCACTCCTAGTATCCCATGCAATAAAAGCATCAATTTAGCAGTTTATATATGAGACTTTATTCATGGTTTTAATTTTTGCTAAATATTGTAATTTTAGCTACACATTGAGTTATATTATTCTTGCTCCAAACTACTAACCCTTTGTTTTGTAGGATGATCGGTGCAAGACATTTGGTTCTATAAATTAAATTACTAAGATTTGTTTTGCAAGGCCTCCTCTTGAAGATGCAATCACAAAATTTTATCATTTAATTTTATGATGTTGAATCATCTTTCTTATGTGTTTTTCATTGTTGTTTGTTTATCCCGAAGGTTAAACCGTGTATGCTCTCCTCTCGCGTCTTAGGATGATATTGAGGATTAAAAGTGGTTGGCCTTTCCCTTTTTATTTTGTAGGGGCAACATGACGTGGAAGTGACATCCACGCACTTGTCGTAGTCCTAGGAGTCTCGTGACCGTGGAATTCACCTCCACGCACATAGACACACCCCATGTTCCGATGGGGTATACAAATTCTTGGAGAGCTGTCGTTATTGGCTAAGCGCTTGCTTGTTTTAAGAGTGGTGTGAAGTGAGGGGATTCCATGTGCCAAAACCGTGCCACTTTAAAAACATCCTTGCAACACAAACTTGGGCCCCGCGTGCATCGCAAGGTATATCGTAATCCACTAATGAGATCGTATATCCTAGTCTATGCAACCTTTTGGCCACATATAAAGCTATTGTGCAAGGAGATAGCACTCCCAAGATCACTCTCTAACCGACCCCATATTGGTACACAGGTGGAGAGCCAAGAGTGACACCCCTCGGTGTGTGGTATTAAAAGTAGACAATAACTTGATTGCTATTCCACTTGACTAGTTAGGGTGTGTATTGCATGTTGGTTGCTTGCTCATGAGCAACACTAACCATCATATCACCTTAAGTTTTAAATCAATCAAACATCATCATAACTGACCATCCTTAATCAAAAAATCCTAACCCAAATCCCATCACCATCCTTAATCAATCAATCTAATGCAAACATGAAAACATGTGTATACCACATACTAACAATGGTTGAAAGCGATATAGACTCATTGCAACAACAAGTTTCAAATAATCTATAACAAGGTTTACACCAACAAAATTCACCTTACTTTGTATGAGAAAGATCATACAAGGTTCATAAAGTTCTTATCTTGACTTGTATAAGCAAGAATTGTGCTAGTTTACTTGTTGGAAGGTTATTTTTCAACATTATGCCCTTCCTCTATCTCTGAGAATGATGATATTTCACCTACTTGTCTGCTCATAAGTCATATATGTGTCATTCTCACCTTTCTCTACATTTGACCATCATCTTTCTTCAAGTAGCCCTTCATCCCAACAATCAACTTTGGCGTCTTTTACCACTATTCCACCTATTGTCACCTTGTACCATGTTCATGCACTCTAGAATACATCAGCCATCCACAAAACTAATAGGAAAATAATGAAAATTACACCTTTTACTAGTTTTGATCAAATTTTCTTTTAGCTTCTCAACTCAAAGCATGCTTGCTTCACTAATGGTTATGATCTTCTAGAAGTTTTTCTAGGTATTTTCAACTCCAATAACATCTTCATATCATTTCAAATGTGTACCCAAAATTTGGGGTTCTATCTCCTTGTTTAACGCTTTTAATTCCACTTTTTGTGTTTCGTTCTATAAACCCTTACTAGGTTTTTGCAAGTAGACTGTCAAGCTCATGATATTTTATAGGAACTTCAAAACAAAATGAAAGGATTTTTAAGAACTCTTTAAAGGGTTATAGATCTCCTAAATTTTTAGAGGCTAACTTCTCTTTTTCATATACTTCCTTTGTTAATTGACCCCTTCTTCTAGGCCTGAGACTGTGAATTTTGTGTTCTTCCTCCAACTGTCAAGCATAAGTCTGAATTTCACCCTTAAAAATACTAAATTATTTCATTATCTGCTACATTAGATCCCGTTCACAATAAGTTCATGCCAACTCGTGCAAAGTATCCTCCATTCCTTATTTTCATTCTGCCTATGCATGTGCATGCACAAAACCTCCAAATTCCCTTTCTTAACAACACCGAACTCAAATTTGTCAAGAAGTTATCACTACTAAAAATACGATAAAATTCTTCACCCAAGATGGTAATCAAAGAGTTACAACCATGGATTTATTTATGTCTTTTCTATCATGCATGGTTATCACCAAGTCTAGAGAACAATTACCTTCAATGTTGCTTCCGCAAAAAGATTCAAACGTACAAGTTACAATCTTGTTTCATGTTCTTTGGATCTAAGGTTAACCCTTGATATTATTTTCTTATGGCATGATGAGCAACTTATCACAAACACTTGCAAAGATGATCTCAGTCAACTTGTTTCACATAGCACAGTCATCTTATATCACACTTTGCATAAATGATAATACATTATAGAGGTTTAGTTTATACCCGAGTTTGCACCTTCCTATCATGCATGGATATATTTCCACTCACCACAATGTGTCAATAGTATTTTCACAAATTCCAATACCACTGTACTCACAGTTGAATCAGAGTTTCAAAGTTTAATCAATATACTCAGTTCATCTAAGAACCTCCAACACACATACAATAACAATTCAAAAGACTTGTAAACAATTTTTCCCATAGATAATTTATAGCCTTACCAAAAAGTATGCATCAGATTTGTATGAACATTCAACAAATCTCGAGATATATACACCATTGCCAAGTACCAAAGCTTACACAAATGTTGTTTTTATCCTTTCCGAAACCTTCCTTGATTTCTAATTGATTGGGAATTCATAATTCAGTTACAGTTTCACAATTTATAATTCTTCTATTAGTTTCCAACTGAATCTTGTGATCATTTCAATATCCTTAGTATTATGCTAAGTTCCTCAACCAAAAGGTGTGTCCTTGACTTTTAAACTCTCACTATGTTTTTTAGACCCTGAAATGGACCTAAGACACCTAATCACTCTTCACTTCATCCACTTACATGCTTGCAGGCCTCAAGATTCTATCAAAACAACATGTTATCCCAAATAACTCCCCAAGTTATTTGGATAACTTATGTTTTATTCTAACTCTGTTGTTTTACATTTTAGGTTATGTGCACTCAAGTTTACTTCCTTGGCACAATTTTCTTGGTTGTAGTTCTTCTGCGTGCCCTCACATGATTTTCTCATGCCTTCACTTTCTCTCATACTTGCTCTTAACGATTATCCTTTCACTTGTTATTCTTCTATCTCCTTCATTTCCCCTCCGCACCTTCCCCTTATGCGCACACCCTAGACTTGCTTTCCAATTTGGATAAGTCCTTGTATATCTTCGTGCTTCCACCCCATGCACTCTTCCCTTTCTATCCGTTGTTGCAAATCAGCAGCACCCCGGATGCAAATCAGGTTTCTAAGTTGATGTTTGCACCCCAGGTGTGATTGCACAACATTGAAACCTCTCTCCAAGTGTGGGACTTGTAAAATGAGAGAGGAATCTCCAGATTAGAGGCTGCTTCCTCAAACTCCTCTGATCAGATCTGTTATTTGCACAATTGCAAAGGTTTGAATCCTAATCCTACTCTAAATTCCAAAGAGACAGAGATAGAAAGTGCAAAAATTGAAACTAAACTAATAGGTGATACACCAAAGGAGTGGTGAACACTTCTTGTTCATGAAAATTGACACAATTTCATAAAATGCAACATGAAACATCATACATAGGCTGATAAGATGCAATTAGAGGTCTGAAATGAAGCAAGACAATACAAACAAAGGACTGAAAATTGATCACAGAGTCTGCACTGTCATTTTTCACTGTCAAAATCCTTGCATTTGCAACATCAAAGAGGCAGAAACCTATTACAATCATGAAGAAGGTTTGATACTTGCAAAAATCACTTGTTGAAGGTGAAAGAAGAAGCTTGCTATCCAAAAAAATGTTCCACCTTAAAAAATGAGCCAAATCTGGCTTTTACAATGCATGGGTCGAGCCCAGGAGAGAGAAAATGTGTAAAAAACGTGGAAGCCATTCCCCATTGAATGAAGATGCATTAAAACAGCATGGGCATCCTTACAGACCCATGCCTTGACATTTTTGGCCATGCTGAAGAAGAATGCGACCCATTTTGCATTAAAACTGGTTGTTGAAACGTCATTTCTGGCCATTACCATGTGCCAGAGGTGTTTCTTGATTTTATCTCTCCAAACTCAACTAAAATGCAAAATTTACCCCAGAATCATGTAGATAATTTCACCAGCTTTCCATTGATATAAAGAACGTGAAAATCGAGCTCTGGATTGAAAGATATGGCGATTTGAAAATTTAGGGCAAAAATACAGGCCAAAATCGGATCGGCGGGCAAAAGTTTGAATTTTTACCCATTTGGTCTTTGGAAAAATTTCAAATTTTCCCTCCCTCTGCCACTCCAGTGCTATTTGATGGCTTCCTATTGGCCATAGGCCTCCTAAGGTAAAATTTCCCACAAAAACTCTGCCGAGCCATAACTTGAAAAATATGAGGAGTGAGGAGGAAAAATTTACCTTTCTGGAAAGCGCTGAGAGAGCTCTATCCAATGGTGCCATTTTTAGAAATATTTGCGTGCCTAAAAATAAAAAATGGAGACTGAGGCACAAGAGAGGTAAGAACACAAGGAGTTAGCCACAAAAATGAGCAGGGGCACATTTTGGATAACAATTTTGGCGACTCAGAGGGGTCATCTGCCTGCTAGATGAAGATACCAGTTGCCTGAAGCAGCCCATTGGGCATGGAGTCATAAAATTTTCTGTTTGGAAGCCCAAATGACTTAGAATTTTCAAGGAGGAAGATGGAATATCACCTGATGGAAGCAAGGACTGCAAAACATCTCCAGGGACAAAGCAAGCCTGTGCCAAAGCACTTAGGGAAAGCAAAACAACCTACAGCAAAACAATGTGCACAAGCACTTGGAGGAATGAAAACCTCAACTAATATTTACAAGGTGGATAATTTCCCTTTAGTAGCAATGCTTTAGATATATTCCATTGACTGGAATCTGCAGTTCTTCGCCATCCAATGAAGACAATTGGAAGACATTGTTGTCCTTACACTTTATGACCATGTATGGGCCACTCCAAATGGCATCAAATTTTGAATGCCTTCCCGGTTTTTCTTTATCTGCATCCCATTTTAACACTAGATCTCCAACTTGGAAAGATCTACTCTTGGCCTTCCTATCAAAGGTCTTCTTGATCAAAGCTTGATCCTTCTCCATTGCTTGGGATGCTTGATCTCTGATCTCTTGGAGCTCCATCAACTCTGCATATCTCACCTCCATAGGCCCAAACTAAAGAACTCTAATCGCTTCATGAGTTCCAATGTAAGCAACTCAAGTGACATGGGCAAGATTGCCTCTCTTCCATAAACAAGCCTGAATGGAGAGTTACTGTGGATCTCTTGGGAGTTATCCTATCAGCCCATAAGGGGCTGATTTTAGTTTGGTATGCGGGACCTCCGATTCTCATCAAGAGTCCTCCTAATGATCCTCAACAAGTTCTTATTTGTAGATTCATCCCGGCCATTACCCCGAGGGTAGTAGTTTGATGAAGTACTTAGGTAGATCCCGTTCTTGACAGCCCACTTAGTCACTTTGGATCCAATGAATGCTAATGCATTATCCGAGATTATTGTAGCGGTATGCCAAATCTGGTTACTATCCCCTCATAGAAGTCTAAGATGTTAGACTCATTTGCTTCCTTGAGTGCTCTCTTTGCTTGATCCACTTGGTGAAGTAGTACGTGGTGTCAAAATCCACTTATATCCATTGCTTGAATTGGGATTAATGACTCCAATGAAGTCCAAACCCCATTGCATGAATGGCTGGTCAACTGAAATTGGATGCAATGGAAGGGCAGCAAGCCTCTCTTTACCTGTGAAGAATGCACAATTCTTGCACCTTTTGATCCACGCAAAGCAATCACTGAAAATCTTGGGCCAATAATAACCAGCCTTCATGATTTTTAGAGCTGTCACTCTTGGTGCAAAATGACCACCAGCTGGTCCACCATGGAACTCTTCCAACACCCTATGAATCTAATTTGTGCTAATGCATCTCAGCAGCACTCCATTCACATCTTTCTTGAACAAAACACCGTCTACTATGGCATATGGGACAACCTGCAATCTGAAGTGTCTTCTTTGGGTTTTGTTCATCTCTAGAGGGCATAGGCCTATGCTTAGGAAGTGCATTATACCTTGGGTCCAACAAGGAGTGGGGACAACATTATCCTCTTCTTGAGTGCTACCTTGCACATGGCTATCTTGAACTGTCAAAACAGCCTCTTCTTTATTGCATACTCCTTTTTGCTTCCCCATTTCCTCTTACCAGCTTGGTGACCTTGATCTCAATGTCATACTCCATGACACGAGTGATCCAACCTGCCCTTTTCTCATTCAAATCCTTGTTGAGGAGGAAGTCCTTTACTCCCGCATGAGAGACCAACAACTGAACCTTGTTGTTTGAGACTAGATGCTTGAATTTCTTCAAGCTTCTGATTACTGCAAGTACATGCTTCTCAATAAAAGAATATCTCAACTCATAGTCATCTAGGCTTTGGCTGAAGAAAGCAATTGGCTACTCATCATTGTCCTTGTTTTGCTATACCAAAATGGCAGAAATAGTATCATTACCTCCAAATGTATAGAGGATGAAATCCTTGGAGAAATCTGGGTTGATGAGAGTTGGTGCTTGAGAGATGGCTTCTTTGATTGCTTCAAAACTCTCCTTGCCTTCTGCTGTCCATTTGAAAGCCATGCTTTTCTTCAACATCTTGGTGATAGGTTTGACAAGGGCTGCAAAATCTGGGACAAACCTCCAAACAAAATTTATTCTCCCCAAGAAACTCTGAAGTGCCTTCTTGTGGCTTGGCAATGGTAGTGCTCTTATGGCTTCAACTCTCTCTGGATCAATTGCTAATCCTTCTTTGGAGACAATATGGCCAAGGAGCTTTCCTTCATGTGCTAGGAAGATACACTTCTTAGGATTCAAAGACACTCCAAATCTCCTACACCTTTGGAAGACTTGTCTCAAATGAGAGAGGTGGTCTGTTGCATTCTTTGAAAAAACAGTGATATCATCAAGATATATCAGCACCATGTTGTTAATCAAACCTTTGAACGCCATGTCCATTGCTCTTTGGAAGGTAGCTCCAGCGTTGGACAGCCCAAATGGCATTTTCCTGTATGCATAAGTTCCCCATTTGGTTGTGAAGGCTGTCTTGAACTGATCTTCTTCCTTCACCATAATTTGATTGTACCCTGAGTAGCCATCAAGCAATGAAAACCTTTCGGAGCCAGCAACAACTTGTAAAATCTGCTCCATAGAAGGAAGTGGGTAATGGTCCTTGAGAGATGCTCTATTCAAATCTCTAAAATCAACGCACAATCTGATCTCTCCACTCTTCTTTCTGACTGGAACTAAGTTGGCAACCCAACTAGAATGCTTGATTGGGAATATGATTCTTGACTCAATCAACTTGTTCAATTCCTTCCTCATGAGAGGTTCCATGTGTGGATTGATTGGCCTTTGTTTTTGCCTGATGGGCTTAGTATTTGGATCCAACTCAATGGTGTGCTGAGCTAACTTGGGATTGAAACCTTTCAAATCTTCATAGCTCCAAGCAAACACATCAGGGAACTCTTGACACAGCTGTATGAACTCATACCTTTCTTGTTCAGTTGTCATCTTTCCAATTTGCAATGGTTTGTTCTCTTCCACCAAGATGGATACTGAATCTTCTCTCTTGACCTGAATGTTTGCTTTCTCTTTCCTAAACTAATCATTGGGATTGAAAATGGACTCCAAAGTGATAAGTCCCTTGGGCAGCTTGTTAGTTCTCAACTGTACCACTTGGTCACCATACTGTTGTTCTAATTTTTCCTGATTTTTAGCTGAGAACTTAGCTTCTTCTTGTAAGAAATGGATGATTTGCTGGTCATTCTCAAACACTTGCCAACTTACATTGTTATCCGGCACTGAAGGCCTCACAATCACATGGATGTTTGGTTGTACCTTGTCCTTTTGAATGCTTTCCACAATATCAAAGGCTGCCCCAACTGCTGCAAGCTTGTCAGCAGCTTGGTTTTCTTTTCTAGGAATGGATTTTATGCTAAAGCCCTCAAAATCTTCAATGAGGTCCCACACCCTGTTCTTGTAGCACTTGAGCAGATTATTCTTGACAACATGCTGCCCCTTAACTTGGTTTACAATCAATTCACTATCACCAAAGACTTGCAAGTTCTTTATTCCTCTCTTTATTGCCCAATGCATCCCTTGCACCAAGGCTTCATATTCAACAGTGTTATTGGAGCATGCAAACTGAAATCTAAAAGCTAAATAGTACTTTACTCCTTGAGGTGAAATAAGCATAGCTCCACCTCTTGCACCTTGTCTACTCCTTGATCCATCAAAAAATAGCTGCCATACCTCATTGTCATCCTTGTGGTTTGGCTTGGTGATGCTAGGAATGGGATGATCTTCTTGATGTATGCAATAGACCCCTAGCTTAGATTCTTCTACTTCTTGATAAGGATCAAAAGCATGCACCTTGTTTTCCCATTCATCAAGAGTTAGATCCAGGATGCTTCCAACCTTGGTGTCAGCTTCATCAGTGCTTGGGTGATCTTCTTGATCAAATGCCGAACAGTTGGCGTTGATCTAACTTGGAGTGTAGGGCTCAATGTGGAAATTTGCAATAGGTTCAGACCTAATTGTAGCTTTGGTTCCATACCTCATTCTGAACAACATGTGTGACCAATCAGCAGACAAATATCCTCCAATCTTGGCTATGAAATATCTTGACAAACATAGGGCAAAGAGTGGTGGAAGGTCTATAACTGATACATCTTGTAAAACAACAACATTTGGACATGCATGCAAGGTAAGACTCAAGTTTCTAATCACCCCAACTGTTGTTACTGCTGTCCCATCCAACTGCACTACCCCTTTGGATATGGTTTCATATTGAAGTCCTAGCTGATCAGCTATTTGCTTGGGCATCACTGAGCTACTTGCCCCGGAATCAATCATGCAATTGTGCACCAATTGGTTTCTAATGATTAATGAGACATAAAAAAGGATGGGGCTTCAACATTTTACCTTGTTGTCCTCCATGATTCCCTTCAGTGGGCAAGCATTTGTGAGCACCTTCTCTTGCATTTGGACTTGATTGATTCGAAGTTAGCTTGAGTCCTTCATGGTAGCTTGTAGCAAATCTCTCGGCTGGGATAGATAGGGATTCCCACATTGATATATTTACATTTTTCTTCTTCATCTGATCAATGATACTAAATGGTGATGAAGGATCTCTTTTCTATCCCTTGGTTTGCATATTCATCCCTTGCATGTGGGCAGCAACAACTGGTATTTGAGTTGGTCTAGGAGTTGTTCTTGGCTGCCCTTGTGCATTTACAACTGGATTTTGTTTGCCAACCATTTGTGGAGCCATAAAAGGTTGTGGATTGGTTGGAGCTAATGGCTGTTCTTCACCCAAATTCCTTCTTTTTGACCTTGTGTTGGCTGCAACACCTTGAGAGACTGTTTGATTTATGCCACAAAAATCCTCTGCCTGCCAGTTCACAAGTGTGGTGTCATTTGGAGCTGATTGCTGCTGGAATGTTTCTTGTTGTTGGTTGTTTCCTTGACTGCCCTCACCCTCCACACCAGTAGTTGTCACCATTAATGCTTGATTCAAGGCACCGTTGAAGCACATAGATTGGTTGTGAGGTTCATTGCATGGAAAACACCAATCATACTCCTGAGAAACGTTGTTTTGTGTTGGCACCAATGCCTTAGAGGCAGATATAGCATTTGGATTATAGGGCTGAAATGGTCTGTTGGTAGGAGGCCTTGCTTGATTTAGATTTGCAGCTGGATTGGGTGGTCTATGAGGTTGATATGGCTGCTGTTAGGTTGAGCTTGAGGTTGGAAGGAAGGTCTAAAACTTTGGGCTTGTTGCCTCTTGAGAGTAACCAACTCATTACCTAAATTTTGCAATTGCTTCATGACTTCTTGAAGCTCATTTGGGGCACTTGGAGATGAAGTAGAAGCTTCATTTGAACTCTGATTTCTAGGAGTGGGAGAAGGAGCCAAATTAGGTGCTTGATTAGTGTTTGGGCTCTCTAAACTTGGAAACAATGGCATGGGAGGTCTAGGGGCTAGTTTGCCAGCTTGGATCAAACAATTTTCAGCCCTAATGGCAATGCTATAAGCCATAGGGATAGTTATGCCTCCCATGGACTGAATCAACATAGAAATATCAGAATTTAGAGCTTTGAGATAGTAAAGAAAAGCACCTTCTGCTGTTGGCCTGACTGCCACTGGAATTCTCTCCCAAGTCCTTTGAAATCTGAAATTAAAATCAGTCAGTTGCTCATTGGGAGCTCTTTTGATAGTTGTCAGCTGCTCCAAAAGGGACAAGTTGTCTCCCTTTTCCCCAAACTGCTCATGGAGGGCTATACATAGCTGATTCCAATTTTGAATAGAACCTGAGGTAAGACTCTTGAACCATTGCAAAGCTTTCCCTTTGAATGAAGATGCCAGCAGTTTGACAGCAACTTGCATCTCATTGATCTCATGGATTGCACAAATGTTAGCAATATCCTTAACATGATCACCAGGTGAGGTCTAATTTTCTTCAGTGAAGTATGGAATGTTCTTCAATGTTGCAACTGGGATTGGATTTTGTGCATTGAGAGCAAGTGGGCTGCTGCCAGTGAAATTGACATAGGGGTTGTTTTGTGCCATTCTAATTGGTCTTAGAACCCTTGTTGACTGAATGAAAGGCCTACCAGGTGGAGGAGTTGAGAGAGTTCTGTTTGGTGGAGATGGAGACCTTTGGATTCTCCTCCCACTTTGCCTTATTCTTGGAGATAACTGTAGATATTCAAATAGCACCTCTTCCTCTCCAGCTCTTGACCTTGTGTTGATTCTTCTCATGAGTTTTCAGGTCTGCACTGCTAAAACCAGCTGATTCTTCTTCCTTGGAGTCGCCAGATGTGCAATTTATAGCTCTTTTAAAGCAAGAAACTTGCAACAAATGCACATCAATTTTTTTGCAATGAAGATGAAGACCTCTAAGGTCCCACCGGGTGTGCCAAAACTGTTGTTGCAAATCAGCAGCACCCCTGGATGCAAATCAGGTTTCTAAGTTGATGTTTCAGGCATCCAGTGTGATTGCACAACATTGAAACCTCTCTCCAAGTGTGGGACTTGTAAAATGAGAGAGGAATCTCCAGATTAGAGGTTGGTTCCTCAAACTCCTCTGATCAGATCTGTTATTTGCATAATTGCAGAGGTTTGAATCCTAATCCTACTCTAAATTCCAAGGAGATAGAGATAGAAAGTGTAAAAATTGAAACTAAACTAATAGGTGATACACCAAAGGAGTGGTGAACACTTCTTGTTCATGAAAATTGACACAATTTCATAAAATGCAACATGAAACATCATACACAGGCTGATAAGATGCAATTAGAGGTCTGAAATGAAGCAAGACAATACAAACAAAGGACTGAAAATTGATCACAGAGTCTGCATTGTCATTTTCACTATCAAAATCCTTGCATTTGCAACATCAAAGAGGCAGAAACCTGTTACAATCATGAAGAAGGTTTGATACTTGCAAAAATCACTTCGAAGGTGAAAGAAGAAGCTTGCTATCCAAAAAAAATGTTCCACCTCAAAAAATGAGCCAAATTTGGCTTTTACAATGCATGGGTTGAGCCGGGAGAGAGAAAACGTGTAAAAATGTGGAAGCCATTCCCATTGAATGAAGATGCATTAAAACAAAGATGGGAAATCCTTACAGGACCCATTCCCTGACATTTTTGGCCATGCTGAAGAAGAATGCGACCCATTTTGCATTAAAACTGGTTGTTGAAACGTCATTTCTGGCCATTACCACGTGCCAGAGGTGTTTCTTGATTTTATCTCTCCAAACTCAACCAAAATGCAAAATTGACCCCGGAATCATGTAGATAATTTCACCAGCTTTCCATTGATATAAAGAACATGAAAATCGAGCTCTGGATCGAAAGATATGGTGATTTGAAAATTTAGGGCAAAAACAGGCCAAAATCGGATTGGCGGGCAAAAGTTTGAATTTTTACCCGTTTGGTCTTTGGAAAAATTTTCAAATTTTCCCCGCACTCCACCACTCCAGGTGCCATGTGGTGGCTTCCTATTGGCCGTGGGCCTCCTAAGGGAAAATTTCCCACAAAAACTCCGCCGAGCCATAACTTGAAAAATATGAGGAGTTAGGAGGAAAAATTTACCATTCTCGGGAAAGCGCCGAGAGAGCTCTATCCAATGGTGCCATTTTTAGAAAGATTTGAGTGCCTAAAAATCAAAAATGGAGACCGAGGCACAAGAGAGGTAAGAACATAAGGAGTTAGCCACAAAAATGAGCGGGGCACAATTTGGATAACACTATCCTCGTGCGCTACTTCCAAAAGGATGCTCGTGCCTCGCTTCCATACCTCTCACAAGTATGTCTCTCTTCCATTTCCCTTACGCGCGGGCGTTTACATGCACCCTTCTCTCATGTGAACCCCCTCTACTTCCCTTTGTGTCTCTTGCCTACAAGCCTTCCTCCGCGCCTTTTGTGCCACATCATCATCTGTTAGAATTGAGTGTGCAATACGTAACCTATCAAAGCGCTAACAGGGTGTTGAATCACGGTGACCAACCAATAGGTGACATGTGGAAGAAAAGACAAAAAAATGAGCGGTTGGCTGACCTCTTTAGTCAATCCACGCATACCATGTGTCTTGCATGTTCATACGGATCTGATATCTTCTAACATGACGTATCTTTTGCTACGAGATCTCGACACATCCATGCATGGGCTTGTCAAAAGATGTCGACACAAGCTACACATTGGAATTTTCAAAATTAGATTTAGGTGGGATTTGGTAGGTGGAAAACAAGGAAATGTCTCTCAGATCATCAATGCACACATATATTCATCCAACTACCCAGTTTTCGCAAGATCTGTTCTCCTTCTCCTTCCTACTTCTACATGTCGGTCAGGACAGGGAAGTGCATTTGATAGATTTTCAAGCGGTTTTGCAGGAATTTATCACTTGTTGTTGGTGGTTGCAGATTTGAATCCAAGTTTCCCTCTCTTTCTCCTTCTTCTTCTATAAATAACAAAGTTCTACGCTTTGTAAAAAGATCCCCTCTCTATTGTAATGTCACCATGCAAAAATGGTGGCCGACTTCCCATAGGTTTCAAACCTTGGCGTGGTCTCGTAATGTATTCTCACCTCCGCCGTGAATGTAATCGATCGTGTGCATCCCTTAAGCAATAAAATCATGTTTTGTGGAACTTATATCTTCCCTTTCTCATTTTATTTGCATCTCACCTCTCTATTTGCATTTTATGGCATGTTGTGTATATCCTTTTCTTACAGTCCACATGTTCATGTGTTGTGCATGTTGAAGGTCGAGCCCGTGTGTTGATATGTGGCGCACGTTGTCCGGCATTTTCTCCCATGCCCCTCTGTTTCCTTTTCCACTTGTGGAGAGAGATCAGCCCTTTCCTAGCGCTATCACCTTCATGTTAGTTTAGGATTTCCCCTTTCCATACATCCTTCTATCCCTAGTCCCTTGGCATGTTTAGTCTAGGATTTTCTTTCAGCATTAGGAGTAGCAGTAGCCTTAGAGATAGGTAGAGGAACTAACCTTATCTAGAGATCCGTCTCAAGCACGTAAGGTCCACAACTCGAGAGATGGTTCCATTTTTATATCAAACAACTCAGCTCTTCCAGATCTCGATACATGGGTGCACGTTTAAATGACAAACAATTTTCGCACACCCAGTGGGACCAATTTGAAGAGCTATACATCTTCATCTCAACAACCTTGATGTGTTCCTATTGAGATTCAACCTTTGGAGGCATCTTTCAACACATCTGACGACTCCATTGATTTGAACACACCCATTTTCTCATTCGTAGACCAGTTTTACCTTCCTATCTTTCATTCTCCTTCCTTCTACCATCATTCCACCTTCTCCTTTTGAAGTTATGCAATCATGACTTCTTTCCCTTCCTGGAATTCTCATTTGCAGCAGCAAAACTATTTCCTCCATCCCCTCGGTTTCAAAATATTCCTCGAATCAATGTTTTGAGCCCCATCAAGAATGTGCATATGACCCACCCTCCACTGAGCCATGTGGTTATTTTTATAACCAAAATGTTTATGAAGAACAAGTTTATGCAGATGATGGTGGTAACTCCATATGAAGCTGATTTTATGAGGTAGATTCAAAAGAAGGAGATGGAAATGATGCAACTCAGAATCAAATGCTCAATAAAGGCACCTAGAGTTGACTACAAGGTCCCTTGTGCATGGGTCACCATGTACCAAGATGGTTTAACACCCAATAGAAGCTGCACTTTATCACTGAGATGCTTCCCCAGATTACAGTGGGAGGAAGTAATGGATGCTCACAAATCTAGCACACGACAAACCTGACAATGGGGTAACCATGCATTACCATCCTACAACCCTCCCATCCCTCCGTGTCGACTTCCTCCATCTTATCCCACTACCCATGTTCCCGCTTTTTACGCACTCCCCCCATCGAGAATTCCCCTCCTCCATCCTCTCACCTTCACTTCTCTTCCTTCACTCCTTCCACGTGTGCCTCCATTCCTTCAACGCCAACTCCTTTCATCCCTTCCTCACCCATCCTCCCACCTTATTTCGAGTCCCCTTTATCTAGCTATACTATAAATTAACAACTCGCCTCCTTACGTGCCATCCCCATCCAATGTCATCATGTTTGACTACTGCAGAACAATTGAAGAATGGTATGACTCATGCGACTCTACCCGAGATGATGACATTATTAGGATGCATTTTTAGAAGAAATTTAGTTAGTTTCAGAGGGCACATTCTGAAGGAGACTCGAGTTATTTTTTAGAGGCGTAACCATATTCACCTCGCCTTAGCACGATACAACCTTCATGCACTCCCCTTCAGGAGGAATGTCTACAATACAATCCCATTTGTGAGATTGAGTTTCAAGGCAATGGGCAAACCAAAAGGATTAGGACAAAGTGCCTAATCATATATCTAACTAATCAAGAGCCAAATCTAGAGTTTCCCTCGGTCATGCTCATTTAAGAGCATGAGACGGAACTTCAAAGACACCAAAGGTCAAAGCAGAAAGTGCCTACCATATCGAGACCGTAGAACCTATACAAGAGGTATATGTTTTGTTTGTTGATACTTTGAGGAGGGTGAAACACCATCCGCGAGTCTCACTCTTATTTCCAACTATGTTCAATGCCAAATCAATTACATGGTCACAGTTTGTAAGGAAGGAAGCTACTTCTCTCCCCGCCCGTTGCGGAGTTTTACTTAAGTGCCCTTTTCCTCTCGGTTAGTGTAGTTTAGTTTAGGTTTGCTTCCAAAGTAAAACAAGATCCCACGCACACTCTGCATGTTCCATTTGGGACATGTATGTTCTTCATTTTTGTACATAATTTTTGTTCTAGCATGCTCCCTCGACATTGTTTCCTTTCTAATTGTGTGCCACACGCCCCTTTTTTTCTATTTAGGATGGTAGTTCAATTTTAGCAGAGCGGTTCCAACGATCTACATAGCCTTCAACTCTCACAATCCGATTCAAAACATCCTCATATGAGAGCAATAATTCAATTCGAGTTTATGTGGTGTTTTTCGGTGACTCCAAGGGTGTTCTTCAAGTTGTAGATTAGTTCTTTAAGTTTCTAGGCTTGAATCCATGCCCAATGGATGCTTCTAAGGCTACTGGTCTCTTCATCTAGAGGCAGATGACCCCAAAAATTCACCAAACTATTATCCCAAATAACTCCCCAAGTTATTTGGATAACTTATGTTTTATTCTAACTCTATTGTTTCACATTTCAGGTTACGCACACTCAAGTTTGCTTCCTTGGCATAATTTTCTTGGTTTTTGTTCTTCCGCGAACCCTCATGCACTTTTATCCCGCCTTAGCTTTCTCTCACGCTTTTTCTACATGCTTCTACTTTCACTTGGTATTCTTTTGTATCCCTTCATTTCCCCTCTATTCCTTCCCTTGCGCACCCACTTTCATTCTTGATCTTTCGTGCACTCCTTGCATGCACACCCTAGACTTGCCTTCCAATTTAGCTAAGTCCCTTGTATATCTTCGCGCTTGCATGCTATGCACTCTTCCCTTTCTCGTCCTCAAGTTCTCCTTCCATAAGGATGCTCACACCATGCTTCCATACCTCTCACAAGTATGTCTTCCTTTTATTTCCCTTGCATGCACCCTTATCTGCGCGCCTCCACTCTACTTCCCTTCACGCCTTCCTCTACAACTTTTTTCCACATCATCATTCGTCGTAATTGAGTGTACAACACGCAACTGTCAAAGCGTGCTTACTGTGGTGCCAAATCTTGGTTACCAATCAATGCGTGACATGTGGTAGAAAAGACAAAAAATGGTCGTTTGGCCAATCTCTTGATTAATCCATGCGTACCACGTGTCTTACATGTTCATACGGATCGACATATTCGACAAACGTATCCTTTGCTACGAGGATCTAACACATGCACATTTGGGCTTGTCAAAAAGCTTCGACACAAGATGCACGTTAGACTTTTCAAAATCCGATTTAGGCGGGATTTGGTAGGTAGAAAACAAGGAAATGCATTTGACAATTTTTCAAGTAGTTTTGAGGCATTTATCACTTGTTGTTGGTGGTTCGTAGATTTTAATCGAGTTTCCCTCTCTTTCTTCTTCTCTTCTCTCCCTCTTCTTCTATAAATAACATAGTTGTGATTTGTAAAACAGATCCCTCTCCGTTGTAATGGCACCATGCCAAAATGGTGGCTGACTTCCCATGAGTTCTAGACCTTGGCGTGGTCTCTCGTAATGTATTCTAGCCTCTTTCGTGAATGTAATTGATTGTGGCATCCCTTAAGCAATAAAATCATGTTTTGTGAAACTTCTATTTTCCCTTTCTCATTTTATTTGCATCTCGCCTCTCTGTTTGTGTTTTCGGCATGATGTGTGTCTCCTCTCGATTGCAGTCCCCATGTTCATGTGTTGCACGCTGTATTTGAAAGGTTGAGCCCATGTTTTGATCTCGTGGCGCACATTGTCCGCCCTTTTCTCCCATACCCTCTATTTCATTTTCCATTCGTGGAGAGAGATAGACCCTTTCCCCGGTGCTATCACCTTCCCGTTAGCTTAGGTTTTCCTCTTTCCTTACATCCTTCTATCCCTGGTCCATTGGCATGTTTAGTCTAGGATTTGTTTTCAGAATTAGGAGTAGCAATAGCGTTAGAGATAGGTAGAGGAACCAACCTTATCCAGAGATCCGTTTCAAGCGCGAAAGGTCCCACAACTTAGAGACTGTTCCATTGTTGTCTCATACATCTTGGATCTTCTACATCCGAGATGCGGGTGCACATTTGAACGACCAACATAACCATAGTAAGCCAAAATGACCTCCAAGACTCCAAATTGCACATTTGGAGGGAAAGCCAATTATTCAAATTTTGAAAGACCTAGACTCAAACTACCACAACTAAATGACTCCTAGAATAAGTTTTGGTATTTTTATTCTCATCAAAGTCACATTATACCCTTTTACCCACTTCTAGCCCTTTACATTTCCTCTTAATCTAGTCTCACCGGTAAACTCTTTGATGACCAATTAAACGAAACAATCACCCTACAAAGTTTCATTATGTAACTCTACACCCATTTGATTTTATACTCCCTTTATTTTTTTGCCAATTTCTCCCTATTGCCCCTGGTTATGATCAAATCACTATGTACAGAGAAAACAATCAAATTTTATGCAAATGTAAAATAAGTTTCACATACCCATTACCCTTGTTATGCTTTGTACACCTTACATCCACTAATTCAAACTTTCTATTGCTCTCCATAAGGTAATTTCACCTCAAATATCCTTTCTTAGTATTTTTCTAACATGTTACTTCTTAGGCTACCTATAACTTCTGGTGGAATTGTTATATAGGTTTAACACTTCTTATTTGTGTCAACCATACTTACCTCAAACCATACATTACCATGCATCATCTGATCCTTGAGCTAGCATGCTATGATCTCATCCCTTGCTCTTGCTTTTGAGGTTCTCATTACACTCTTGACTATTGTTCATAATTCCTTCTCTTGGACATGCATCAATTCATCTCCGATATTGTCTTCAAACATACCTAGGTTTCTTGGTGCCATTCCATACCCTACTTTCTATTTTTTATCATGGTTCCCTGGTTCATAATTATTTTCCATTATTCTGCATATAAATCTATATACTCAATTCCATACTATACCTGTTACCCATCAATTAGGTCCAACTTGAAATGTCATGTACAAAGGTTATAGTTTAATGAGGTCTATTCAGGCTCCACATACTAAATATACTCCACCTAGCTAGATTCCTCATTCTACATGCTTAGAACACTTTATCTACCCTACTACAAAGTGTTAAAACTATTGGTACAATCATGCACTTGCATTTCACATGCAATCTCTTTCCAAGGGCCTAGTTAGCTTGTAACCTCTAACCACATAAACTATGTTGGATCTCATATTTGTTCCAAACAACCAAACTAACAAAAACATGATTTGGATACCCTCAATTAGGTTACAAACCATATGTCACATTCACCTAGGGTTACTTTGTACGGTTTTGGAGGTGAATTAGGACTTCTTAACAACAATGATTATGACATTAAATACTTGGGGTAATAGTTTTACCTAGGCCAATAGATACACCTAAAGAAAATACTTAATTAGGCTTATGACACCTAATTTCCACCTCTAGCACACCTAAAACTTCATCATAGTTACTTTTATTTTTACATTGACTTGTTTAAGCAAAGTTACTTAGTCTTATCATAACAAATATACTAAAATAGACCCTATGTTCCTATGACATCTTATTCTCTTGATGCTCCTGCATCAACTTCTTAGGATTACAAGGGATAAACAAGACTTTGTTCATTTTCACTTCATTCAACTTAGTTACACCTTAAATCCCTTATGTACAACATGTTTAGGACTCTATCAAGTCATTATACTTGTTAGTTATTAAACTTGTCAATTTTTACCCAATCTTGACCTTCTAGATCCTTGTTCATTCATGCACAAGTAGTTATTTAACCAAGTTCTCCTTGTGTAGGATTTTGATCACCATGCTTACTAATTATACGAAGTTGTTTACATTTTTGTGTAGGATGCCACGAATGAAAAAGTACAAACAATTGATTTCCCTAGATGTTCAGGACGTGGGAAATGGGAAACCACATTTTTCTCAAGACGATCTTGAATGGACACCGATTGGGGAAGACAATGGTCACAAAGATCTTTGTGTGGAAATACCTATGGCATAACTCGATGCCTTTATTAATCGGGAGAGACTTATCGATATATTCGAGATGAATTTCATATGCAAGTAAAATAGGGTTAACCATGTTTGAAGGGACACACACCAACATATTTAATCATTATGTATCACATGTTTATTTATAATAACTTTATGTTTCGTCATCCTTTGGAATGGTGTTTACATATGTTGATGTCACATTTTCACGTTCGTCCTGATGTCATTATGTATTTCCTTTTGTTTTAGCTACCAATGTACTTACGGACCTGGCGACAACAGAAACAAACCACCTACCAGTGAAAGAATTAGGAGGTTTAAGAAAAAATGTGGATGCCAGTGTCATTTAAATGTGAAGGTTATGTTTGGTACACCAGACGCGGCACATATCACATATAATGATATGTATCAAGTTGATAAAAACAATGAGTTTTTCCATGGCTTAATGGACACAAGCTTGATACATGAATTGTTTTTGCTCCAAATTTATCAGATAAATGTAAGCAATACATTGAATGTATTTTTCTTGCTGGAATACTGTTGACACCATTATCAAAAGGCACTACAAAAATATTTAGTGGGCGAAGCTTTTCAACAAAAGGGATGAGTACTTAACTAGGAAAGAAGTGTTGAATTCATGGATGAGGGTGAAGAGCATTAGGTCTCAAAAGCACCAACATGACAACACTAGTATCAATTTGTGGCATGTCGCTGAAAGGGATACATTTTTTTATTATAAGAGGCCGGTTGGGACCGACATGCCTTTCATTATGGGCCTTCAAACAATGTGGATGCTTGAAATAATGGTTCGTCACTATCACAACTCCATCATTGCAATAAACTCTACGTTCTAAACTAATAAATATGGGGTAAGGACATTGTTGTCTAATTTTCATGCATAATTGATGTTTGGATAGATTTGTTTAAGTCAATCACATACTAATAATAATTTTGTTTATAATTTGCATCAGTACCAATTATACACGCTTCTAGTTTTTAACGAGCAAGAGGCTGGGGTTCCTATTGCATGGGAAATTTCATCCTGTGATAGAGTGGATGACATATATGCATGGCTTGCTGAATTCTACATGAGGGGGGAAAGGAAAAGGATGGATTGACATGTCAATGAATTCATTATGGATGATACGACTTTGAAATACAAGCTATAAAGTATACATAAATATTAATATGTTTATCTATAAATTTTGAACACAATTTACATCACTAATGATGTATGGGTTGTATTCAGTTTTTGTGTCTTACTATACATATGCCATGTTCACAGGGCCTCGCTAAAGAATATTTACATGTTTTTTTTTCTTCATTTTTGTAATACAACGTTTACATGATTGGGTTGCATTTTGTTGTTTTGCATTACTTATTATCACACAATTTTTTTATAGATATAAAAAGAAGGAGGTGGGCTTGCTAATGTTTTGAGAGACTACATGACATCATGTGTTCCATCAATGACCATGAGCACGTGAATTTTTCCTCATTGACAAGTTCATGGAGGAGTTCAAAGAGGAGACCGCCTTTATGGAGTATTTCAGAAAGACGTGGCTATAAGACAGATGTATTGGTAAGTGGTAACTACATAGTTATGCATAGATTTAATAATTCTTAAGTCATCTCTAATGGTTTTTTTGTTTCCATGTGTAGCTATGTGGTCAAATAATTTCTACAACTTCACCCATGCCAATCAGGATACAAATGTGTCCATAGAATCTTACCATTATTTCTTGAAGACCCGATACTTGTGCGATCAAAGAAAGAGATGCACAAGGAGAATGGATTGGTTGTTGTACACATTGGTGTTTTGAGTTGAACTCCATTACAAACAAAAGAGGAAGTTGCAAGTATCGGGTTTATTGACAAATTACAAGAAGGAGAAAGAACTTTTGACTGCCACTGAAAGGGCTAGAGCAATACTAGACAATGATTGTTGTGCAAACGATACTATTCAAGGGTCTTACATGGTTAGAAGTCAAACATCTAGGGACCGATGGTATTTCGTTTAAAGATTCACCCTGAATTTTTATGTTTGCAACTGTCCTTGGGCTACCAAAGGCAACACCTGTAAACATGTTGTGAAGGTGTCACAACTTGAGAGGACACACGAGGGTAGTGCATCTACTAGGGATCCAAATTTCAATGGTGAGGGTGTATGTTTTCGTTTCATTATTTCAACTATTTTGTACCAATGTTATCCTCATAACATTTCATTGTACATCCTCTAAAAGTATTGTTGTCATTATAGATGACCATGTTGACCATGGAATCAATTGAATGCGTTGCACCTAAAGATGATCCATCGGAGCAGCCCCACATTGTGATTGACAGTATAATTAATTTATTATAAATGAATAGTGGTTGATATATCAACAATTTCACAATTACTAAATGAATTTTATTTTTGGTGACAATTAATAGTGATGAGGAATTTAGTAGGAAACACTATACCTTATTCCTGAACATGTCAGAAACCATGGAAATGCGTTGCAAGTGCTCAGTGAGTCTAAAGAGTTTTTGAAATCGTTGTTGGACATGGTGCCAGACAGTGATGAAAAATGTTTGCTTTTGGAGATTGTGTGTAACAATTTAAGAAGCTTTTAGACAACTCTGGTTCATTGCCATTCATTTTCATTCCTAATTATAGTGAAAATGAGACTTATAACACCCATTTGCGGCCATGGTTCAGGGCAAGCAAGTAACCTCAAAAGAGGAAACAAAAAGAGACCTGTAGTTCCATATTTAAACACTAATGCTCAAGATTACGGGGATTATACATTTCCTTACACAACTCATGGAAGGAGAAATCTCAATCAAACACAAAAATGATCCTGTATAGCAATTAGATAAAGTTGTGAGGCTATAACAACTAGTTTGGGTGAGTACAAATGTAATGTGATTACAAGACGTATTCATTGGAATTCAAGACACTTTAATTTCTATTTCGTAATTCGTAGGGACAAGCCCCTGACCGGAATGCATGTTCCATGTCGTCACCTCTCATTTGGAATATCAAATTCATCTTGAAGGTATTTATGTCTATGTGGAAAATAATGTTAAGTGTAGGGTTTTTTACTGTTATGTGGATTACATAATCTTGTTTTAGTATTATTACGACAAATATTTTTTCATGGTGCCTCATCATGTTTAAGAGAAATGATGCTAAATGTTGTATTATGTGTGTTATGAGTTTTACACATTTGGATTTTATTGTATTATGTATATATTTTGTGATCTTGTATCTGATAATGGTGGTATATGTTTTTTTTTTTTGTAGCTTATACGATGGAGGGGCATGCAAAAGTCTCAAAGCAAGTGGTCTAAGGTGGCACATTCAGTTAGAGTTGGATGAATATATTATAAATGGCCAAAATGTAACTGAATGCTCTCATTCTATCTGGATAGTGTCATACTATGTGAAGGTTTTCAAGAAGTATCTGAGGAAGAATATGGGTTTTTGAATGAATGTTTGTAATATTGGCATGCGGTAGACATTTTATTGTAATGTTGTAATCTATAAGTGGTGCTTTTGTAATATTGTAACATTGTAGCCCACAAGTGGTACATTTTTGTAATAGTGTAGCCTTGTAATATTGTAATATTGTAACCCAGAAGTGGTACATTTTTGTAATATTGAAATGAAGAAAACTCAGTTTTTGTATACGAAGAAGCAATCTATATGTGTTGCACTCTAAGTCTTTGAGCTTTTAATCTTATCTTGTGGAATAGACCTAAGTTTTACATTAAATATCTAAACTCTTCTCTTTCAATACATAGATGTATAATTGATGTGACTATAGGTATAAAGGTACATCTTATGTTCTGAGAATGGGTTGCTTTGATATGTAATGTATTTCATTGAATGATTTGGGGTTTTCCTTCTAGATGGAAGTTTTTTGGAGAATTTATCTTTTAGTCATCTAGATGTAGAGGATATTTGGGGAGTGATTTCAATCTTAGAAGCATGCCATGAAAAGGAAGACATGTAGTTTATTTGTTCTTGAATTATGAAATGTCATGTTCTGTGTGTTTATACAGTTTGCATGAGAAGATGTTGGTAAAGCTTATGGTTGTAGGTACATGTCTTAGAGTGCAGGGTTTTAAGTGTCTGAGCATTTTATCGCGTGCACGAGTGTGAATAATACTGATCTGAGACCATTAGTAGAGATTGTAGACCTCTCGAGATAGGTGTAAAATATGTATAAATTTTTCTGAGGAGGTTGATCTCCCCAGGTATAATAGTGTGTTTGATTTTTAAGTACTCTTACTACCCATACAGATTGTTCACAAGATTCACAATACTAAATTAGGCTAATTACCTCATAGAAGGTTATAGTGCATCTTCTTACCCTATTTCTTAATTTGAGATTGATGTTATTTCATCCAATATACCCCTCATAGGTCATGAAATTTAACCTCCTCACATTTCACTACTATTTTTAAAATCATGGTCATTGGTGTTGTCATTGATGTCAAGTGACATTGATGGAAAAGCAAAGTGAAAGGTGAAGTGAGACCTTGTAAGGAAGTTCAAGATGGTCTCAGTGCCTTACAAGTTTGGTTGGTGAGGTAGGAGTCTAGTGGAAGCATGGACATGGCATACATGGATGGTTAGGATGTGGTACGGGTCAGGTATAATGGTATAAGCATGATAAAAAGCTCTCACAATGAGTATTAGGTCATTTGGTGGAAGTCTCAGGTCAAAATGATTCATTTAGGCCTATTTCTTGAGCCTGATGAGGTATGAAAGGATGGTACAGGTCATGAAAATTCCATGAGAGTATGGAAGTAGCTTAGTAATGTTGTCTAGGGAATATTTGAGAAAAAATAAATCTTATTTTAGGTCTTGAAGGAAAAATTCAAAAGTTAGCCAAAGTTGCCCTTTGGGAACTCAGTTGTTCTTGCATGCAAATGAGATAGGTTAGAAAATTTCAGACCTATACCTATCAAAAAATCATGGTAGATTATAGAGGAATGCTTCTTTGTGCTTCATGCAAAATTTCAGGTCATTGTGAGGTCATTTGGGCAAGTTCAAGTTTTTACAAAACAACCTTCTTAAAAAGTGCATTTGGAGCAGCATGGCTTCTTAAGGGTCAAAAAAATTTATGGAGGCCCCTTAAAATAAATCATAGAAGGAATTTTTGAAGTAAATTTTCCTATAAGTCATGTGCAAAAAGTGGTGTGTCAAAAGGAGGTGTATTTGAAAATATATGAGCATTTTAATGGAGTAATTTTTCTCTCTCCTAGACTGTGTTTTGAATGGAAAGAATCAAAAGGTAAACCTCGATATGAAATGTCTAGTTTGAAATTTGGAAACCTTCATTGGATATTTTTTTGTATTTTTTCATACTTCTTGGGTCATGGTTTGGTGTTCAAGTCACCAATCCCAGTCAGTGCTTCTAATGACTTCTCATCTCAAAGGATAACTTCCATGAGTTTGTCAGTTTTAGCTATTCAAAAGGATTCTTCAAGTTTATACAAGCACCTGGAGCTTGATGGGCACTTAGTATATGTTTTCTATCTTCCATCAATGGTGGTTGAAGATGCTATCAGGGGTCAACTTGCATCCTTCATCTTATTCAGTGTTTGCACAACTAAAATTAGGTGTTATTGCACTTTAACAGATTATAAAAGAGGGCTTAAGAACAAGTGTATGATGTAATAACAGTGAATATTTTAAATCTAAACAAGGTCTTTAAAGTATTCTTAATAATGTGTTAAGAGTGAAAGTGGTGTAGTGCTCATTGTTGATACTCCAAAGTTGCTTAAAGGAGCTGGCAATCCAATTTAATCTTGCTCTTAGATGTATTGTGTTAAATTCATATTTAAGGGAGTGCTTCAAATATCTTATGGTTTTGGCAAGATCAAATCAATCAATTTTTGTCAATTTTGAAGGTATCTAGGGCTCATCACCAAGTGTCCTTTCTCAAAAGGTATGACTATGAAGTTTTCCCTTTCTTCTTTGCCTCATAACAATCATTCATATAAGGAGAAATGTGAGTGTGTGGAAAAGATCAGATATAAAAATGACTGTGATGATGCCAAGTAACAAAATAGTGGTATAATAGTTCAAAATCATGGTTATTTAGTATATATTAATTAGAGCATATACAAAGTTTGAAGTGTAAGGGAGACAAGTAATATCGGAACAATATAGAGTGATTGAAAAGAAAGCAATAATACTATGTATAGAAAATGAATGTCATGAAAGAAATGATCAGAAATAATTGACCTTTTGGACACCCAACAGTCTTACAAACTCCCTACAAGATTTCAGACTTGACCTCAAATTCTAACATATAAATCCTTTGTTAAGATCTCACAATTAGCCTTCTCTAACCTGTGCACAAAGTCCTAGCAAGATTGGTAAAGAAATATCTTAAATGCACCAATGAAAATTTGAAAAATCTCCTCGAAAAACTTAGTGTACCTCCTCATTATTGTTTGTACTAAATTTAGGGAGGAAATGTATTGATTTGATATCCCTGATCTTAGGCTCTAGCTAGCTTCTTGTTGTAATTCACAGACAAGCCAAGAGGGTCCTTCTTAGCACAACTTTCATTATAACTTGGCTTATAGTTTCAAACTTTCACTCTAGGTATAATTTAGTGCTAGATAAGGTATTTTATTACCAGTGGAAATGGAGACACAAACTCTAAACTTGGAAGGAACAATTTATTTGCAAAAAAATAGAGCATAAACTTGCCTTGGTTATCCAACTTGTCTAAGGAAGGATGGAGAGATATTTGAAGAGATATACAAGTTTCATTCATTCATTCCATAAATATTAAAGGGTAAAGACCAAGCATGCACCAATACACATAGTAATTTCCACACACAAACCTTGGTATAATCTTCTTCATGATCAATTTTAACTTGTTATCAGCATGCATCAACTTTCCTATTGCCATTTAATAAGAGCAAAGTAGACTACATAATCACAAATGGAAAATGTATTCAGAACAAGAATGTTTGCACTACTTGAAAGTCCTCCCCCGATTTCCATTCAAATGGGAATGCTCAAATTGGTTACATTTTCAAATTTTAAAAAAATCTACAAATCCCAACATAATGTTTTAGAAAAATTCAAAAAGAATAACATTCTAAATCTAGTAACCAGATTCATCACTACAAATAAATTTTTTAATAGAAAATTTAGAATCTTCGATAACTTTTAAGATAGGACTCTTAATATTTCACAAATTTTGAGAGGAAGTGTAAAGAGGAAATATCATTGTTTTCATAAAAAAATGGTTTTGTAAATAACATTGTATAGAGACAACATATGAAGCTATTTATGAAATATTTGAAACCATAATTATAGCATTGTTTCCATTGTTATAGGACCTAAAGCCTCTGCATCAATATTATTCCCTACTTCCTCCTAAATTTTCTCAAAAAACATTCCATGGTTTCTCTAAAATACATAATTTACCTGTCATGTTATCAAATGTTTACCAAATCCTAGACCTATTTATGCTACATAATATACAACATGCTTGTAGCATTTAATGCATTGTCTTGGGTCTATATGACAATGTTGTGGGTTCATGTATGATTTCTAAGCATAGAAACCAAGGTATAATGATTGGTAATTGTACATGACACCAGTGATTGGTGCATTTGGAAACTGTACATGACAAAAGTGATTGGTAAATCATGGAAATTGTGAGAAATAAGCTCATTATAGAACTCTAGTTTGATTTAATCATTTGTTAGGGAAACCATTCATCCATACAGTCCTTTACAAAGTATCTTAAGTGTTGAAGATAAATCTCTATGGATATTTTGAGGAAGGAGGGTTTAGAACTCCAAACCCGACTGAGATTGTTATTGTGAAGCAAGAAATTGAATTCAAGGTCTGAATTTGTATTAAGGGTTAACATTCATCATCTCAGAGTTGTAGAGACATTGTTTGATGTATTTAGAGAGGTGAAGTGTGAAATCATTGAGAACTTGAGTTAGGAATGTCTAAGAGGAAGGAGTCTATAGTTTATGATATTGGCATCTAGAGGTTAAGCCTGCAAAGCACTCAGAAAAGGGAAATTTCAAGCATTCTTCAATGTTTCTAGTAAGATCATCTCAAGGCCAAGGTGTTCATAAATCTACATTAAAAAAATTATGCTTTGAAATTGAGTTTAAGAGAATTTATAGTGAACTTATCTTTCTCAATGCTTTACTATGATGAATAATGGAATTTATCTAGGGCTTGCCTTTTTATACACCAAATAACCTCCAATTGCCTTGAAATCTGCAAGTTAGGTTGAGGAAGAAGTGTGTTAAGATATTATGAAGAAAACTTAAAAAAATAGTGGTGTGAAATTATTATTTTTGTGACATTTCAAGCCCAAGTGCTTAAATAGAATAAAGGATTCCTAGAAATGTTAGTTTTGGATCTTAACACTCCTTTCAAGAAAAATTATAAGCCAAACAAGACTGTCTCAAGCCTAATTTTGGCCTAATAAACCTAAGGAGGAAAATTAAGGTTGAGGAAGCTAATTGAGGACCTAGGTTCTAAATTTTTGCAAACACCTCAGGTATGGTGAAGAGAATATAATGAAGTAAATGATTCAATATGGGAACCTTAATGTGAGTTTGACTATGGGTAGTCCAAGGCTACATGGACTGAAGATCACTAATAAGAAATAAACAAGCTACTTGGGTATAACTGACTATCCAAATCTATTTTGAAGTAGGATAAGGTGGGTTCTGACATTGTTGTAAGTGGCAAATAGGGAACATATTAAGAGAAGAGGAGAACTTGAAGGACAAGAAGCAAGGGTTCTTAGAAGTTGCCTTTAACTAACTAGAGAAACCAAAAGCAAGTTAGAGGAAGGTAAGTATTAATGATTTATTCTTGGAAGTCGATTTATTTGGAGCATGAAATGACCCAGTATGGATGGATATCAATCTATGGTCATAACTTGTGATAGCTAGTATGGATGATTTAATTTCAAAATTGCAAATTAAGACTTGAACTTTGAAGTAAGCTATGGAGATTGGTACATAACATCTAAGGTGCATAATAAAGGATAACATCTATGTTCATGACATATTAACTACGATAGACTATACTATGAAGCAAGTAGACTTGTAATCTGTAGTAAAAAGACTATACTTGAATCAAGTAGACTATACACCAACTAAAGGAGACTATACGCCAAAGCAAGTAGAGTATACTCCAAAGGAAGATCACTACACTCATTGGGATTTATCATTCACCAAAACAACTATCTATCTATATGATCTCCTGTCTAACTTCTCTTTATTTTGAATTCTTGAACTATACACAATCATATAAAAGTGTTAATAGTGATTGGAAGGTTGGAAATATATTAGATTTTAATTAGGAAAAGAAGAAGAATTTCAAGTGGAAGCTAGTGTAGAGGAATCAAGAATATTGTGGAAGGAAAATAATCTTACTTGTGGAAGTTCATAGAGATTAGATGATCTTAAGCCATGTAAGAATGTGGTGAGATTATGATAATTAGTAGAGTATTTTATAGAAAGAGTGATTTAGTGTCTTGAAAATCAAATTTTGTCAATTGAGTTCACTTAGAATCTAGAAGCCAATTTTCCATAACAAGGAATGTATGGAAGGGATACAGATAATTGCACTCAGAGATGGATCAAGCCATTTGGTACACACCTCAAAATCTATAATAATATCTCAAAATAATTAATACTTCCTCATGGGACCTTGTGTTTTTTCTCTCCGGCATCATTCCATTGACTGTGTTGTCAAGAAACCCAAATTGACAATTCTTGTAAAGGAGAGTGAGATGATCATTTCCTGAGGTTCCAATGATCTGAGTGGTTGTGATAAATTGAATGAAGGATATAAAGCATGCTTGCAGCATTTAATGCATTGTCTTGGGAGATCATCCTTGGAGAAAGACAAACTTGACAGTCTCACTAGTGACCTGTAGAAGCTTATTTAAGTGCCTAGTAGGGGTTATTGATAGATAAGTGAAGAAACTCTTGAGGAAGCTTTGAGCACACAACAACGAGGTATTGAATCATTCAAGGGTTTATAACTTCTTTTGTGGTATTTTATTGCTAACATTCACAGTGAAGAGACTGAGACAAGATAGAGACACCCTGGACAAGAGGTCAAAATATCTAAAGGAGGGTGTGAAACTTGAATTCAAGAAGTGTAAGGTGGTGCTATGAAAATTAATACTTTTACTTTAAATTAAGCTATAGAAATTGGTACATATCATCTAATAATCATAATAAAGGATAAATTGAAGGTTTTAAGGATTTAAGACCACTCAAGAAGTCACTCACTCATATATTTCTCAAGTAATGGAAATCACTAAAAATTTTTGTAGAAGTAATTCAAAAACAAGGTGAAGGAACAAAAGTTATGATACACACACAAAAATACGAAAAATTCATTAACATCAACACCATCTTAAAAACCTAAAGCAAGTAGACTACACTTGGAAGCAAGAAGATTATTTTGAACATCTTAAAAACTTGACATATATCTGTTCACTACATATTAACTATGGTAGACTATACTCAAGCAAGTATCCAACACTGAAGCAAGTAGACTATACTCCAAAGAAAATAGACTATACTCTAAAACAAGTATCCAACAATCCAAAGCAAGTAGACTATACTCTCAAACAAGTATCCAAAACTCCAAAACAAGTTACTTCTATGCATTATCCGATGCTCGACCACATCCTTCTTAGGCGCTTTAAAATATGGATCTAAAATCTTGTCCTCCATATATTTTCTCAAGTAAAAAACACTTTTGTGAAGTGACCATGTGCTTTCCAATGAGGCACAAAACCCTTCATGCTTTTCAACATATGTTTTCCATTTCTCAAATGCTTCATCACTCTGCAATGATGATGTTTTCCAAGAAGGCATGGGGAAAAGAATAAGTGGCGGTCTAAACCACATTCCTATCCATTTCTTTCCTTGTGTTTGAAAAATTTGTGGAATCATCTTTGTAATTTCCATAGCTCTTCTCATAGACCACCTTAGATTTGTGGGTGAAAGTACCTCCCTCCTTTTCAAGGGAAGGTTCAATGTATCCCACCTTTTGTTGCACACTGCCAATGATTTTGCAAACTCTATTTCAGAAGGAATTTGTGAACACTTGCAATGCACTCTTTTAGCTGAGCAATATGATGGTTCTCAATATTGGGCTGATAGGCCAAAGCCCTAAATGAAAAATGTTGCTCTCCTGGTTTGGGAAATTGAGGCCTCATGCAAAAACCTTTTTCCTTCACTTTTGCAAAATACTCATCTATCCTTCAATCCCATTCTATTTGATTTTGCATTGTAGAAGAAAAGGATCTTAATTGGGACTCCCCACAAAGATATTTATTTGAAAATATGACATGTGACCCAAAAGGAGATTACACAAGTGGAATTCACACATGAGATTTTGATGTTTAGTGGAGCTTCTTGTAAATGCCTTAAAAAGTCTATGTCATTGTTTATTTTATAAGGAAATTCACAAGATATTCTTGATAATTGTCACATGTAGAACTGTTCCTCTAAGAAATCACTATATACTGACGAAGGTCTTCTGTAGGTAAGCAATTTTTCCCCTACTTCACATGCAACCTGTAGGTCCTTTTTGATATTTTCCTTTTGCTTTTCTATTTCTACCCTTTCCATCTTCTCCTCTTCCAACTGATTTTTTAATGTCTCGTTTTGAGAATGCAATTTTTCATAATTGTTACAAATTGTACCCCACACAATTCTAACATCCTCGTATGTTCAAGGAAGTTTGAACTTCCTTATCAAATTTTACTTTAGCGTTGGAAAGGGTTGTTTCTTGCTTTTCCTTGCATTGCATTTGAATATTTTTCAATTTGCATTTGTAGAGAAGAGATGAGGGTTTCTTTTGATTGTACCTTTATTTTTAGAAACTCTATTTCCTCTTATTGCTACTTGATGATTGCTTCTTGCTTTGAGAGGAGAATCACATGCTGCAATTGATCTTCTTCAACACCCCGACTTGGTGAAGCAGAGATATATGTTCTTCTTCTATAAGTATAGCCTTTCCTTTTTTGTTTCCCTCGTGCAAGTAGATGGATGTGGCAAAGTGTCAAGACTCATTTGTTCAATGATTTCCATTTCTCCTTTAATTGAATTTATGCTTCCCAAAATTTCAGCTGCCTCCTTGACGTCTTCATCCTCATGAATAATAAATTTTTGTTTTCTTTTCCTAGTCACTTCTCCCAATTTCATAAATTTTCTTTTTCTTTTGGTAATTGTTACATCGATGAAGATTAGATATCTCCTCCTATTTAGTTCTAGGTTCCATCATTTCTCTTGCAAATTCAGTGACAAATGGAGTTGATTTGGGTGCAATAGATTTAGAGAGACTCGTGCCTTTATTTCTCGAGAACTTTAGCCATCTCCTACAACAAAGTTCTCCAACCCTTTTTACCCTTATGTTGTTTGATGGAGTGTTGAAAAATCAGGTAAATGAGACCATGGTGCTTGACTACGATCCTTTATTCTCTTTATATCTAGTGGCCATATTGAGGATGATGTCATACAAATATTGAGGTAAATTGACTCGATGCACTGGTTTGTGCAAACCATGTTTCAAATGAATGAGAATCCACATTGTATCACCTGCTAGGACATTGTATTAACCTTCGCAGGTGAAATACTTCACTATTCAAAAGGCAGTTGCCCCATAGGGTTCAATAATTGTATCCCTCCTAAGGCCTTTCACATTTTTTTGTTAAGTGCCAATTGTGGTTCAAGCTCTCCTTCATCGTGAAAAATTTGAATTAGGTATTTGTATGTAGACCTTCCTGCAATCTATAACCCTTCACAAGGAATCCCTGAAATTGCACTAATGATCTTACTATTCACAGTAACCTTTGTGCCTATTACCTTCAAAGATCTTCCCTTGAAATTTTTGATGAATTCTTCCACTACTGCTTCCTTATAGCCTTCGAATTTATTCATGAACTCCAACCATACTACCTTTTAAGCAGCTCCAATACTTATTTATACCACAATAAAATGGATGCAGACTCTAGTTCTGAATATTTTTATGCCCCATTCTTCTACAATGGAGCAAGGGATACACACAGCTAGAACGATAGTGAACAATTCAGGGAATAATCTGAAGTAACATTGAATATATACCGTAGAAAGACTTATTAGGCATAATACGAAGCAAGGGAAGAAAGTATGCCTTAATGTGAGGGTTTGTACTTCCTAAAAGGTAAAGAAAGCCTCAATCTCTCCTTTCGTAATAAGGTAAAGGATGCCTAGGGGTGGTTTATTACAAACACACGTTATGAACCTACTAATTGATGTGTTGATAAAATTTTATTCAGATATGTCAGCTTATTGAGATGTTCAATATGTCAATTGATTGCAACATTTAATTGTTATGTATAATGCTACACAATTTACTATCTAATAGTCTAGTTTACGTTATTACCATTTACATGTTTTGTTGTTCGTATAATTTGATGTGTTAATAAAACTTTATTCACTCCTAATTAATTGTAAAGCCCAAATGCTTTATACCCATACATCAAAAGGAAAAAATGTATGCAATTATTCATTAAGATAATTGTCTTATAGGACATAGGTACTTACTCAAATTGCTTTAGAATATAGTATACATACCTAGAGATTGGAAGGTTGGAAAGATATTAGTTTGAGACAATTTGAGACAATTTTGGTTTTGAATATGAGATGGTAAGTATGTAGGAGTGTCAAGTTAAGTGAATAATGCTACACACTTTACTATTTAATAGTGTAGTTTACGTTATTGTTGTTCATATGTGTTGGCCACTTGCTTTGGCATGTTGGCCACTTACTCCGGAGTGTTGGATACTTGATTCAAGTGTTGTTTATGGTATACACAGTTGTGTGTATTCTAAAGAAGACATTGAAGGTTAGAAAGATATTAGAATTCAATTAGGAAAATGGTCATACCATAACCCCATTCTTTTATTATTTAAAGATCATTTGTTACTTATTTACAAATAAGTGTTGTATTTTATTTGCCTCACTTGAATCGGGCTTGGTAATATCTTGTGGTAGTGTTGTTTGTGGTGTACACACTTTGTGTTTACCACAATACATATAAGTTTGAGCCAATTTGGTTTTCAATACAAGTTGGTAAGTATGTAAGAGTGTCAAGTTAAGTGAATAATGCTACACACTTCACTATTTAATAGTGTAGTTTACATTATTGTTGTTCGATGTAATTTGATGTATTGGCCACTAGCTTGGAGTGTTGGCCACTTGCTTTTTGGAGTGTTGGATAGTTCGCTTTCAGAGTGTTGGATAGGGCTTGAAAGTAGAGAGGGAAAACCAATGTTTTTGAACCTGAAATTTTGTATGAACACTATTGAGGGAAGCCTTGAAGGGATTCAAAAAGAATTTTAAATTTCCACTGATTATTTTTTGATGCAGAGCATCCTCCATGATGCTTGGAGAGCATAAATAAGTTTGGATAAGCCTTCAAAGGCATGCAAACATGTAGTAAGAGTTAGTTTAGTTTCCCTTGCCAATTGTCAAAAATTTTAATCTCATGTTGTAATGAGTTTTTTCTATAATGTAAGAGTAAAAATAAAAAGGAATGTACAAGTAAGTTGTTAGTTGTTAGGTGAGTGTGAGTTGTCTTTCTACGTGGATGAAGGTTGAAGACCTCTTCTTCTAGGTTGTAATAGTTGTTTTAAAGTCAAATTGGGATGTTGGTTCCTATTCCCAAGCACAAATGAAGGAGTATCACTAAAAACAGGGAGATTTAGTCAAAAATGATCCAAGAGACAAAAATTTGGGAGCCTAATAATGAAGATAAAGGAACATGAGGTTGACCACTACCAAAAAGAAGACAGAGAAATAAGATTTTGTAAAAAAGAAGGGAGTACATTGTGTAATTTGAAGGATTGATATGAAAGTTCAAGATGTAATTTTCTATTTAATATGAATGTGAATCCATTTTAGGTGTATGACTCTTCATCCTCCCTTATTGCATGTATTTAGATGATTCAAATTGTAATTATGTTTGTTCCATACACTAGAGGAGATGGTTTTTGTGTATTGCATGTTTTCATGGACCGTGTGTGAAGGTTTAACTCAGGATAACAAGCTTAAAATATAACATTCATCTAAAGCCACACCTAAAACCCTACCGTCAATTTGAAGAGGAGTAATGAATTACAAGCTAGGAGGAATTTATTTCAATCCTTGACATTGAGAAATTACAAGTAATTTTTGGTCTCCTTCGAATTAGGGCTTGTTATTACTCTAAATTTCCTTCTTCAACATTTGTAGACTAGCTCAACATGCCTTGTTTCCATTCTCGTGACCTTAATTTACTTTCTAGGTATGTATAAATGAACAAAGAAGGAGAATGAACTAAATTAGTAGTTAGTGGATTGAATTGTGGTGCTTATATGGTGACTAACAATGCATGGAGTTCATATGAATCACTTAAGGAAAACTTAGGAAATAATATCAAGCTACAATCCTTTCCAAAATTTAGTAATGTTTCAAATTGTAATTCCGTGCATAATAACCTCTTGCATGTTCAATAATAATTCTGTAATCCTTCCAAGGTTATCACTCTTCATTAAAGTTCAAGATGTAAGTTTTTGTTGCAGTCATGAATGTGAATCCATTTGAGGTGTATGACTCTTCAACCTCCCTTATTGCATGTATTTAGATGATTCAAACTGTAATTATGTTTGTTCCATACACTAGAGGAGATGGTTTTTGTGTATTGCATGTTTTCATGGACCGTGTGTGAAGGTTTAACTCAGGACAACAAGCTTAAAATATAACAGTCATCTAAAGCCACACCTAAAACCCTACTATCATTGTGAAGAGGAGTAATGGATTACAAGCTAGGAGAAATTTATTTCAAGCCTTGACATTGAGAAATTACAAGTAATTTTGTGGTCTCCTTCTCGAATTAGGGCTTGTTATTACTCTAAATTTCCTACTTCAACATTTGGTAGACTCGCTCAACATGCCTTGTTTCCATTCTCAGACCTTACTTTCCTTTCTAGGTATGTATAAGTGAACAAGAGAAGGAGAATGAACTAAATCATTAGTTAGTGGACTGAATTATGGTGCTTATATGGTGACTAACAGTGCATGGAGTTCATATGAATCACTTAAGGAAAACTTAGGAAATAATATCAAGCTACAAGCCTTTCCAGGATTTATTAATGTCTCATACTCTTATTCCTATACAATAACCTCCTGCATGTTCAATAATAATTCTCTCAATCCTTCCAAGGTTATCACTCTTCACTATTATCTTTACAAATATCAAAACAAACAATAGTTCTTCAGTTCCTTAGTGCACAATTACAGTTTCAAGGTAATGCACAATCACTCCTTCCATGTCTTATCACATGCAAAATAACTTGTTTGATGACTTCACCCTCAGTGGTACAAAAGACCAATCTCAAAGGATAGTTAGCATGCAAACAAAATACAAAATACACTTAATTCTTATATTCATTTTTATATGACAGTTTTTAAACCCCGGAAAGGATTGGTCAAACAAAATACACTTAATTATTATATTCAATCAATCAAATACTTATACTGTTATAATTTAATAGCTTAGATATTAAGAAAGAAGAAGATAATATTGAATTCTCTCAAGGTCTAAGAGTTCTTAAGGGATATTTGACCAATAAATAACATTAAGATGTTGACCCTCCAAGTTGTTAAAGATACATTCGTAGAACACTAACAATTTTCATGCTAAAAATTAATCAAAGGAACAACATATTAGTTGAGTGTAATGTATGAAATGTATTCATTCGGGTTAACATTAGCTACATTACAATGCATCTAAAACATATATCAATTTTTTTGCCATGTTAAATAATATCACTACAAGAAATGCATATGCTAGTATAAATACTAATATGTATATAGTTTATAACTACAATTTCATTAGTTGAACATTGTGATTTTAAATATGTTAAAAGAGTGGCATGCCTAAACGTGTTTAAACTGTGAATGTGTATGATAAAATAAGTCTATTTTGTTTTCAATGAGAGAACAAATTGGTGAGATAGTCAACTTTATAGTATGTCGTGAGGCTCGTAGGTTTATCATGAGTGTGATTATAAGTTACCATATAACACGATTCTTACATCTCAATGGAAAAAAGTAGCAACTTTCCACATCCAGTGATTATTGTAGAAGTATGTAAAGTGATAGTGACACATGATAAAGGAAAATTACACTCTTACAAAACATGCCATGTTGGTAAAATCAAACATACAATATTTTCTTGATCCAATAAGTCATGTTCCCTTGGCGTTTTATCAAATCCTTTACCTAATTTAGTATCTATAATTCTCATGACTGTTGATTCAAATTTTAAATAGAAATGTTGGAGCTTCACTGAAGCTTGGAATGACTTAAACCATATGTTGCTAATATTGTATATAAAACTTTGTATATCCCATCTATAGAATGGACTATTTGGATTGGTATGTTTATACAAATCAGAAAGGGATTCATTAGAGCTCTTATCTCCTAGTTAAATATTCATGGCAACTTGATCATCTCCAGTAAGATATTGAACAATAAGTTTTTACCGGTGAATAGGTTATGGGCAATTGAAAGCTAAAAAGGAAATCAGAGCATGCATCAAACTACGATATCATCCAATTGACTCTCAAAGAGTTTTAGGTAATGGTAACTCTAGATAAATGAAAATTATAGGACATCATACAATTATAGTAAGAACACATGAATTGAATGCATAAAGTAAAATATCGTCAACTATTATTAATATTAATTGTTGATGTGTTACAAATTATAACTATAAAATGTTTTTAAAAACAAGTGGCTATGTCACACTTTTAGGCCTTTTTCTCATTACATATATCTGCAGAATCCCAATGTGCTTTTGAATAGTTCTTTCAAAAGTTGGTATTCCCAATCGTGATTAGCGACCGCCTCGTGAAGCTTGGCCAAGGAAATTTCATTCATTTGCAAATTTTCCGCAGACAATGTTTCCATGTTTTTATGTGCCATCTCTAGTTGAATCAAGTCCATCTCTATATTGGCCTTCGACTTGCATAGATCTATGAGCTCCAACGTTACACCTTTTATTTCTTCTCGTAGTTGTTTGTTCTCTTTTTCATAAAAACAATTTTCTCTTCCAAAACATTTATATGTTTTTTGTCAACTTCGGCCATCTCCTTATAACTTTTACGCAAGGATTGCTCTCAGGTGAACGAATCTACGTGAAAGCATCATGTTACGGTCTTCACATTTGTGAAATTAATGTAAAACAAATGTCAAAGTAAATAATTTGTTACGTTTTCACCTCCAAAGATAGTAGAATGCAAATCATCCCTTCTCCTCTTGACTGCAATAGGGACACCACCAAACATTTCAACATTTTGCATTGGTTCTTCAATAATTGCCTATCTCTTCTCCTTACTCGGGGTTTTATTCCGAGCCATCATAGGTTTCTATATGTATTGTTTTCTCCAATATTGGAATTTGTCTTATCCAAAATGAAGCAATGGAATAAGGAAAATTGACATCATCTTTTAAAATAAATGGGATATACAATCGAAGCTAGCTCATAAACAAAATGTGTTTCTCAATACAAAATGAGATATACAATCAATTGTCGATGTGATAAATAAACCGTTTAAATTATTGGATAAAAATTACCATGCACACTTAATAAAAACTCTGTTATGGATGTAGTGAGTTCCTCCAACCTATTGCCAGCCAAACCAAGCCTACAAAACTATGCATAATAAAGATCTATCATTAGTTATGTTAAAAAAATGAACTATGAATAGATATGCACGTCTCCAAAAAACAATCAACTTACATATAAATCTTAAGAGGACAATATGGTCATTCAAGAAGAAAGGAATGAAGACTACATCATAACTTACATATATATGCATGAGATACTCAACACATTAAAAAAGTTCATCAAAACACAAGCTCTTCACTAACTTTGATGAAGTGTTCATGGATGAACAAATACATAGCCTAAATCACCACTCAGATGAAATAACATACATCCAATGAAAGCAACAATGTCATTCAACACAATAATAATGAAATTGAGTAGAAGATAAAATCAAAACACACCCAAAATGAGAAATGATAACTGCAATACTGAAATGACGAAACATAATAGTTAAGCCATTTCATGGGAGAAGAATTCCACAATGATTTTTCCAAATGAAGTGTTATTCCCGTAGTAAAACCATAATTAGGTTAGAGCAATCCATAATCTCCTAATTAGATTGGACTAACAAAAAAGAGAAAACCCATGGATATACTTGAAGATTATTCAAGGATTATGCACATGACATACTGGCTACTCCATAATCCAGTCATACGTGATGTAGTAATGACAAGTATATATGTTAAGGGTATAACAAGCCATCAGAGTTTTCTTCATTTGATTTTTAACATGGAATAAATTTCTTTTTCTTCATTCAAAAATGTTATGATAAATTGTTCTCTAACATAGCTGAATCTATAGCTCCAACATACACATCAAGTTCTCTAAGAAGTTGAAATTTTGCATAACATGGTCATCATATGGTTGTATTTCAGTTTTTTTTATCTTCTTTGAAATGCATAAGAGGCATAACAAATGTGCTAGACCTATTAATTACTTATCATACTAAAAAGAGAGATTTTAATTTTTCTTATGCTTACGTAATCCATTCTCTCGATGCGGTTCTAGGTCTTTGGTTTATTTTTCCGCAATACAAATAAAGAAAGGGGATAGTCTAATCTGCTATAAATAGAGGAAATAAACAATTCACATGTTAAGAACTATTTTAATTCACATGATGGTTGAAGAAAGTGGGGAGAAGATGTGATGATTACCTATTGTTGTCATTGTGCTGCCAAATGGCACATACAAAAAAAAAAAAAAAGTGTGACAACTATAATGATAAATAATCGACCCATTGTGGTGCAACATGGCACATTCAAATAAATAACCTTTGAGACTAGTATAATCATGAGTAATCATTCCTTTGTGATACCACATGGAAAAAAATCATGTGACAACTAAAATCATGAATAATCAACACATTACTATGCCACATGGCACATTAAAACTAGTATAATCACAAGTAATCATTCCTTTGTGATGCCACATGGAAAAAATAACATGTGACAACTAAAATCATGAATAATCAACACATTACTATGCCACATGGCACATTAAAACAAAAAAGCATTTGTGACAAGTATAATCATGAATAATGCACCCATTGTGATACAACATGGCACATTCAAACTAAAAACACTTATGAAAACTATAATCATGATTAAATCCAACAAATTCACAATTTAAGCACATGTTAATGTCAGTGTTATTATATTAAAACAAGTGAATATTGTATCAATTAAAAGTTTGTCATTAAATTAATAATATTGTTTTGAAATAATTAAGTTAGTTGTATCCAATCAGTTTTTCCTCCTTTGCCTAGTACACACAACGGAGGTAACTCTTTCAAAGTATTTTTTTTGGGTTCTTGTGAATGGATTTTGGTGTCACTTTTGTACTTGGTGCCCGCCTTGATTTTTTGGCGGGTACCGCATCAACCTAGAAAATTTAGACAATTTGTGTTACTATAATTCATATAGGATAATAGTAACACAAAGCCAACACTTCATGTAAAACATTTCCAAACAAGATATTACCTGAGGTGGCTTGCTACGCTACATTTCACAAAGTGGCCAAATGGTAAAGCTCCCTACAATGTTGGTCAACATGCATGTGAAATTGGTAGGAAATAGGAGAGGAAAGTATCATCGATGACACTAAGGATATTAACAACATAACCTGATGGAACTTTCATCTTGGTGGCAAACTGCATCATCACCAACATTGTGCAATTTTCCATGGCCCACCACTTCTCCAACCATCAAGACATCCACCACATCGCCGATAGATAACACCATACCCTGCATTATAGGAACACTTTAGCCTCTTCAAAGAATTCTAGTAGTTAGTCAAAACAAAAATATATATACTATAACTTTATTCCTATTTTTAATACTATTTATATCAGTAACACGATTCACAACATAGATTCTTGATTCCACTTCACATAGAGGTTACCTGTAAATCCTCGTGTACCCGAAATATGCTCCTCCCCTTCTCTATTGAGGCCATTGGGAGATGCCTACGTAATTATTGCACATTAAATTAGTTGCACAAACTAGCAAAATAAATCATATTTAAATGTTCGTGTATATGCGAAAAACATAATCAACTGATATTTAATTGCGTACCTATAAACCGGGGTGCATGTCCATTTCCTTGTTCTCCTCTATCCCATGGGTCCCAGATACTACCTGCAGTCAATGAATTATAGGGTGCATAAGTTTATAGAGACCCAGTGGGTCTGAGTTATACTTACTTTATCTTAATACTTACATTATCTTCTTTCTAGCAATATCCTGTTCAACATCAATTTAGGTCTTAAATACTAAAAAGGCCAATGATAATACACTTGTTAATGATGAATTTACATTATTGTTTTTTTTCAGATATAATTTGATGTGTTGGCTACTTTTTCTTGAGTATAATCTACTTGCATTTGTATGCGAATATAGACGATAATTTTCCTTTGTTATGTGATATACACACAGTTTGTATACCACATACAACACTACCATATGTACACAATATGCGATAATAGACTACACTCCGAAGCAAGTAGACTACGCTTGCAATCAATGAACCAAAATTATCAAAGAATTTAGGTGATAATATGCTAGATACAAAGGGTAGTGATGAACCACTTGTGTATGATATTAAAATAAATTTCAAGCGGAGTCAAGTCTGCTAAGATGGAAAATAGTTTGAAGGCCAAAAGAAACATATTGATGTAAAACCTAATACTCATAATCAGAAAAGAAGAAGGTTAATAAGCCCACAAGTTTGATTTTCCCAAAAGCTCTTAAACAAGTTCTCCTCCACTCTCGATTGTGGAAAAAGTTTAGAAACGTAATATTGAAAAATAAATTTCACCTCAGCACATAATAGTGTACATACAATGAACAAAAACATATAAGCATCTTGATAGAACATAAACAGAAAGGGACTATTTGGATTGGTATGTTTATACAAATTAGAAAGGGATTCATTAGAGCTCTTCTCTCCTAATTAAATATTCATGAAAACTTGATTGTCTCCAATAAGATATTGAACAATAAGTTTTTATTGGTGAATACTTACATTATCTTTTCCAACAATATCTTGTTCAACATCTCAATCAACTATTGGTCAAGACAACCTTTATTTGTTCACTCATGCTTATAAGCTTCAAGATGGCATTTTATCAATACTTCATCCTTTATTGGTTACCTTTCACTATCACCAGGATGCATGCAAAATATTAGAGCTCCATTATTTCTATTACTCCTTCTAGATCACTTTTTTGCTAATGGTTCTCAAACCCTTACTAGGACTAGGACAATAATTTTGAACCATATCTTTCATCTCCAAAGTTTCCAAGACAATGAGAAATAACAATGAGAAATAACAAACACAAGAAATATACAAAACACCCATTTCTCTTTCCCAAATATTTTCTCCAAAGCCTCAATATGAGCTCTTCTCCTTCAACCTCCTTAAATTTAGTTACATTTTAGGCTTTTATAGCCTTTCATAATGGTTACACCCACTTTTGAGGCTTTATTACCCTTTAGACTTCTAAATTACCTTATACTCTCTTTGAATACTAACCCTAACTAGTACTTTTTAAACCCTAGGTCTAATATCATGACTTCAACTAGACTCCCTAGGACATACAAATACGTTACCCTACTTATTCCATGCTTTAACATTGACTTAGACTCCTTATACAAGCCAAAAACCATCATAATGCCCTTTTAGGAATTCAAATTACATTTTTGGAGGTAAACTTCCTAATTCAAATTTCTTGCATACCTAGACCAACTTAGGCATTTGAATGGAACTACTAGGACCCTACTGACATCCCCCAATCCTTACTTAGGCTAACTCAACCCACCATTTTCCAATTTGAACTAAAACTCAAAACTCAAAATCAGCTTAAGACTTACCATGCTCTCCATTTCTTGCACCACCACATCAACAAACAACTCAAAAGGTTCAATCCATCACCCCACATTTAACCAACCTACAAAATAATAATTTTTTTATTACAATGGTTTTATAACAAATACTACAAATTACAATTCACATATTTTCTATTCACTTTTATTTACCTCAACTTCCTTTATGTTTGTTGGTTTCATTGCTACTTTTTTTTTTAAAAATTCATAAAGATGCAACAATGGCATGTCATCCTCCTACATACATGTTGTATCAATGAAAATGTTAATGAAGGATTCATGAACAGGGATTTAGATAACAAAACTAAATATAAAATGACTAACTTACGTCGCGGTCACCTCTACTAGTTCTTTGGGAATGACCCCCTCCATTGTTATATCCATCTCACCCTCCTCAACCTGTGAAGACAATGACATGTAACTTATAAGAAATAGATAATACTTATGTACTCACAACGAGAAAAGAGTGAAATGAAACCATTACTCAAACTTACCCTATTTTTCTTCTTTTCTCTCAAATCCAAAATGTCTTCCCTCCTCTTAGCCCTCGCAGTCTCGAATCATAGTCCCTCATGGCATCATCAACCTCTTTCTTGTGTCTGCTAAGCTTTTGAACGATGCCTTCCCTTCCCCCTCTTCAAAATGTGCAATATCACGTGTCACCTCTGCATAATATACCACACACGCAACACACCCTCAATGTCTCCCTCTCTTTGTTCCATGTATTGCCTCCACTTTTTAGAGGCCCTTTGAGGATACTTGCCAGTAAAATTTCTCCCTTTCCTCTTAGGGAGAACATGAGGTAGGGAATGGGCATTTTCCCTGTGGATATTTAAGAGCCACAAAGCGTAAAACTTTTGTCGTGCAATAGGGTACTCACAATAATAAAGAATGTGATCCCCATTATGCTCCCTCCTATAGTGAAGAGGGGCCTATTCAGAACATCGTATAATCAATTAGTCACTAATTAATGGACATATATGAAAACAATAAATTACAATATTCAATTTGTTGATTTTACCTCATCAACGATGGGAGCATCCTCTGCATGGCCGGAAAGCACAACATGGGTGCATCCTCCTATGCAATAATCATTCCAAAAATCATGTAGTGAGTCATACAAACTTGTTACGCACATTCATAATAATATATAATCACATTAAATTAATTTATGATAACAAATACAACTTTAAATTAAAGTAATTTTACCTCCTCTACACAGTTGTATCAACCTATACATGTGACGATGAAGCAACATTTGTTCAAGCAGCCTCCTCATCCTTCACTCAACAATCCATAACATATAAAAATCATTTATGACATAATAAATAATTCCAAAGTCCAAAAATTTTAAAAATCAATGTTAGAATGATTATTAGATCAAGTACACACATGTACCGACGAAGATATCTGAAGGTGCATATTTTTCCTTCCTCTTTTTGATCTTTTAAGTGGAGGCCTGAGGCACAGTTCCTAAGATAAGATTGCGTTGGTTACTTAATATATTAGTTTCCACATAAAAGATAATACAATTATCTATTTTTCAAATGCAACAATGAAAAGGGAAAATGAAAAGCTTGTAATCTTACCTGCGATGAAGATGCAATGTCTCACAACACGCAACTTCGCAAAATCCGACCACAATACTGGCTAAATAACAATAGATCACAAACAATCATAATTCAGCTTAACAATAACATTTTGGACAGATATAGTGCCTACATGTATTTTCCTAAGAGTACTCACCATAACACAATATGTTTCCTGCAACCTCTGAGTATGTTGTGATAAACTTCACATTATTTCTTTGGCGGGCCTCATAATTCTACAAAAAAAATCTATGTCTACCATTGCACAAATGCTTCACAAATAGCACATATTAAGCCATTAAATAACTAAAATCATAATTATACATAACACAAAAAGGAAATACATCATGTACATATATCATATTACAATGTCATCCATGGCAAGTGCTAACAATGCTACCACTTCTTTGTTTATTGTGGCCCTAGACACTTGACATACATCCAACCTGCCTCTATTGAATTTTACATGTTCATATGAACATTTCACAAAGCAAGATACAATCTCTAGCGCTTGAACATGAAGAACATAAATATTTACATTGTTACATTGGTATACGCCATTCATTTGATTAAAACAATCATATCATGAGAAAACACACAAATGTTTCAAACTTCATGACGCAACGCTTCCTCAAGACCCAATATCAAGGCCCTATACTCGGCTAGTGGATCATCATATTGGCATCTCCCACAATGGTGCCTCTCTCTACTTTCTTGTTGCCATCAGGGTCATATAATATGAACGATGAACATGTCAAGTTTTTCGAGGTATTAGACACACCATGAATTTCCAATCTCCAAATGGAAACCATGTTTACCTTTACAATGGACAAACATACATCAGTAAGCAACAAAAGACAACATGTTTTTTCTTTTTGCATTATCAACACTGCAAATTTAAACTTTTCAATACAACTATATGCATTCCAAGACATGTGCATATATATATATATATATATATATATGTATTTTTGTGTTAGTTGGGGTAAACAAACTATTTTTCATTTGCTTACTATGGCATACACACCGTGTTTTGTGTGTTGATGATGATACAAACGATAATTCACACATGCATGCCCATGTAATTATATTTTAGGATTCATCTATCATGAGGATGGGCCAACTATCCGGTGTAGGATTCATGCCACACATTATTGGGAATGTGTGTGTGGTATACACACAACATGCCTTAGTTTTTTATTTGGTTTTTTAGTGTGGTATATAGACTTTGTATACCTCACTCATTGTGTACTCCGTAAAAAAGTGTGGGATTTGAACGTGGGACCTCTTAATTATTATTGGAAGGCCCTATCATTTGTGTTATAGTGTGTGGAACACACAACAAAAACATATAATTATATAAGTTTGATATACACCAAGTCGGGAATCATAATAATATATATATTTGATATGTGTCCTGCCACACTACATGCAACAACATAGTTGGGAATCCAATAGTAATAATATGAATATGCGTATGTATACACGTACATATACAAATGTGTATGAATATGTACGTATCACAAACGAGCCTTATGTTATCCTGGCTATGTGATGACATGACCCACATCCATATCACATGATCCCCATGGAGCAATATTAATACTACCGAAATAATCATATATCTTACATGTATATTGCTTGTGTATTTTTATCTCTCTTCTGTGGTATACACACAATGTGTATATCACAATCCAAAATACCACATAGGTGTATATCACATTATATATCTTGTTATTGATACTATATGTATATCACAAGTGTGTATACTTATTATTTTTATCTAATTTTTATATCTCATTCTATGGTATACAAAGAGTGTATATTGCTTGAGAATTTTTATCTCTCTTATGTGGTATACACATATGGTGTGTATATTGCTATTAATATTATAAGTACGTGTTTATGCATAAAAAACTTCACAAATATGTACAACACTACCATATGTACATATATGTGATAATAGACTACACTCAAAGAAAATAGAATACTATGAAGAAAGTAGACTAAAAACAAAAGCAAGTAGACTACACTCAAGCAAGTAGGTTAGACTCCAAGCAAGTAGAGTACACTTGCAATCAATGAACCAAAAGTATCAAACAATTAAGGTGATAATATGCTAGATACAAGAGGGTAGTGATGAACCACTTGTCGTGTATGATATTACAATAAATTTCATGTGGAGGAGTCAAGTCTGCAAAGATGAAAAACAGTTTGAAGGGAAAAAGAAACATATTGATCAAGAACCTAATACTCATAATCAGAAAAAAAAAAAGGGTTAATAAGCCCACAATTTGATTTTCCCAAAAGGTTCTAAAATAATTTCTCCTCCACTTTTGATTGGGGAAAAAGTTTAGAAACAGTAATATTTTGAATTAATTAACATCTAAGCATCTTGATAGAACAAAACATAGAAACCTCAGTTTGATTTTGGCTTGCTATGGTTGTTTTGATAGAATCTTGAAGCCTACAAGCATGTAAGGGGATGAAGTGAAGAGTGATTAGGTGTCTTATGGTCCATATCAGGGTCTAAAAAGACATAGTGGGAGATTAAAAGTCAAGGACATGCCTTTTGGTTGAGGAACTTAGCATAAGACTAAAAATATTAAAATGACCACAAGGTCTATATCTTAAAATTCATTGAAACTAATAAAGGATTATAAATTGTGAAATCAGAATCTAAATTAATAATTAAGAGGTCCCACATTCAAATCCCACGCTTTTTTAAGGAGTACACAATGAGTGAGGTATACAAAGTCTGTATACCACACTAAAAACCAAATAAAAATAAGGCATGTCATGTGTGTATACCACACACGCATTCCCAGGAATGTGTGGCATGCAATCTCGACATCGGGATAAATATATATGCCATCCTCATGATAGATGGCCCCTTGTTTATAAAATTGCATGGGTATGTGTGTGTCTCTTCGTACACACATGTACATATATATGAATATCACCATTAATATGTATACACGTATATATACAAATGCATATGTATATGTATATGCATGTGTATGAATATGTAGGTGTCACAAACGAGCCTTACACTATCATGGCTACATGATGACATGACCCGCATCCATATCACATGATCCCCATGGAGCAATTTTGATGATTGAAATATTTCATATATCTTGTGTATATTTCTTGTGTATTTTTATCTCTCTCTTCCGTGATATCAACAATGTGTATAGTTACACAAACTTATATACCATTATTGTCTGTCTCGATATCATATATTATATGTATATTGATACTCCTTGTATATTATTTAGTATTTTTATCTCTCTATGTGGTATACACATAATGTGTATATTGCTTGATAATTTTATCTCTCTTATGTGGTATACACACAATGTGTATATTGCTATTAATATTGTAAGTACGTGTTTATGCATAAAAAAACTTCACAAATCTATAGAACAAATTAATAATAAGAAATGTCTATCTATGAACAACTTTAAAATGTCTATAAGTATGTGTTTATGCATAAAACCTACTTTTTTAAAGATGTAATACTTAATGCATACCAATGACATAAATGCATAGCTCTCTGTGGGACCCGCATCCTCCTCCACACCGTCTAGTCTATCAACCTAGTCACCATTGAGTCGGCTATCTTGGTGACATGAGACATGATGTGGTGGCTATCCTAGAGATAGGATTGTCCGCACATGCACACAGGATGGATGCCCATTTCCATACATGCATGCATGCACGTGAGGTGGAACCCAATATTTTGAGGTGGTGCGCAGTTTGATTTTAACATAATACATGTGTTTGCAAAAGAAGTGTGGGATGCGGCTTATGCTCGGTGGAGTGGTAGGCATGGATGCATGTGTTTTGGAGGTCATGACATCTAATATACAAGCCTCCATGCCTACCACTCCTCACAGCACCAGTTTTATGCCACCCTTCTTTTTCAAACACATATATTATGTTAAAACCAAACCTGCACCACCTCCTCCTAGATGGTGGAACCTAAACCTCTCGTTGGTGCATGCATTGGGCATCCAAATGCGTGCACGCTATCTTGTAAGGGATAGCCACCGACGTTGGACATGCTTACAATTTCACTAACTCCTTCAGGCCAATTATGAAGGCAAATACGAGCAAACAAATGATGGGACGAGGAAAGGATGTTAGAAGTTGGCAACATTTAATGCAAATATATGGAGAAGAAGCAATGATTACAGGTGGTGTCATAAGCACGCCATGACTATTCTTACATACAAACAATATACAATTGTTTATTCTTATAATCATGTATAATCAACCCATTGTGGCAACTATAATCATGTATAAACAACGTATGTGAGACATATACATGTGTGTACATATACATGTATATGGATACGCATATGCACACATGAAAATACACATGCATTACATACACACACACACACACACACACACACATATTTTCCTTTCATGTTATCCTTCGTATCGGCTTTATTAGATCTGGCTTTGACATTAGATTAATACATAACATGTTGTACATGTACATGTATGTACATGTATATGTATAGCGTATGTGTATGTATTTGAGTAGGTGTCACAACAAATTCCTTGACTACCCAACAAAGGGAAGAGTATAGACAAATTTTTTCCCCTCTGTTATGTGGTATATAGAAAGTATGTATACATGTGTACATACAACACTACCATATGATAATATCAAGGTATATGAGACATGCATATACATATGTACATGTATACTACATACATGTATAGAAATATACATATACATATGTGACATGTATACTGTACATACGTGTGTGTATGTGTGTGTGTGCATATGTATATGTATATATCACAACAAATTCCTTGAGTGCCCAACAAATTGAAGAGTATAGACAATGTTTTTTTCTTTGTTATGTGGTATACACACAATGTGTATACCATTTTCACCTTCAATCTATTTTCCATCTTTGCAGACTTGACTCCTCCACTTGAAACTTATTGTAATATCATCCACGACAAGTGGTTCATCACTAGCCTATGTATCTAGCATTTTATCACCTAAATTATTTGATACTTTTGGTTCATTGATTACAAGTATAGTTTACTCAATTGGAGTGTGTATATGTACAACACTACCATATGATAATACAACGCATGTGAGACATATATGTACATGTATACTCATACACACATGTGTATATATACATGTACATATATATATATACATGTATATATACATATATATATATATATGTATTTGAGTAGGTATACAACATATTCATTGATACCCATTATAGTATGTATTATGATTTGTTAGTGGTATCACATTCTCATATGATATGTATTCAACTAGAAATTCTTGTATATTCTCCCAAAATCCTGTGAATAAAGTTGTAGAGTTCATGTTTTGGGGCCAAATGCATGTTTTGTTCCTTGTTTTATTCCTTGTTTGATCATTTTTGGCATAGGTAAAACATTGCATTAAGTGTTGCAACTTCTTACGTCCTTTCCTCATCCCATCATTTGTTTGATGTATCTTGAACTAATTTAAAATGCCTATCTGTGAACTAATTTAAAATGTCTATTAAGTACGTGTTTATGCATAGCACCTGAATGTTCTTGAAATAACTCAAACTTCTCCCGAATTTATAAGGTAATTTTTGATTTGGATTGTAGTGGAAGGTCGCGTATATGATGATCGGACATAATGAAGTTGTAGTTCGTGGGTTGGTGCCAAAGTTCTTTATTTTATTATTCCTTGTTTGATCATTTTGGAATGCAGGTAGATATTGCATTAAATGTTTCCAACTTCTTACGTACTTTCCTCATCCCATCAGTCTTCTTCATATTTTCCCTTTGCATCGGCCTCGTGAATCAAGTTGTGTGACTATTTCCGGGGATTGCTAACTAGGTTGATAGACTAGACGCCATGGAGGAGGAGGATGTAGGAGTCCAGGAAAAGAGCTATGCATGTATGCCATTCGATATGACATCTTATGGTCATTACTATGGGGGCCATGGAGTTAGGAACATAGGTGATGCAAGAGCTCACCACGTAAAACTCAAAGAGGGAACTCAAATTTTGTGGACTTCATGCACATTTTTTTCTCTGTTATGTGGTATACACATAGTGTGTATACCACGTACAACATTACCATATGATAATACAAGGCATGTGAGACACGTACATATACATATGTACATGTATACTCATACACATGTGTGTGTGTGTGTGTGTGTGTGTGTATATGTATGTATACGTATATGTATTCGAGTATGTATCACAACAATAGTTTCCTTGAGTGCCCAACAAATTGAAGAGTATAGACATTTATTTTTCTTTGTTATGTGGTATACACACAATGTGTATACCACATACAACACTACCATATGATAATACAAGGCATGTGAGACACGTACATATACATATGTATATTTATACTCGTACATACGTGTGTGTATGTGCATGCATATGTATATATATGTATAAGTAAGTATTCAAGTATGTATCACAACAGTAGATTCCTTGACTACCCAACAAAGTGAAGAGTATAGAAGTTTTTTTTTCTCTGTTATGTGGTATACACATAGTGTGTATACCACATACAACACTACCTTATGGCATATGATAATAGCCAACACATACATATACATATGTATATGTATACTATGTACATACGTGTGTGTGTATGTATGTATGTATGTGCATATGTATATATATGTATTCAAGTTTGTATCACAGCAACAATTTCCTTGAGTGCCCAACAAAGCAAAGAGTAAAGACAATTTTTTTCTTTGTTATGTGGTATACACACAAAGTGTGTATACCACATGTACAACATTACCATATGATAATACAAGGCATGTGATACATATACATATACATATGTATATGTATACTTGTACATACATGTGTGTATGTGTGTGCATATGTATACATATGTATTTGAGTATGTATCACAACAACAGATTCCTTGACTACCTAACAAAGTGAAGAGTTTACACATTTTTTTCTCTATTATGTGGTATACACACAAGTGTGTATACCACATACGAAAAACTATTCCATATGATAATATAGGGTATGTGGGACATATACATGTACATATGTATATGTATACTGACATATATGGGTGTATGTACATGTGTGTGTATATATACATATGTATATATATATATGTATATATGTATATATCATACTTCATATATTTCATACATACATGCCCAACAAATTGAAGAATATACACATATTTTGTTTCTAAATGGGACAAATACATCATACATATGTATATTTTTACTGGGACAAATACATGTACATATGTATATGTATACAAGTACATATGTGTGTGTATGTGCGTGTATACATGTACGAGATCGCATGCCCCCACCTATGTTGATGATGACCCCCATATGCCCCATGCACATCCATCACACTTTTCCCGAGAGTCTCATGCCAGCTTGGACCGTCGTGGCATCGGAAGAAATTGTTGTCGTCGGGTTTTGATGAGGTGACACACATTTTTCCAAGCTCGTTGGGTGGAGGCAAAGGACGTCACCATACAAAAATGCCATATGATAATACAGGGTATGTGGGACATATACATGTACATATGTATACATACATATTGTATATGTATACTCGTGTGTACAAATGTGGGTGTATGTACGTGTGTGTGTGTGTGTGTGTATTCAAGAAGGTACCACATGATACATCATATTTCTTGGCTGCCCAACAAATTGAAGAGTATAGACATTTTTTTTCTCAAGTGGGACATATACATGTACATATGTATATGTATACTCATACATATATGTGTGTATGTGCGTGTATATGTATACGTATGTATATGTATGTATTTGAGTTTATATCATAACAACAAATTCCTTGACTGCCCAACAAATTGAAGAGTATAGAAAGTGTTTTTTTTTTTTTTGTTATCATATGTGGTATACACATGTGTATACCACGTACAACACTACCCTATGATAATATAAGGTATGTGGGACACGTACATATACATATGTATATATATATGTGTATAAATGTGTGTATGTACATGTATATATATATGTGTATGTATTCGAGCAGGGATCACATCATATTCCTTGATTGCCCAACAAATTGAAGAGTATAAACAATGTTTTTTTCTCTATTGTGTGGTATACACACATAGTGTGTATACCACATACAACACTACCCTATGATAATACAGGTATGTGGGACATACTTATACATATGTACATATATACATATGTACATATATACACATACATACGTGTGTGTATGTACGTGTATATGTATACATATGTATAGGTATGTGTATGTGTATATGTATGTATACTCATACATACGTGTGTGTATGTATTTGAGTATGTATCACAACAATAGATTCTTTGAGTGCCAACAAATTGAAGAGTATAGACAATTTATTTTCTTTGTTATGTGGTATACACACATTGTGTATACCACATACAACACTACCCTATGACAATACATGGTATGTGGGACACATACATATACATATGTACATGTATACTTGTACATACGTGTGTGTGTGTGTGTACGTGTGTGTATGTATGTATGATTATTTATGATTATATGCCATATTTTTTTTTTTTTTTGTGTGTGTCATTTGGCAACACAATGATAACAACAGGTAATCATCGCATCTTCTCCCCACTTTCTTCAACCATCATGTGAATTAGAAAAATTCTTAACATGTGAACTATTTATTTCCTCTATTTATAGTAGCAGACTAACCCCTTTCTTTATTTGTATTGTAGGAAAAACAAACCAAAGATCTAGAACCGCATCGAGAGAATGGAGTAGGTAAGCATAAGAAAAATTAAAATCCCTCTTTTTAGTATGGTAAGTAATAGGTCTAGCACGTTTGTCACAATATTTTTCCTCTGTTATGTGATATACACACAAGTGTGTATACCACATACAACACTACCATATGTACATGGTATGTGATAATAGACTACACTATTAAGAAAGTAGAATACACTTTAAGCAAGTAGAATACAATCAAAGAAAGTAGACTAAAATCCAAAGCAAGTAGGCTACATTTCAAAGCAAGTAGAGTACACTTGCAATCAATGAACCAAAAGTATCAAACAATTAAGGTGATAATATGCTAGATACATAGAGGGTAGTGATGAACCACTTGTGTATGATATTACAATAAATTTCATGTGGAGGAGTCAAGTCTGCAAAGATGGCAAGACAAGTTTGAAGGGAAAAAGAAACATATTGATCAAGAACCTAATACTCATAATTAGAAAGGAAAAAGGTTAATAAGCCCACAGTTTGATTTTCCCAAAAGGTCTAAAATAAGTTCTCCTCCACTTTCGATTGTGGAAAAAGTTTAGAAACGTAATATTTAGAATTAATTAACATCTAAGCATCTTGATAAAACAGAAACCTCAGTTTGATTTTGGCTTGTTATGGTTGTTTTGATAGAATCTTGAAGCCTACAAGCATGTAAGGGGATGAAGTGAAGAGTGATTAGGTGTCTTAGGTCATCAGGCTATGCAAAGTGAGATATAAGATGATTGTGTTATGTGAAATGAGTTGACTGAGATCATCTTTGAAATAAGTTTGTGATAAGTTGCTCGTTGTGCCATAAATAAATAGTATCAAGGGTTACCCTTAGGTCCAAAGAACGGGACACAAGATTGTAACTTGTATGTTTGAATCTTTTTCGAGATTCAACATTCACAAGAAGCAAAAATTATTTGAGTACATTCATGTTTGGATGAGAATAGAGGCTCAAAAAAATTGTTTTAATTAGAAATTTTAATCATCCATGGAGGATTACAAACCCTTCAACCCTTGACAAATTAAACCTAAAAATTAGTATGGAAAAAAATGATCTTTTACAACTAAACAACTGAAAATTTTAAAGAACACAACTAAAAATATGAAAAACATGTAAACAATTGTCAAATTCAAAATGTGAGGGATTGTTTCTAAAAACAAAAACAAACAAACAAAAAACAAAAATATTTATCATACCCTGCTAGATTTTTCCTTAACAAAAGGTGTAGCTTATCTTATAACAGGAAAGGATGATTTTTGAGTCATGGTTGAGAATGACATAAATTTAAGAAATTGTGGTAAGAAATAAAACTTTTTTCAGAGCTTTTGGGAAGATCAAACTTCTCGTACAAATGAATCCTTGAAAACAAGAGGTGGGTTTTACGTTTTTCTATAAAAAAATTTGCAGTTGGGATTCACTGTGAATGACGCCAAAACCCTAAACTCTGCAACTTTATTCACTATGGACGGGCCCAATGCATTAGGGTTTAGAAAATCAGTGCTCACCCATACATTTTTTTCTTCTATTTGTTGTCCATACCATTTCAATATATGTCGCCAAAAACAAGGAACAAAGTTTTAAACATGCTTCAATTTGCCAAAAAACGCGAACTCTGAAAGATTTATTCGTAGAAGCTAGACGCGAAAAAACAAATCTATGTATAAAATTTAAGCATAAACACCAATTTTTTTAATCTTGAATGAAAGGGTGCAAAAAAGGAGTAGAAATACCCGTGTTCGAATCCAAAACATGCTTCCACTGCGTGAGGAGCGAACAAGCTTTGCCTACACAAGGAACGAGCAACAATGGAAGGAGAAATGGAATTCAAATTGAGGGAAACAAAAGGAAGGACGCCCATTAATTCTGAGTTGACAGGAGGAAGGTGGTAGCATCCTTTGCCTCCACCAAACGTGCTTAGGAAAACGTGTGCCACCTCAACTATACCCGAAGACGATAATCTCTTTCCGATCGACGAAGGTCCATGCGGCATGAGGCTCTCGGGAAAAGCGTGATGGATGTGCATGGGGCATATGGGGGTCATCATCAACATAGGTGGGGGCCCAAAGTGATTTTGTCACGGGATAGCCACATGTGGAATCTATTACTACACATAGGGCTTCTTTCGAAAGTATACAAAACATACCTTATAATCTCTATCAACCTAAAACTGGAAATACTCAATTTAAATTATCACGGTACCAGGAAAAAAACCGTAATGGAGCATTTTACGAACGGAACGGGCATAAGAGAAGGACGACAAAAAACGAGAAAGTTCCTCCCGATAAAAACACCTATGGTGTAATTAAACATAAACGCCTAAACATTAAAGCATAATAAGCATAACATGTCTCAGACCGACATACAAGACATACTTTGAGACTTACAAGGTTGTATATAGTGCTAAGGTGATTGAGATGAACCAGAGACTTAAACAACGACCTCAATAGTGGTATGCAACGTGCATGTAGACGAAAATCTACATAATAGTTTTCAAGAGCATTTCGTAAGTTGTGAAAAAAAAAGACACGTGGGTCAAGGTCACCAATCAATAGACACATAGAGTCCGCATAACGTTCAATTCAGAGTAGAACCAAAGAAAAATGTGTTGAGTGATGAGTTATATGCTTCCTCGAAGCATGAACAAAGACATTGATAATCTATGTAATCTAGTGTTCAAATAAATGTACTATTGCATTATATAAATGCAAACAAAACCACATACCAAGTACATACCGAAATCCATATAAGAGTCTCTTATAAACCGTATGAAACATGTCGAGTCAACAAGATTGTATGAAATTAAAGCACAATGGTCTTGAGATGTAACCATGGACCTAATGCAATAACCAACTACACAAAATTAACGCATATTCACATATTAATGCTTGGCATTGAGATCAAAAGCACTAAGTGTGACACATTTATGCAAAAAAATTGATTAATCGTTGGACCAATACATGTTGTCTCCTTTATAGGCTCTCATCTAGACTCCATAACAAGTGTAAGACCAATCTACTCTGATACCAAATACAAAGGTTGGTTAGATTTTCTTACCAAAAACACAAAAAAACTAAGTAATAATTAAAACTTCATTTTGTATATTACACCTGCTACATACCTGTAGGCAGAGAAAAATATATGGGCCAAGCATAGCCTATGAATAAGGATTTAACAACCCATGATTCTTTCCTAGAATCACGCAGTTGTTAGACCTGTACAATATATCCAACATATAATTATACTAACATTTACTAATTATACACGTAATTAACCCACTAACATGATTTCCTCAAATTTTTAGTTCTAATAATTGTTTGAGTGTGTTGTAGGATAACTAGGGTTTGTTTAGCAAGTTCACATGTGATATCAAGGTTTTGTGTGAAGTTGAAGATACCAAAGAGCGAAAAATAATGACATGCAATGATCACTACTAGTTGCATATTCTTGTTTTTGTGGGTGAAAATCTGCGCAATTTTGTCTCTATCGTACTATCTAGTTATGCCCTTTTTGTGGAGTCTTGCATAGGGAGTTCCAAATCAACAACCGATTTGACTAGTTCCCATATTTTGTTCATGTTCCATATCACTCATTAATACGCTCTAACAACTTTTAAGCCAACTAAGTGCATCTTTCTATCATGTTTACACTTCAAATTGCATGTATTTGTTGGCTATTGTAATTTGTGGTTTATTTCATAGATTTGTATTACATAGGGGATTGCATAGATTTGGATGTGGGTTTTTATATTTAATAATCCATCTTGTCGGTAGTCCAAATCTAGGCATACATTTTGGCGACCACGATGGGCCTAAAAAATATACACATTTTTTTGTCTGAAACTAATAGTTTTTTTTTTTAGGTTTTGTTTTTATCATTTTTCTAACATATGCTACAAAACTAACATTTGGTTCTTGCAGGTTTGCTAAAAATCCAAAAAAATCTATTTAAAAAAAAAATCAAGTTGCAAGCCGGTCGCAATCGGGACTAGGTTGCAATTTTCAGACAAAAACATCATAAAATATGGTTGCAAGGCAATTGTAACTACGACTGTGTTGTAATTTTGTTTCTACAAAAAATTAAAAACACATTTTTTTTCTTAAAGGAATGAATCAAGAATGAACCACACATTTTATTCTAGGTCCGGATAATGGTAAATACTCGTTTGTAATCGAGAGAAGTGCTTGGGCATAAGCCCTAAAACTCATTGTGAGGAGTACCACATGAACCCCAAAGTAGTTGGCACATTGAGGGAACAGGTTCACCATGAAACTGTTACGCCAAAATATGCAGAATAATGAATCTCGCTCACTAATATACTTCCAAGGAAGGACCTTGAATAAACTCTAATTGCTGGTGAATTTTCAACAGCCCACAACCAAAGTTCACCTAAAAGCTTCCCCATCGAACAATTGACATTCACAGCCCATAATGTTTGCAAAAGGGGGCTTCTACATATATTATGAGAAACCGAGAACATTGACATGTTACACTTCATAATCCATGCTTGGCTACTCATAAGAATTTTCGATATGATAAATCATCTCATATTTTTTCCTTCTGATTTCCATTGCCATTATCCTACTTCTATGGTATTGAGAAAGACCGGTGATCATTTATGCATTCATATTTCTCTGTTACTAAACATGTCATATGCTTTATTAGAATAGTGAGAAAGAAGATAAAAATGATGAAAAATACTAGAGCAAATTGAAGCTTTTGGATAAAATTGTGTTATTTTGATAGAAAAATTTCTAACGCAGTTTTATCCAAAAAGCTTCAATTTATTTCAAGGACTGTGTAAGTATAAAATCTCTAATACTAGGACAGTTAGAGGGAGCAGATGGCAAATGACTACAATGAACAAGGGAATGACAAAGGAGTTGGAATCAAGCTAGCAGCTCAGAAAACGAATAAAAGCAACACACATGGGCATGAAGGGGCAAGGTAGTAGGAATGGAGATAGAAAAAGCAATGCCAGCCTACTAAAGATTGATAACCACATAGTGCTTTTCATAATTGAGTTCAGAAAAGTTGAGCACATACCCTTGCATCTTATACTTGCTGATCCATGCTCTTTAACATTGGATTTATTTTTTTCACTCGGTAGAAGCGATGTGTCCTCAGCATGAAAAGCATGAACCCTATGTTTTAGCTCAATCCAACTACATCCTGGCCTCATTTTTATACCCTTGTCTTTCATCATTGTTCTTACTCTTGCCACATCATGCCACCTACCAGCATCGGCATATATGTTTGACAGCAGTACGTAATTGCCTGCATTTGTAGGCTCTAAGTCAAAAAGGACTTTGGCCACACATTCTCCTAGCTCAACTTCGCAATGAACTCTGCAAGCACCCAGCAATCCACCCCAAACAACAGGACCACAATCGAATGGAATATTTTGTATTAATTCATATGCATCTAGCAGGCGCCCAGAACGACCAAGAAGATCAACCATGCAGGCATAGTGCTCTACCCTAGGTGCAATTGAATAGGTTTTTTCATAATGTCAAAATATTGCAAGCCTTCATCTAACAATCTGGCATGGCTGCATGCTGATAGGACACCAACAAAGGTGATATGGTCCGGATCTAGACCTGCCCGTTGCATTTGGTAAAAGACTTTGAGAGCATCCTCGCCATATCCATGCATGCCATATCCAGCAATTATGGTACTCCATGACACAACATCTCTTCGAGGCATTTTATCAAACACACGCTGTGCGAACTCTATACTTCCACATTTAGCATACATGTTGATGAGCGCATTTCCCACGAGAACAACCGATTCAAATCCATTTCTAAGGATGTAGTCATGGATTTCCTTGCCTTGTTGTAAAGCAGACAGGCGAGTACATGCTGGGAGAACACTTGCAAAGGTAACCCAATTGGGTTTGAGGCTGTCCTGTTGCATTTGATGAAAGGCTTCCAACAACTGAATATCATATCCATTTTGTCCATACCCAGCAATCAGCCCGTTCCAAGAAACCACATTTCTGTAAGGCATTGTCTCAAATGCCAGTTCTGCAAAATCCACGCTCCCACATTTTGCATACATATCTACAAGAGCAGTCCCGACATACACATCTGGTTCAAATCCTCTCTTAATTATATAACCATGGATTTGCTTACCCTGCTGCAGAGCTGCTAGGTCGCCGCAGGGAGAAAGAACACTGGCAACAGTAACAGAGTTAGGTTTAACACCTTCCAATTGCATCATTCCAAACAGCTGCAAGGACTCGTTTCCCCGGCCATTCTGCGCATATGCCGCAATCAGGGCAGTCCACGAGACCAAATCTCTTTGAGGCATTTTGTCAAATACTTGGCGGGCAAACTCAACTTCCCCGCATTTACCATACATGGCAACAAGGGCATTCCCACATAAACATCTGATTCTAATCCATTTCTAAATACACAGTCATGGATGTCCCTGCCCTGCTGCAGGTCTCCTAAATCACCACACGCCTTAAGAACAAATGGAAAAGTAAAATTGTCTGCTTGCATACCAGCTCTTTGCATGTCATGATATATCAGAAGGGCTTCCTCATAGTGTCCATGGACGACATATCCTCTCATCATTCCATTCCATGAGAAGATATTTCGCTTAGGCAATCTGTCAAACAGTTGTCGTGCAAACTCAAAACACCCGCACATGGCATACAATCCCACAAGTTTAGTTTGTATGAAAACGTTTTGGTGAATCCCATTTGTGAGCATGTGTGCATGGAGCTGCTGGCCCGGTCGTAGGGCTCTGAAGTTTGTGCAGGCCTGTAAGAGTGGTGCATAGGCATCTGAATCCAGCACAATGCCATGCTTGCTTTGATCAACCAAAATGGTGACAGCATCCTTCACTCGACCTTCTCTGCACAATTTAAACGTATTATCTGTTTGGGAATTTTTGTTGTTATTGGTGCGAGTAATTTAAGATTGTTATTTTCAGCTATGATGGTGGCATCGGAATGTAAAAACCGAGCATTCAATCGCATTTTTCAGCTACGATCATTGTATGCTATTATGGAATGCCGGTACCATGTGACTTCCCCATTTGAAACATCTGGTTTAACAATAAATCATTATCAGCCTCTTGCGTTAGAGTTTCCCCTGCGCATGAACGAATGGATTTGAGGCTTTTATGGCCGTAGAAACAATTTCAGCTTGTACGGAAAGACATATTCTGACTTGGTTTAGTAATCCATGTTGTTGCGGGTTTTTTTAGCGAGATTCTATTGAGGGATTATCAAGCCATAAGTGTGGAGGATGTAGTCCCGAAATAAATCATGCACTTTCTATTTACATCAAGTCTCTAAGTATTTCTTTATGTGCATGATTTTTAAGTGAGAAAATTAGATATGAACATGTGTTTTGTTTTTACATTGTTTTTTCCTCTTACATTTTTTTTTGTTCTAGAATGACTACTTTACTCTTGGACATTAGACAACAGATGACCCACTTTGTATTTACCTTTATATCTTCCAAGCATCCCTGCATAATACTATCCATTAGGGACAAGAGTGTCGAGGTGTTATTGTCACCTTTAGGCGCTTCTTTCTTTTTCCCTCATTTTCTTGATTTATAAATGCTACATCATTTGGTACATTTTCTTAGATCTTTCTTATTACTTTGGGTCGACTTTTCTTATTGTTAATGACGAAAATCAAACAAAAGAGTCATATATATACACGACTTACCATTATTAGGGGTTGGACAATTGGGGCTAATTCCATCTCACACATTTATCTTGGGGCAAAGTAGTTGAGCTCACTGTAGTGCCCACCTTTTCTAGCCTCTATGATCTCAATTTGAATTCTTAAACCCCAGTTATGGATTTTGGATATGTTGGTTTGCTTTCATGAACACGTATGGTGATTTGGAGCGCGTAGCGCTAATTTAACTAGATTAGTAGGTTGACACCTTTTATTTGATATTGTGGACACTAACACTTTTCTATGTGATTTAGGTCAAATTGATACATGTTGGATAATTAGTTAGTCACATACCTTGATTTTGTAACGTATTTGTTTTGCTGATGAGGATACATGATGACATGGTGATATGACATGATATGTATTGTAATACCTAACATATGACGAATTGTGTGAGATTGTGCATTCCACATTGATGATGGTGATATCATTAATTTACATGTTTGAATCTATTCGCTTAGTAAGCAGCTAGTTTACTCTTGTATTGGACAGATGCGGTTAATGTGTGCAATGAGTGTGCAGGTGACAGGTCATAGGAGAACGTGGGATTCAGACTAGCTACACAATCTTGCACAAGCAGCCCATGGGCTGAGTCCTAGCCATGTTCTTGTGTGAAGCCTTAGTATAGGTGATTATTATTTTGGGCACTATGAGTGACCCCAATGTATGTAATGTATTGTGATTTGAATTATTAATTTTGGATAGGGTAGTTGGTTAAGATGTAAACTTGTTTTGGGAGTTAATAACTCCTCTTTCTTTTAAATTGTTGATTATGTTTAATGTGTCACTTAATCACAAGGGTTTAGGGTCACATGTGAGACCCTTGAGTGGTCCCCACACCCTCTACCCTTGTGCCAAAAATGCAAAACCCGAAATTAGGGTATTTTGGGCATTTTTGGGGACCCCTTTGTAGCTTGGGAGTTCCCCCAACACAAAAATGAGCCCTTGGACCCTACCCAATGGGTAGGGGGGCTTATTTTCAAGGCTAGAGGGAGTTTTCCCTCCCTTTCTACCCTTGTTTTGTCACATCCATGTAAGGGATGTGGATTTGTGTGTTTATCAAAAGTTGCTCTTATTTTTGTCTTGCTAACATTTTAGGGAATTTGGGAGAAAAGGGCAAAAAGATAATTTTACCCTTTCTCTCTTTTGTTTTGGCATCTTTGACCTTGATGAGGGAGAGGGGTGACACATGTCACCCCCTCATTTGTGAGGATGCTTGCTTTCTCCTCTTCAAATTCCCATCCATGGGAATAGGAGGTCTTTTTTCTTCTTTTTTTTTTGTTGGTTCTTCTTTTTGGGAGTTTTGGGCTTGGTGCTTGAGAAATATTGGGAGCTTGAGGATTGCTTGAGGAAGAAAGTTGCAAAATCTTGTTTTGGAGAGCTATTAGAGGTAACCTCTTGAGCTCATTTATGTGGTATATTCCTTTATTAAATCTTAGCTTGCTCATAGTTGATTTATTTGTTTAGTTGCTTGTATGGTTTGTTGCTTGATTATATTTGTGCATTGTTTTACTCCATCCATCATATGGTTTGATGGATGTTTGAGTTATTTGGGGGAAGAGAGGGATTTTCCCTCTCAAACCCCATGGCTTGATGGGCAAGCCATGTTGGTTTCTTTACTCCCCTCATATGGTTTGAGGTGGGTAAGGGGTTCATTTGGTTTGAACCCCTTTCCCATTCTTGGAGAGGAAACCCAAGGGTTTGAAAATCCTCCCAAGAAGGATTTTGGTGAATGGGTGGAGTAATAAGGAGGATCTTGTTGACTTCGGAGAAATAAGGTGGAGAAGGAAGTTTGATGTGTGCATTCTTTTGTTAGATCACACCTTATGTCACTTTCGGGTATCTCATCTACTCTTCCCCAAATTTAGAGGATGAATATGGTTTCTCCTCTTTTCTTTTATTGCTCAATGTTGTATTTTTCCTTCATGCATGGTTTGGTCTTGTTTGTGAGTGTATTGTGGTGTTTGTCTCCCTAAAGATCTTGTGCTAAAGTTGTGGAAGCTAGCTCTCTCTCCCATGGGCTTGGGGGAGGCTAGCATGTCTTCCAACCCTTGGAAAGGCATGTAATGATGCCTAAAGGTTGGGTGGTCAACAAGCTTATTCTCTTGGTTGTATTTCCCAAAGGCTTTTGAAGTTGGATCTCAAAGTTGAGGTGTTGGTGGGTATCTTTGGTGGCATCTCTATTTGCTCTATCATTTTTTGGAAGCATTGAAAATTCTAGAGTGAAATAGTTTGGTGGAACATCATTTGTTGAAAAATCTCTTTGTATATTTGGAGATTATTCTTCTAAAACTTGAGTAAGATGGTTTGAACAACCTTTTATCTTTTGAATGAGCTTTGTATTGTACCCTTCTTGAGTAGTTCTCTTGTATCTCGAAAAGAAATGTAAAATGAGTCTTGTAAAAATGGTTTTACTCTTCAATGTGCATTATTTAAAGGACATTTTGAAAAGAAAGATTTGCTTAGTGGAAGTAAGATTCTCCCTAAGAAATGATGTTACTATTCTTTGGTATGAAATTTTGTTGAGAAATCTTAAATGAATTCTACTTGGTTATGAGTTGTTCTCCTTGTTTAAATTTTGGAAGAAACTATTTTAGTTGTAAAATGCACATACCCATTTTGTATTAATATAGTTTTAGATATCTTCTTTTATTTTGTGCAAAGGAGATTTTGCTAGAAAATGTGGTAGTTATATATAATATATACGTATAAATGTTAAAAGACATTAAATCTCTATGTATGAAATGTATTTATTTTATATATTTCATTTTTTCAAGATATAACATGTCACATATAATGGAATATTACTACAAATTATATTATATCAACATATCTAACAAATAATATATATATATATATATATGGATATGACTCATTTTAAAATACAAACAATTTGTGACGAATTTTATATTTTAAAAAAAAAAAAAAAAATTGAAATGGTGGGGGGTGGTTCGGCCCCCCGCACCCCCAATTTGTTTTTATAACAAAAAAAAAATAAAATTGTAATGGGGGAAGGGTCGGCCCCCTCCCAAACTGATTGTCCCACGGTGGGGGCGCTACCCCACAACCGTATGCGCCGCTACACCCGCCGCCGCGCCCTCTTTCCGCCTCTCTCCTCGGGCCGCACCACCCCCACGCCGCCCTCTTTGGGCCTGCCTCCATACGCCCGCCGCCCCGCCCTCCCCCCGGCCCCCACGCGGTTCCTCCGCCCCGCGCCTCTGCTCCCCGCCCCCTCGCCTGTCTCTTCCTCCCAACCACCACTCGGCCCTCCTTCGGTTCGAGACCCCTTTCCCCCGCAATGACCCCCTCACCACGGCCCCATCAACCACGAAACCGCGTTTCTTTAAAAGCCGCAGTTCTTCCTACAAAGAAAAAAATAATAATTTTACCGATTTGCATAATAATATACATGTATATATAAATGAAGATGAATGACCAAGATTCCACAACTTCAAGGTCTTCTCTATCAAAACTCCTTCTCATCCAAAAACAAGACTAAACAAGAATGTTTTACAATAAAAAAAAAAAAGGAAACAATCTTCATAGCTCCTCAAACCATCTGCAAACTAAGAGAATAAGATAGAATGAGAAAAATACTTTAGGAAGAAAAAGGATAAAGAAGCTTGGAGGCAATAATAGGGTGAGTTGGAAATCAAGGGTCGATTTGATCCGATTGGATTAGAGACTAAATGAAAACCAAAGAAAAAAAGAAAGAGGTAAGGAAAGTTTAGGGCAAAACTTAGATCTAAGGCTGAGATCCTTTTGATCCTAGGGTCAAAAATTAACCCTACATCCTTGAGTCATGGGTAGTTTTAATGGGAATGGGAAATAAAATATTAGGTTGTGTGTGTGTGGATAATTTAAATAAAAGGGGGAAAACTGATTAAATTTTGGTAAAGGGGTTGGTATCTTCCTAGGGTGTTCCTAGTGGTCTTCATGGAGATTAAATAAATAAATTTGGTTGGGGATAGTGGTTGAGCATTTAAGTAAAATGATTTAGTTAAATTAATTAATATCGGGAAATGTAATTGTATTATTAGGCATTCACTTTCAAAAAAAAAAAAATTTTACCCTAAATTTTAGTGTGTTTTGGTTTGTTTCCGGTGACCCAGGGTTGGGCATTACATTTGGTATCAGAGCGATGGTTCGCACACGCGGACGCTCTGGGTAGAACTTTAACTGGTTATAAATGTTTTCATAATATTAAAAGTAAAACAATTAAAATCGTTTCCGCTAAAGTATTCCATGGGTAAACTTATCTCTGAATAACCACTTGGAGTGAAATGTTGCTAAGACAATAGATGGTAGGCGCATTGTGATCACTTAATTTGTTTAAAATAATCGAGTAAAACTTAAGAAAAATGTCATGTTTAGATGACGTGCAAAATGGCTTTTTGGTCTCCATAGTAGTAATGGATTGGATAATCTTGTTTCCTAGTAACTTGAGAAACCGCATCAACTTTTAAAATCACTTTTTAAGACCCTTTGATCATATAGATAAAATAATTTTTGAGCTCTTTTAATCGCATATAGTTTGGGACAACAGTTAAAAATTGGAGTCAAATCATTTCGATTTGGGCCTGTAAAGTGGAAAGCGTTAGTAGGAAATTAAAACTTATGGCTTCTAACTTGTAGTATTTCTCCTTGTCCACTGTTTACAATGATTAGATTCGAGAAAAAGGAATAGATAATTAGTTTGCCAAGTGTGTTTAGAAGGCCTCTAGATGTTTTGTTCAAAATACAAACTTGTAAATAACATTATTTAGCCTCGGAAAGTATGCCATATCTAGAGTTTCGATCATCAGTTTTTCATTTTGTGAGTTGCGTCGGGTTCTCTATTTATAGAAGAATAGAGTCAAGTGTTAGAACTCATTTTTGAATTGGGATTACTTATTTTCAAGACCCTTTTTGTAGCCTTTTGTCACTATAAATATGCTGGTATACAATAGTAAAACTGTAATAGTTGGCTTCGAGATAGTGCTTCCAATTTGAAACCTATTCACCAGTAATTAGAAATGTACGTCTTGTCTGACTCTCTGCATAATAGAGAATTGAATAAAAGTTTTGTTTCACCATGTGGGTGTTGGGTACATGTCTTGGCAGGATCCCTTTGTAGCCTCTTTTTCTCTAGTTTGTGAAAAAAATGGAATAAAAAAAATTAGGTCTTTATAAACAAATAGGTTTCTTAGAACACCTTTGGGAGTGAAACATGTTACAATATGGTTATTGTTTTAAACTACGTGTTCTAGGTTGAATGCTAAGACCCAAAATAAATTGTGTGCAACAAGTCATCTTGATTGCTAGCGACCTGGTTAGGTATGTCTTTCTAGTCATCAAAGGTCTAGTTGTTGGTGTCGAAAATAATAAGTAGGTCGGATAAGAATGTGAAATTGTTACCTTGATTATAGGAAATTTGTTATGACGTTTGATTGGTTGTTTCTTGTCTAAGTGATCCTTTGTTCTTGGGAATATCAACTGTCGTGTTAGAGGTGCCACTTTAGATCTAATGAAACCCTTTCGGTATGGGTGTAAATTAAATGTCTGTATCTTGTAAAATATTTTCCAATGTGATAAAATAGTCTTCCACGTCTTGATATTTCACTACTATGAAATTTGAAATGATTTCGACTCCTCTTGTTTCTATTATTAATCTTAATTTCATAACCCTTTTATAAGGAAATTTACCAAATGTTCATATGTTCTTGTTGTTGCTTTTTTAAAATTGTGAATTAAAATTAAGGATAATTGAATGAAAATAATTGCTATCTCTTCTCTAAACAATAAATGATAAGGGAAGGGGAAATTTAGTGTCTCTTTTTATATGGTGGTGTTGCTTGAAGTGATATTTCTTAGCTAATTTATCCTCTTCACGTAACGTAGGAATACATTGTGCTATTATAAAATGAATATAGTTTTCACAAACTCCAAATTCTCAGCAAAGCTCTTGGTATAACTTTTAGAGTTAACTTCGGAAATGATCTAGTTAATTTTCTTAATCCCTTTGGAGCTCGATAAACCTATTTTCATACCTTAACCTCTTATTAAGTTTTGTTGCATGGTAACTTAGTTAAAACCTTCTTACTTTAGTAATTACACATGTGAATTCAACTCTCCTCAAGTTGATTTAAAAGGTAATGAGTTAATAATGCTTGTACTTATGTGTAGAAATAAGGGAATTACCCTCTTCTAACCTCAAATTAGTGGACTTATAAGATCAATGGTCATGCAAAATTTTATATCTATAATAAATATAAACAACGATATTGTATCCCTCTTGGAAAGAAAATAAAATGAAATGAATTAGTGTTGAACACTTTCTTGGTTAGGCACTATGTTGTATCGATGATGGTGTTGACTGTGAAAGAGCAAGTAATGTGGTCCTTTATGGGTGAAAGTAATGTTTCAAAATCCACAAAAGTATATATTTATGTATAAATCTAAAAGCACAATTGTGTAGCGCTTACCTTATAAACAATAATGGAATATTGTAATTATTGTATCTTGGAAAACTCGTTATATATATAATTAAACAATGTTGGTTGGATAAACAATGTTAATCATTGTTACCCCTAAAAAAGCTAAAATTTGTGGTGATTCTAAAATTATTGCTTTAGTTGTGATAGGCGTTGGTTACTAATCTTTGTCTTGGAATGTTCATATGGTTTACTCAATTAATGTTGGGAATCCTGTAAGAAACTAGGGTGTTGTTTTGTCTTCCTAAATATTTAGGTGAGAGAGTTAACACGAATGATAGAATGGATGCGATGATCTCGCAAATCCGTTATGCTCTGACTATTAGACTCTTAGGAAAATCCTTTATAAGATTTCATCCACATAGAAGAACTCTTAGTATGTTATTATAATGTAAATGATGTGAGACCTTATTGCAAGGACTAACAATAATGACTAATTAGCCTTCCCACCTACCATAGGTAGAGACGTCCTGTGTAATTAGTATAAGCATAAGTTTTAAATATATATATATATACAAATAAATTGAAATTATTTTGGGGTCCTCTCTAAAACACGGTTCTAATTTTCTTATCACCACTCAAATAGGGTGGCGTAATTCAAATTTCTTTGTGTAATACATGAATTCCACCCTTGTTAATAAGTGTAATTATTTTGTGACCTAATGGGCCAAATTTCGACCAAATAATTGTTAAGTAAAAGTTAACGTAAGTCAGAAATCTTGAAAAAATTAGACCTTACCTTTCATTAAAGGAAAATGAGTGTTTAACTCTTGCATTCTTGAGGAAAGTATGGACGGAAAAGTTTTTGCATTCCATCATGTTGGTATTTTGTAAATTTTGATAAGTATGTTGATATGATTTGGGAAACACTCTCTTTAAATGGATTTTGTTTTTGCGTAACTCATTCTTGATTTCTTGTGATTATAGTAATTAAGAAATGATAAATTTAAGTAAAACTTTTCTTATATCGTATTGAACTGGAAAATTTTGGTTTGTTGTTTCATTAAGAAGTTATGTCTTGTTTGGGGCGTAGAAAGTTCTAAAATTGCTTTGTCATAATGAGAACTCATATAAACCAAGTTACAAACAATAATAAAATTAATTTTGTTTATGAGACTTCTAAAGCAATCTTGGCTCGGAATAGAAATGTTTTATAAACGGTACATGCTATGAAACCTTGGAAAACAAATTAGAAAGCTAATTCTAACCTAGTAATGGAATATATATTCCACCCACAAATTTTATTTTATTTTTCTTACAATCATTTAGCGAACAAAAATAAATAAATTAAGAAATTAATAAATAAAGACCAAATTAAGACAACTCCTTTAACTATGTTTGATAGTATGTGAATATTCTTCCTTGATCTTAGTGAATAATGTCGATTATTGAACCATTTTAAAAGGACTCGTGAACCTTCCTTTTTCAATAGTTAGAGTGATGATGAGTTAGGAGATGAGACCTCACGAAACTTGGAAACTTTTTCTTTCTCAGTGTGTGATATGTGTGACACCTTGGATAGTTTCCTTAAAGTGTTATAGTACACAATTAATATTCAAAAACTTTTAAATTCATTTTGAAACAACATTTATGTTTCCTTCGCTCATCCATCGTTTGGGACCTTATGTTGTATATCCTCTTATTTCGACCCTTCTAGGAAAGATAGATGATGAGGAAAATGAAATTCGGTTTATACACTCCCCTTTGGTGAATACTACCCTATTTGAAATATACTTGTTCTTGGACCTAGTTACACTTCAAAAAGACATGTTGTTAAGACAAAAACAAAAAAAAAAATAAAAATAAAAATAAATAATGTGTTAATTCCTTTAAAAATGACCTTAATGTAGTACTCACACTACGATGTGATATCCAGTAAAATCTTATCCCTAGCTCTTCCAGTGACTTCCCGGAGGAAGTCTAATTTTAGGAGAGGGGGATGTAGTGCCCACCTTTTCTAGCCTCTATGATCTGCTGAATTCTTAAACCCCAGTTATGGATTTTGGATATGTTGGTTTGCTTTCATGAACACGTATGGTGATTTGGAGCGCGTAGCGCTAATTTAACTAGATTAGTAGGTTGACACCTTTTATTTGATATTGTGGACACTAACACTTTTCTATGTGATTTAGGTCAAATTGATACATGTTGGATAATTAGTTAGTCACATACCATGATTTTGTAACGTATTTGTTTTGCTGATGAGGATACATGATGACATGGTGATATGACATGATATGTATTGTAATACCTAACATACGACGAATTGTGTGAGATTGTGCATTCCACATTGATGATGGTGATATCATTAATTTACATGTTTGAATCTATTCGCTTAGTAAGCAGCTAGTTTACTCTTGTATTGGACAGATGCGGTTAATGTGTGCAATGAGTGTGCAGGTGACAGGTCATAGGAGAACGTGGGATTCAGACTAGCTACACAATCTTGCACAAGCAGCCCACGGGCTGAGTCCTAGCCATGTTCTTTGTGTGAAGCCTTAGGATAGACGATTATTATTTTGGGCACTATGAGTGACCCCAATGTATGTAATGTATTGTGCTTTGAATTATTAATTTTGGTTAGGGTAGTTGGTTAAGATGTAAACTTGTTTTGGGAGTTAATAACTCCTCTTTCTTTTAAATTGTTGATTATGTTTAATGTGTCACTTAATCACAAGGGTTTAGGGTCACATGTGAGACCCTTGGGTGGTCCCCACACCCTCTACCCTTGTGCCAAAAATGCAAAACCCGAAATTAGGGTATTTTGGGCATTTTGGGGACCCCTTTGTAAGCTTGGGAGTTCCCCAACACAAAAATGAGCCCTTGGACCCTACCCAATGGGTAGGGGGCTTATTTTCAAGGCTTGAGGGAGTTTCCCTCCCTTTCTACCCTTGTTTTGTCACATCCATGTAAGGGATGTGGATTTGTGTGTTTATCAAAAGTTGCTCTTATTTTGTCTTGCTAACATTTTAGGGAATTTGGGAGAAAAGGGCAAAAGGATAATTTTACCCTTTCTCTCTTTTGTTTTAGCATCTTTGACCTTGATGAGGGAGAGGGGTGACACATGTCACCCCCTCATTTGTGAGGATGCTTGCTCTCTCTTCTTAAAATTCCCATCCATGGGAATAGTGAGGAGTCTTTTTCTTCTTTTTTTTGTTGGTTCTTCTTTTTTGGGAGCTTTGGCTTGGTGCTTGAGAAATATTTGGAGCTTGAGGATTGCTTGAGGAAGAAATTTGCAAAATCTTGTTTTGGAGAGCTATTAGAGGTAACCTCTTGAGCTCATTTATGTGGTATATTCCTTTACTAAATCTTAGCTTGCTCATAGTTGATTTATTTGTTTAGTTGCTTGTGTGTTTGTTGCTTGAGTATATTTGTGTATTGTTTTACTCCATCCATCATATGGTTTGATGGATGTTTGAGTTATTTGGGGGAAGAGAGAGGGATTTTCCCTCTCAAACCCCATGGCTTGATGGGCAAGCCATGTTGGTTTCTTTACTCCCCTCATATGGTTTGAGGTGGGTAAGGGGTTCATTTGGTTTGAACCCCTTTCCCATTCTTGGAGAGGAAACCCAAGGGGTTTGAAAATCCTCCCAAGAAGGATTTTGGTGAATGGGTGGAGTAATAAGGAGGATCTTGTTGACTTCGGAGAAATAAGGTGGAGAAGGAAGTTTGTTGTGTGCATTCTTTTGTTAGATCACACCTTATGTCACTTTCGGGTATCTCATCTACTCTTCCCCAAATTTAGAGGATGAATATGGTTTCTCCTCTTTTCTTTTATTGCTCAATGTTGTATTTTTCCTTCATGCATGGTTTGGTCTTGTTTGTGAGTATATTGTGGTGTTTGTCTCCCTAAAAATCTTGTGCTAAAGTTGTGGAAGCTAGCTCTCTCTCCCATGGGCTTGGGGGAGGCTAGCATGTCTTCCAACCCTTGGAAAGGCATGTAATGATGCCTAAAGGTTGGGTGGTCAACAAGCTTATTCTCCTTGGTTGTATTTCCCAAAGGCTTTTGAAGTGGATCTCAAAGTTGGTGTTGGTGGTATCTTGGCATCTCTTTGCTCTATCATTTTTGTGGGAAGCATTGAAAATTCTAGAGTATAGTTTGGTGGGAACATCATTTGTTGAAAAATCTCTTTGTATATTTGGAGATTATTCTTCTAAAACTTGAGTAAGATTAAGTTGAACAACCCCTTTTATCTTTTGAATGAGCTTTGTATTGTACCCTTCTTGAGTAGTTCCTTGTATCTTGAAGAAGAAATGTAAAATGAGTCTTGCAAAAATGGTTTTACTCTTCAATGTGCATTATTTAAAGGACATTTTTGAAAAGAAAGATTGCTTAGTGGAAGTAAGATTCTCCCTAAGAAATGATGTTACTATTGCTGGTATGTTTGTTGAGAAATCTTAAATGAATTCTACTTGGTTATGAGTTGTTGTCCTTGTTTAAATTTGGAAGAAACTATTTTAGTTGTAAAATGCACATATCCATTTTGTATTAACATAGTTTTAGATATCTTCTTTTATTTTTGTGCAAAGGAGATTTTCATTTAGAAAATGTGGTAGTTATATATAATATATAAGTATAAATGTTAGTACATTAAATCTACTATGTATGTATGTTATAGTATTATATATATGTTGTTTTTCATATACAAGATACATATAGGGAATATTACTACAAATTATATGTATATATCAACATATCTAAATAATATATATATATATATATATATATATATATATATATATATATATATATATATATATATATATGGATATGACTCATTTTATACAAAACAATTTAAAGTTATTTATATTTAAAAAAAAAAAATTGAAATAAAAAAATCCGCATATAAATTATAAACAAAATAATTTAAAAAAAAAAAAAAAATATTGTAATGGGGAAGGGTCGGCCCCCTCCCCCATGGATCATGTCCCACGGTGGGGCGCCACCCCACAACCCTGTCGCGCGCCCCTCTGGCCCCTACCGCCTGCTGCGCCTCTTCCGCCTCTCCTCCTGCCGCCCACACCCCCACGCCGCCCCCTTTGGGGCCTATTCCTCCATCGCGCCCGCGCCCCTCCGACCTGCCCCACGCGGTTCCTCCGACCCCGCGGCTCCCACTCAAACCGCCCCCCGCCCCCTCTTCCCCTCCCAACCACCACTGGCCCTCCTTCGGTTCGAGTCCCTTTCCCCTTGCAATGTTGTCCTCACTTCCTTGATTTGAACCACGAAACCGCGGCCATGCCGCATATTTACACCTACAAAGAAAAAAATAATAATTTTACCCAGACTTGCTAATAATATACATGTATATATAAACTGAAGTGAATGACCAAGATTCCAGCCTTTAAGGTTTCTCTATCAAAACTGCTCATCCAAAAGACAGCACTAAACAAGAATGTTTTATAAAAAAAAAAAAAAAAGGAAACAATCTTCATAGCTCCTCCAAACCATCTGCAACTAAGAGAACAAGATAGAATGAGAAAAATACTTTAGGAAGAAAAAGGATAAAGAAGCTAGGGCAATAATAGGGTGAGTTGGAAATCAAGGGTCAGATTTGATCTGACTGGATTAGAGAGACTAAATGAAAACCAAGTGAAAAAGAAAGAGGTAAGGAAAGTTAGGGCAAAATTTAGATCTAAGGCTGAGATCCTTTTGATCCTAGGGTCAAGAATAAACCCTACATCCTTGAGTCATGAGTGGTTTAAATGGGAATGGGAAATAAAATATTAGGTTGTGTGTGTGTGGATAATTTAAATAAAAGGGGGAAAACTGATTAAATTTTGGTAAAGGGTTGGTATCTTCCTAGGGTGTTCCTAGTGGTCTTCATGGAGATTAAGTAGATAAATTTGGTTGGGGATAGTGGTTGATCATTTAAGTAAAATGATTTAGTTAAATTAATTAATATCGGGAAATGTAATTGTATTGTAGGCATTCACTGTCAAAAAAAAAAAATTCACCCTAAATTTTAGTGTGTTTTGGAAGGGAAACATAGCTTCACGAGACACAATTCAAATCACACACACACACACTAAAACTACATAGAGTTTGAAATGTAGTGCATCGCTCGATGACAATCACATTGGGGTGACTACTAAGGTCAGTTTGACTCAAGCATATGCATTATTTATTTCATCTAATGTTTACTTGAGCTTTATGTAAGTAGCTAAGGTTTATTTTGCATGAACATGTGTGACATAGGAACCCTACAACAGAGTTGATGCGACAAACATTGAAAGAAAGAAGACATTAATAAACATTGAAAAGAGCATAAGCATAACATCTACTATGACACTAATACCCAAATCGGACATTGGCGTCGGGCGGTCTTGTCCCGGCCTTTGAATGATTTTGTTCGAAGGAGTTCTATACTCCACTTTCTCGGACATAGCCTACATAGTCCAAATCTTGTCTTCTTAGCTTATTTTCTAACCCGAGAATCAGTCCATATCTCGCAATACAAGCTAAGTCACTCTTATCTACTATCTTGCACACTTGTTTGTACTTTACATGTTAGATCTTATTTGTTACTGCTATGTTCATTTTATCTCATTCCTCTGATGAAGATTTACATTTCTTTAAACCACTATGATGCCTTTTTAGCTAGATTATTTTTTAGGATTATAAAGTCATCGAGGAGGAGAATTATGAAGCCCTATTAACTAATATATCTGATTTTATATATATGATAATTTCATAAATATCTCTATATATACAAGGATTTTAGTTTCATTATATTATATTTTTTTATTATAAATTTAGTATGTGGATATTAAGACTAATAATCACACATGGGCATTCTGAATGGGAATGTTTATAGCTATAATGTTGTATTGGAGTGGATGAGAGATATGAACAAAAAAATTGATGAGAGGATTATTTTGTTGGTGTCTTTGGCTATGAGAGATCACAAGAGGCTTTAAGACTAATATTTTACCTTAAATAATGTTAGTGAACCTGTTTGAGCCTACACAATTTTGAACAAAAAATATTTACGCTTAACGATAACCTTTTAGCCCTTACAAATAAGAAATTTATCTTACTAAAATGATATAGGAATGTAAAATAGATCTTTCTTCTAAAATTGTTTAAGTTTTTCATTCTCGATGTGGGACCTCAAACCATATGACCTTGGTTTTAGATTAATACCCTATGCTTAATTTTTTAATGGGAGGGTAGGTGTGAAAAATGTTGTGAAGTTTGGTACGAAGCAGACTTGGCGGAAGTGAGAGAAAAAAAGAGGAGGAAACTAGTAGAAGAGTGGATTGAAAGACATGATCGCTATTTATGTAATTGAAATTTCATTACAATTGACATAAAGTAAAATTGAAGAGAAAAGGATGGGGAGAGAGGGAGTAAGGAGGAGGAGATGGAGTGGTAAGCATTAAGAGGGGTAACACCCATGATCTTTAAATTAGTTTTTTTAGTTGTAAAAGACATAGATGATCCTTTTCCTTTCTTTGATTCATAATGTATGAATCAAGTTTCATTATGGATAATATTTGGAAGGAGAAAGGAGGAGATACATGCATATCCTTAAGGCTATGAACTCCGGAGACAACCATAAAAGTGAGTCAATATCTTCTTGTTCCAACGATATTTATGGTTGTTATGTATAATGTAATCCTCTGTGCTTTGTGGATTGTAAATGCCCAAGTCATTTTTAGGAGGTGTTTCTATTGTTCCCTCATGAGATGAGGGGATATAAACTTGAAGGGGTTTTCGTACATCCCAAGATAAACCAATATAATTGTTGAAGTGGATAACCATGATGGAAGGAAGATCTGGAGGTTTTTCACCTATGTTGTAGACAACATATATGACTCAAAGAATATCACCATTTAGAAACCCAACTTCAACCCATAGGTTAGCATCAAGCATAATCTTTTGATCCTTACAAAGAAAATTTTAGGTTGTAATTGGTCATTATTTGGATTACTATGATATTTCCTTTGTGTATATTCAACATTGCACCTCGCAACATGGGAATTTAAGATCTTTAACATTTCCTTATTGCACTTATCAACCAAAGTGATTGTTGCGAACAAATGTGGCGAGGTGCGAAAAGCAAAAAGATAAACTTTAATGAGAAAGGAATTGGTCCGAGAAATTAGGGGCTCCCAATCCTTGAAATGTGGGTTAGCATTTTAAATGTCTAGAACAGTTGGTGAAAGGAGATCTATTCAGGGTTATATCCTTGTTAATGGAAGATTGTTCACAAAATGATGTACTTGGCGAAGGTTTTTCATAAGGTTAAGCCATGCGAGCTCCTAACATACATTGAAATGCCGTTGATAGGGGTAACTAACCAAGGTCACTGACAAGAATGTTATACCTCCCACTAAAAGAGATTTTTTTTGTGCAGAAATCCTCACATAGGTTTCGATCAATAAGGAAACTTAATTTGGGCACTATCAAGTTCATTTAATCAATGAGAACATATTTTACATGTTTGAGAGATTCTTGAAAAGTAGAAAGCAACTATCCCTTAAGTGGTTCCATATCCTTGATAGGTATACGTAGGTAGGGATATATTGTGGAGGCCAAAATATTGAAGGTGGAAACACCGGTAGGAGCTAGAAAAGAAAAGGCAATTTAAATCCACCCAAGTAGCTAAATAAAAGTGCACATTTGATTGCATTGATGAGGAATGAATTCCGTGGTCTAGTTGTGCCTTGCATGATAAGTTTCAATGACAAAATTGTGTTTATATTTTGGTAGTGGTGGAGAAAAGTGTGGAGTGCTAGTTGTTGATCGGATGACAAGGAGGATGGTGTTATAGGAACATGAGATTGAATATAGGGGATGTCGGTGGATGTTTGTTCAAAGTCAATGAAGTTTGGAACATTCTCTTACAAGGTAAAAGGGACATCATTATAGCCCCAATTATTGTTGATGTCAAAATCATGATGCTAAAACATATCAATTTCATTAAGTTACATAATATTGTTGGGATGGAGTTGGGATAAGAGTTTCCATTCATCTATGTATAGGTTTAAAATCAAGTACAATCTTGTCGAAGAGTATTAAGAATTTGGTGTAGACACTAAATCACGCACTTTGGCTACATTTCTAGGTCCTAATCACGTACCACTATTCATATGATTCCTAAGTGAGAAAACTAGTAATTGCCATCTATATTTGGCCTCTTTTATGTATTTTTGGTTTCTCTTTGGTCTGCACACACCACAACCAGTCTCGATCTTTGTTACTTTATCTTTATTCACTCTTGACACCAACGCCCGACCTGGGATACTAGTTCCCAAGCGCCCTCATCCCCTCTGGGCACCCCCGATCTCTTTGTATCTTACTCGCCTCTTTTGGGCCTCTTTTATCTTTTGGGAAGCTTGTTTTCTTATGCGTCGACCTTTTAGTTATCAATTAAGAAATTCAAACAAGGGAATCATATAAATATAAATCTATGTGACCATAATAAAGGACCAAGCTCTAAGCATCTACTACTATCACCTAAGGTTACATCCAAAGGCATTCTAAGAGCATCAAAGCATCCATCTAGCACTCACTCAAGGGACAAGGGATTGTATTTTATACATACACGCATAGGAGGGGAAGTTCATTTTGACATCCACACATCTATCTACATTGCTACATCTAACTATTGCTCGCTATTCAAGTGCATATTACACAAGAGCCACCTAGGGCACAATTCTTGCATACACATGAGAACTACATGGAGTTTTAAATGTAGTACAATGCTTGGTTGTAAGCTCACTCTGTTAGGTGACTACCAAGGTTAGTCCGACTCCCCATTTGCATATTTTTATTTTAAGATTTGATTTGTTTTGAGGTTTTGCAAGAGATCATTTATTTTACATGTCACAGGTGAATTTTGTGGGTATAGTGCGACATACAGGTGAAAAACAACAAAGGGTCGTGACATAGAAATGATAAAAGAGAAATCATTTTCTGAGGTTCTACGTAGTCACGAGCGCCCAATAGAGGTCTCCAAAGCACCCTTGACCTAATCCGGACACCTAAGTTTAGGTATATCGAGAAGTTGCACAATTTTCTCGGGCACAATTGCGACATATTCCTCCTCATGTTTATCAATCTTCTAGTTTAGCACACTTTGAGATCAATTACAAAATCAACTAAGTAGCTTATTACCTCTCTTGCACCTAGGGTTTCAATTTTATCTAGCTTATTACTTAGGTCAGATTTGTACTTTAGTGTTTTATCTATTACATGTGACTATGAAATATCTAGGGTTTTACAAATATTCCCATATTTGTTAAATCATTTGGTGAACTCGACCTTCGAATACTCTCCTCTTATTCTTCCATCATGGCTCAATCTTATGGTGAATTTACTGAAGCCCACCTTCAAGAGCTCAATGATCATCTTGCTAAACATCCTCATCTCGCTTTTATTCGTTGCTCGTGAGAAGGCCACCAATTTGGCTAAACTTAATGTTCCTACATCCATCCCTGTTTTTATTCCTATTATTACTCAACCACTTGCTTCCACTCTTCTACCTACTTCTATTGTCCATGTATCTATTTCTACACCCACTAATCATGTTGTTCCACCTCTTTTTTCTCATACGCGGCAAGTCTCTTCCACTGGAACTCAAGACATAACCTCTCTCTATCATGATCTCCAAGTTAAAATGTGTCAACTACAGTAGGCTACTTCTCATGCATCTCCTTCTCTTGACTCCACTTTGCTTCTTCATACTCCTTTCACACCCGCCATTTTCACCTATCCACTTCCTCCAATTTTTGTCACTCCTAAGCTACCCACCTTCAATGGCCATAGTGATCCTCAAGAGCATCTTCGATCATTTCATGTGGCATGTCTAGTCTATGTGGACGATCATGCACGGTTAACAAAGCTCTTTCCTAGAAGTATCTAAGACTATGCAATGTGTTGGTTCTACGATCTACCTGTTCACTCGGTAACATCATTCATGCATTTAGCCGATGATTTTCTTGCACATTTCTCAATCAATATCGGCTCTAAGATATCCTATGCTCAACTTGCATAAATTAAACAAGGATCTAATGAGCATCTAGTGGATTATGTTTTGTGATATAATAACAACCTAGCTAAGATGTCTAATGTGCTAGTAGACTCTGAACTTCAAGATCTATTTGTCCAAAATCTTTTCCTCCTTTGTAAGAGAGTGTCATCTTTGAGACCTCTCCATCATTTGATCAACTATTCCATATTCTTAAGCTACATGAAATAAAATTGTTATCTATGGGAAAGCTTAAATATCGTGAGCAAGCTTCATCTTCTACTCATTTTCAAATAAAATCAACTTTCAAGCTATCTTCTAAGCCTATTGAAGCCAAAGCAACTGTTAAAGTTGTTACTACTCTTTAGAAGCTTCAATGGCACCCCCTCGAAGCATACATTAACAAAAATTCATATTGCTCAACATATTTTATTTCCACAAATTGTTGACAAAAATCTTATTACACTTCCTCCACCACTCAATTTGGCTCCATCTCGCCCTAAAGGACGTAATTATAATGATTTTTTTTATACGAATATCATTAATGCATTGGGCATTCTACATATTGATGTTTCAAACTCTGACGTCTTATTCAAAATCTCATAAACAACAATGCAATTGAGCTTTAGAACCTTCAACATCTACACCAGTCAATGACAAAAAAAAGCTCAAAAATTCCAATGAACAAGTGGCTGATTCTTCAACTAATCATACATATCGAGCATTTTTTTCTCCTTCATCGGGGGCTCTTGATTTTCTAGTTGCTCACATTGATGCATCTCCACCACTCATTGCATTCTCTGATCACGAATATCATGCCACATTATCTTTAACACATTACATATCAATGCTTCTATCGGGCCTCATGTTATCAATAATACAATGATTGATCCATCGATTCACATGTGTGTGTGCTCTATTGCACTTCTCGTTTCCATTGACTATATGATATTGCATATTTCCTATCCAGTTCCTAAATCTTACGGTTATGTCAAGATTTAAGTCACAGTTGGTCCTTTTACCATGTTTGTGCCATTTCTTGTGGCACCTTCAATAAAAGGGTGTGACATACTCTTAGGTCTTCCTTGGCTCCATGTTACTCAAGATATAATTTCTATGAATCACTTGTGTTTAAAGTTCATTCACAACAATCAAGTCATTACTATCAATGGTGCTCCACCATACACATTGTGACCACATCCTCCTCTTAAGGTTACAATAGCACTCAGAGAGGATCTAAGTCCCTGGACCTCTCAAATCTAAAGCAAAATTTTATCCTATCTCTCCTATTCGTACATGATCTACTTGATCTCATAGATCTTCTAGTCCATCTCATCAGCCTAGGTCCACTACTCGAATGACTCCTTCACATAGGTATACATCACCTCCTTGGTATCCTTCACATAGGTGCACATCACCTCCATGGTCTCCTTCATATAGATACACATCAACTTCTCGATATCCTTCAAATAGGTGTACATCACCTCCGCAATATTCTTCACATATGTGTTCATCACCTCTTAGGTCTCATGCACATAGGTCTCATTCACCGATACATCATCTATCTCATACATCACCAATCTCAGAGCATGGTCACATGCCTTTATCTCCGCAGTCACTGGGTGGAGAACCCTTACCCTTCACTTTCATTGGATATTATACTTATCATCATACACTTAGTGGGGCATCATGCTTACTCTTCCCCCCTTCTAACATTCTCAGGTGTCTCGTATTTCCACTTGACCGCTCTACACTTTGTATCTAATCTTTCACATGCACCTTACACATCTTGATACACTTGTATCGTCATTACCTTATGACACACTCTTGTGTAAATGTTCTCTTATCAGCTAATTTTGACTTCAAAAAATTAATAAACATGGAAATTTTGAAGTTTTTCAAAAGTATTACTTTGTGCAATTTATCACCCTCATCATGATTGTCTTGTTTTTGTGATCGTTCTGGTCTTGATTTCATCCATTTCGGGCGAGAACTCCTCCCTCCAGGTCATAAACTACTTTTAATATTAATTAATTAATATTTAATTAATTTATTACCCTTTGTTTGATAAAATTAATTTTATTAAAATTTGGGGTTTTTAATTAAATAAATATTAATTAAAAGTCATTCGAATTTTTTTATTTAATTGTCAAGGGAAAGTAAGCTTTCACTTCCAATTGTCGGGGATGCCAAATTGGCTTCCCGTACCTAGATTTCCCCTTTCCTAGAAAATTTATTTTAATCCTCCGCTTGTGGGATTTCTTCCACTGATTTCCAATTCAATGGATTGGAAAACAGAAAAAATATCCCAATTTCCCACATGGGGAAATAAAATGGGGATTGCCAGCCCGCCTTGCCATTTCTCTAGCAAATGGTTGTTTATTTCCCACTTTCCCTTGACAATTAATGCCACTACCCGAAGGAAGAGGAGTTAGTTATTTCAACGGGAAGGGGAAACGGTTACTGAGGAAGCTTCTTTAATTCCCGTAACCATTTCCCCATGAGAGTAATTGAATTTTCAGTGAAAGGAGAGATCTTCCATGCATTGGAGATCATTTGAAAGGAGAATTATCACGCTAAGACAAAGCCAAAGTATTCATCACGCACTCATCCAAGATCATTGGGCAACTATCACATGGGTTTTAAGAACCAAAGGGAAAGATTACATTGGCCACGCATTGGCCAAGGAGGGATAAAACAAAGCAAGGGAGGTAATACATGCGGGATATCCATGCATTGAGGGAAGAAAGGAAGCCACGCATGACATAATTTAAAAGAGAAACCGGTCAAAGAAGAATATTTTCATGCTTAGGAAGGAATAAGAGTTTTTCTTGCTAATCAAGAAGAAAATCAATACACAGTTGCCAAGTAAGAATCCCATGTAGGTTTAGAGGATAATTTACAACGTGGACCAGAAAGGAAGGAGAATAATAATAATAAAATATTTATTTTGGTTTGGTGAGAAATTTTCCACACGTGGGGGAGGAAAGATAACAATGAAAAGGTATTTGTTTTTGTCTTCATTGAAAGGTCCACGTGGAGGAGGAGAAAATTGTCCTTAAAAAAATTGTTTTGTTGTTTACTTTTACACCAAAATCCATGCATTGGGAAAAGAAAAAATAGTTTAAAAGACCAATGAGCTTCTCCCATGCTGCATTTTTCAGGAAAGCATAAACAATCCAAAATTCAGTTAAAAGAACATCAATATTCGAATGCCTAGGAGGAAAAAATAGTCCAAAGGAAGATCATCACATAGCATGGAGAGGGAAGTAACAAGTGAAAGTAAAAGTAACATTTCCATGCAAAAATAAGGAGGCTACACATGCCAAGGAGAATCGCACAATCTTAAGACAAAGGAAATAGTTAAAACAACCATAAAACAAATCTTCCACACATGCATAAAAGAAAATGCCTTTTTCTTAGCCAAAAGAAATTCCCACGCTGAGCATCAGGTAAAGCATTAGTTTCAACACATTTTTCATAAAAAGTTTGAGTTTCCACGCATATTTTAGAGAAGTAAGAACAATTTCAACAAACAAGTATTCACGCAGCCACTTGGAAGACCAAATCCTCACCAAAAATAAGCAGAGGCCACGTGGAAGGAGAGAGAAATCAGCATGTAAGAACAGTCTAGTTTCAACACGTTCATTTCATTCAGGAAAACTTCCACGCGAAAGAGAAATTACAGTTCACACATGCAAGGGAAAATTTGCTCAGGCGAATAATATAAAAAATAAATTAAATCAATCTTTCGTTGAATATTAAAATCAAGAGATTTTAATTATTTTTCGTGTATGCTTGATTCGAAATTTTGAGCCTAGTCTTAGTGTGATGTATTAAAAACTTAAAAAAAAGATTTTATAACCGGGACTGATTATTATTATTTTTTTAACATAATAATAATAATAATAATAAAATGAATCATATTTTTCTTGCATTGATGGGAGTTTCACAGACTGAGACCCAACCTCATTTGCATTGTTTTGCGTGGATGAGTGATTTTTTTTTTCTAGAATTCATAATGGCCAAAAAGTCTAATAAATATGGAGGAAGATCGAGGAAGCCAGTGGATAAATCCAATAATTCTACACTCAAGTACAAAATCAAAGGAATCATTCCTCCCAGTTCCATCAAGTCAACATATGACAATATCACCGATACAAATTTGGGTCACATCAATGTGCAACAATTTTGCAATCAGGTGAAAGCTGAAGGCAAAACCATATTCTCGAATAGGATTTACCATAGTGGTCTACCCCAAGCAACGGTATTTCCAGTATCAGTGCAATGTTCAGAGCTAGTTATCGCTTGCACAGAGCATTATGATCCCGAGAGATGAGGAATTTTTAAAGATAATCGCAAGCCATTCCTCTTAATCACACCAGAGCACATTACGGAGTTTCTCAACATACATGAATTTCCTAAGAATACGGATATTACTGGAAAGTGAGCACAAGAATTTTGGGATGAAGAACCCCTCAAGTGGAGCAAGATGGTTAATAACAACTGGTTAGTGACCAAGAGGCCTCAAGTTGACTGACTTCCTAAAGAATTGTACCGCATTGAGTTCATGGAAGAAATTGGGGACATGATTACTCTCTTGAGTCAATTTTTAGTTTACCCTCTACCAGGATTTTCCACCCATGGATGTATCAGTTTATCTGTATCATCCTTGCCAAGAGAGAGTTTGTGGATTGAGCCACCATCATCAGTGATACCCTTCACAAACAATTGATCGAAGTGAAGATGATTGGATGCTTCTACATGACATCGTATCTGACTTACGCAGTGGTAAGAAGAAATCTATTTTTGGGACTTGAAACAAGAGGAGTCATGGGTCCATCAAATAATGTCTTCCATTATTATCTACAACTAAGTTTCAAAAATAGATCTCATCATTTTAGAAGAGTTAATGATGCATTCACCTTCCCGTGATTTGAAACTGAATCAGAATACAAAGGAAAGATTTTCTAAAGAGGCCATGGATGTCATTTCCCAATGGGGAACATGGTTTATTCAATTTTCATCCTTTTCCTACATTCGCGTAAGCAGATTTGTAGTACTCCATGGAAGCTTCCTAAGTACGTCAGTGATAGGTGGGCATTAATGGAGCTTACGTGACAATTATTCCAAGTTCATTGTCTTCTTAGTGACAAGCATCGCTCAGGAATTCATTTCCCAATCCAAATCGGGGAATACCAATGTCCAAATCTCTTCAGTGCACAACTCATGGAAAAAGTTTTCCCTCATCACTATTCATCCATATGTGAAGAGATCCCAGTTTGATATCAATGGATATATGTAGAAGATTCTTGGAGCAAAGTATCAACATAACCCTACCATGGAATATTTTTGGGCTGCTGTTCAAACAAACATGAAGTAAGAAGATGAGAGTTTTCTCGCCTAACCCTTGCTCAGATCAAGGCCTTTCACATCAAGAACCCTCTAGATTCATTTGTAAATGATGATGAAGATGTTATTGATCCTTCATATGATGTAGTTTCTTTTACCTCGTTGCCACAAATTGATTGGACCAAAAGAGATGAATTTTCTCTTGATAGTAAGAATCAACCGATTCTTGAAAGAAGCATATCTTGGTATGAAAGAGAACTTGCCAAGTTATAATCAATTCAAGATCATACTTTAGGATCACAAAAATTTCCAACTCAAGGAGGTCTCCATTCAACCAAAGCTCCTTCTCAATCAACCTTTGTGCCATCCAGTCATACGTAACAAGAAAGAAAGGAGTGGTTGCCAAAATCCACTTCACCGAAGAATGTGTCACGAGGTGAAGAATCTAAGGGTCCTAGCCCCTGCAAAGGAAGAGAGCGTGTATCAGGATTTTCCACTTCAAGTAGAGATTCTTCTACTCACATTACAAACAATCCTTAGCCATGCCTTGCACAAGAGTCCACTTAGGTGTAGGAAGTTCAAATTTTAAACACTTGAAACCTACATTTCACGAAGAGATTTCCCAAAATATCCCAAATGATCAGGAGGTAAATATCGAGGTTATTTCTCCTGAAATCGAGGTCATGGAAAGGATTCTTGTAGAATCTCATGATGTTAAGAACAATGAGAATGTTGCTTCGAGCTCTAGGATTCTGTATGCAAATAATGAATGATACTCCTTTCTGGGTTGATTGCAAAATCAAGAAAAGGAAGAGGGTTGTCAAGGAAATTGACTTTGACTTCGATGCCATTTTCAAACTTTCAAATGATGTCATTCCCAAGAAGCCTAAAGTGCTTTCTGAATAATGGTGGATAATGACAGAAATACATTTGCAGATCTTGTCATCCCACAAGTTGACAAGGAGCATGATGCCATGACATTTGTTGATTATGAAGTTTCCAGACTTGGACTTGGGAGGTCCACATTGGAAAGTGACATGGCGATGGCCCGAGATTCAATTGATATCGTGCTAAAGAGACTTGAGAAATATAAGTCTCGGAAACCCCACTCAAGGCCAAAAAGAATCAATTAGTGGAATATGTTCAACATCTGATAAATCCCATATCATCCACGTTCTTAGTACCCAATGCGGTGGCTGCCCCTGATAAAGAAACTCTAAATTTATCAAAAGAAATAAACACATTGGGCCATGTCACTAAAACTTGGCTTTCAAAGATTCTCGTTTTAGGCCAAGAGACGATCAAAACAACGGTTAAGCTCCATGAAGATGTCAATGCATATCTTGATCCAATTCTTTCTTTCAAGGAATTTTTTTCCTAACATATCAAATTTGGATGAGATATTGCCCAGTCTATAGGAGATGACGAGTATGGAGTCCTCAGTTTTAGCCATTGAAGGAATTCTCAAATTTGAATGTCAAGGGACACATTTTCTTTGGTGTCTGCATCTCAAATTAAGAAAGATGGTTCTCAAGGATTCTATGATCCATTATGAGAGTGTATGCAATGAAGCCTTCACTTCACTCACCTTGATTCAAGAATTCATAGCTGAGATCCATTGCGGCCTCGTAAATGGGAAAAATCAAAGTTGTTCATCGAAACATGTGGAAGAGAAATTTTCACAATTGTTTAAGGACATGTATACTCCTACCATTAATTTATCTTCAGCTTCAATGGAGCGTTGCATCAAATTAAAGAACTTGTTTGAGAATGCTCAATCAAATATGGTCAATTTGAATGATATGCCAGGTAGGATCTTGGAATTACAGGTATTTTGTGAGGCTATTCTTCGACCAAATGAACCGCCAAAAGAAGAAAAGATGTTCGAAACATTGGGAAGGTTCAGATCCTTTCAATTGGTGAAAGCGGTGGATCCTAATTTCACCGATGGTTCAAGAAGATAGTTTTCTTGGTATCTAACGAAGTGGGAGAGTCCATTTCTCATACGTTTGGGAATAAAGTGAGACCCCATTTCAATGGATAAGGCATTAGTTATGGTCATATGTTTTAAAAGTGGAATTTAAAAAAGGGGATGTTGTTATTGAATTTTATTTCAAAAAATGTGGATAACTTAAGTGGTTTCTATTTTTGGTAGCTTTTAATAAAGTTGGTTGAAAAATTCAAAGTCACTTAAGTGCCCTATTTAATGTTCATGTAAAACCCTAACTACTTTGTAACCAACTTTTGGGTTATAAAAGGAAGTCAGGGGCTCATTTGTAAAGGGTGACTTTGAGAGAGGAGAAGAAAATACTTTTGTATGCAAGCTTTATTTTGAAGAAAGAAACTTTGTGTTCTTTTGAGAAGACATTTTGGAGTTAATGAAATATGAACTTTGTGTCCCATTCATTATCTCTTTTAGCATTTGATGTTCTTATGTTCATTAGATGTTAGTGTTTTAAATCTTGCATGTGAATATTGTCTTGGATCTTATTGTCAATGCTATTAATATGTTGTTCTAGTTCACAATGATCAAGCTCTGCTATTTACTTGCTCATGTGTGTTCCCTTTACTCATTCTTATTTAACTGATGCAAACTCCATTTTATTTGTGTTAGTTATTTATTGTTCTTCTCCATGCAATATTAGGATCTAATTTTACCTAACTTTTACATGTTATTTTCATTCATTCCTTTCCATTTTGTTCCTTCATTCCATTCCATATCCCTCATTCACTTTTCTTTCCATTGATGTTCCAAAACAACCCCCACATACAATTTTGAATGTACATATCTAAATATAGTTTTTGGTTTTAATAAAGGCAACCTCACCTTTATTGAGGAGGGACGTCATCCCCACATTGTTGCATTTCATTTCCATGCATGCAAATCCATATGCTAACAATTTTTGGTGACTCTATTGGGGATTTGGGAATCGTTAACAGTGCTTAGTTAAATCTTTATGATTATCCCCTCTTCACAAGCTCCTGTTCTTTAACCGAACCTTGTGCCCAATGAATATTTGCAAGGAGATATTGCTTCTAACCTTGAAATAGTAGCTTGGGAAAACCACGAAATCTTACAACAATTTGTGGTTGTTGATAGATCCATTGACAGAGAAATCTACATTGAAGACCTTAGAAGAAGAGCACTGCACTTGTGGCCAGAAGACCTCTTGGACACGTGTTGATCATTGTTCACCGACGCGCCCTCTTCCACCAAGGTAGTAATTTGTATGACTATTACAGGTAACTCACCTATCTTGCAACCAAATATTCTTTTTGTGGATACTCAAGAAGACATATCATAAGATTTGAGGCAAGCTATTTGGGAAAATTGCACTAACAACTATCATTTTCATCTTGCTGCATCTATACTAGATAACGAAGAAGATCAAGCTATGAGAGTTTCTAGAGTTATTCGTGCACAAATATCTCAAGAAAGAGAGCGAAGAGAAAAGGCAAGAGCTGATTAGAACATGCTAGTGATCCCTTTACAGTAAAGATTTTAAACTGGAAGGAAAGAGGTTTACGTGGGGAGAAAAAGCTAAAGGTCGATTTGATCCCATTTTTGATTTTCAAGGAAAGTTTGGTTTCAAGTTATCTCCTCTAAAGAAGAACACACCTCGTAGATCTGTAAGTCTTGCATCAAGTCCTGAAAGAGCAATCAAGGAAGGAATCACTACAAGTCATGTACTTATCCTTACGTTGTTTTTCCTTCGCATACCACCTTTCCCAAGATGGAAGTTAACGTACCATGGGGAAATGCCATAGGCCCATTGGCCTTACCAGATTGACATGAGCTCCCATGAGGATCAAGGAAGATTCTTCCCAAGTTCGATGGAGATGGGAAGACATCACTAGATGACCACATTTTTGCCTTCTTTGCTGCATGTGTAGTTTTTTCAGTGGAATATGAAGATGTTGTTATTTGCCTCTTCATTGAAACATTGCATGATTTTTTTCGCATATTGGTTTCATCATCTGCTAAATGGATGCATTACAAATTGGAATGATATGAAAACTAAGTTTGAAGACTCGATTCAAGACGATAGAAGATGAACATGCCCTTCTTGCCCAACTATCTCAGGTGAAGAAAGAGCCAATAGAACCCATGAGGAATTTCATGGCTAAATTCAACAAAATGGTGAATAAAGTTCCTGCTAAGATTTTCCCGAACCCTGATGGACAAAAAGTTTCTTTATTAACGCACAACAACCAAAAGTTTGCTATCAGTTGAGAAGGGCTAAAGTGGCTACTTTGGAACCTTCTCAATCCTTGGCCATAGAAATTGAGGATGACTTAATCATGGCGGGTAAGTTCAAGAAAACTTCCCTCAAGGGAAAGAGTCAAGAAACCCCCAATGCTTTAGAAGCTATACTCACTAAGTTGGATAATGATGTGCTAGCTTTGAAAAAGCAAGTTGCTCAAAGTAGTAAACCTACTCCTTACAAAGACATCCTAAGAAAAGGCTCTGTTCCCAGAAAATCTAGGATTGCAGGTGCTTTGATGAGGCTTGCTATTGAAGTAGCTCCCACAGCTAACTCAAAGTGTGTTGTCGTTGAAGAAAGTGATGAAGAAGTTGAATTTGTTGAAGTTGACGAAGAAGAGCCTGAATTTGGAACATCTTAACCTAAAGTCAAAGATCTTGAAGCATAGAGTAATAATAATTTCTTCGAGTACCATTTATAAGAAGAAGACAAATACAAACAAATTATAGAAGATATTAATAGTCAATCCTTCATTGTCTTCAAACGTTCTTAGAAAAAAGGAGCAGAGTACCGCTAAGGTGGAAGATAAAAAGAGCTCCAAGGAAGTTCCTACAAAACCTAAGACTAAGGAAACTTCCAAATAATCCAAGAAAAATGATACTCCTAAAGAGTCCAAGGTGACTGAGGTTTCCAATGTCAAAATTATCTTAAAGAACCGAGGGCCTTTGTCAAGTCAATCGGTTGATAAATCAGCTATGAATTTTTTTTTCTTCTACGTTATTATCAACCAAGCCTCGAAGTGAAGGTCAAAAGTATGCCATCATCAAGTTCGAAAGAACTAGTATCTCGAGACATCAATTATGGTTACTTTGCCTAAATTTGATATCATTGATCATATCAATAAATAAAAATTCCATGTCAAGGTAGATTACTTGAAGTCCAATAAGGATCACTCGAGAAATTGGTCCACTTTATTATAGGTGACTCTACTATTCATTCCTCTAAAGGAATCTGAAAACTCCCAAAGATGGGAAGACTCAAAATATTGTGGTAGCCACTATAGCTTCAAATGAAAAAATTGAACCTTTATTTGTGTACTTGTTTATCAACGAATGCAAATTAAGTAATTATATTATAGATTATGGAACCTCAGATAATGTGATGCCTACGAAAGTAGCACATGTTCTTGGGTTGACTTGTACGAGAACATTCAGATCTTGTTACTCCATGGAGACAAGACAAGTTCCTATGATTAGGTAGATTAAAGACGCTCAGATGGTTTTAGCCCAATTTCCTCAGAAGTGAGTTAAGGTAACTATTCTAGTTGTTGACATTCCTACTTTATATGGTATGTTGTTGAGCAGAAATTTGTAGAGATCTAGGTGGTGAGATTCAAATGGACTGGTCTCATGCTATGATCCCTATCAGTGGAGAAATGAAGAAGCTAATCCCAAAAACTCAATCAAAATTCACTTTGATGAAAATGATGATCCTGTACACATGTCTTGTTTTAAAACTCGAGTATGGGTAATTATATGATGAGTACAGAGGTTCATGCACCTGAGGTCACTTGATAAGACCATAATGAGATATATACTCTTGAGTTTGATGGAAGTTGTTGCTCAACAGGTTTCGGCACAAGAGTGGTGCTCATATCTCCGAATGGTAAAATATTTCCTTTTTCTTACAAAATCTAATTTTCAAATACTAATAACACTGCAGAATACGAGGCATTAATCCTTGGCCTCCAAGTTTCGAAGAGAAAGGGATCAAAAATTTAAAAGTCTTTGGAGATGTGGAGTTGATCGTGAAACAAGTTAAAAATCAGTTTCAAGTAAAGAATGATCATTTGAGACACTACAAAAATAAAGTGTGGGATGCGATAGAAGCCTTCTTGATGCTTTTTCTATAAAATTTGTCCCTCGTGAAAAGAATGAAAAAGAATATTCTCTAGTATTATTAGCTTCATTGATGATTCCTCATTCAAAGTTTGATCAAGACAAATACACAATTGAAATGGTTTTTATGCCAAGTGTTCTTGACAATGTAGAAAACTAGAAAATATTCAATGATGATCAAAAAGTTATTGCCTTCTTGGAAAAGATAAATAATTTTGAACAGTTGTACTTTGAAGGAAGTGATTCTGCATTTCATGAATCAATGACCTCACCCATTCAATAAGGAGTTAGGAACGAATATCTTGGTGATGGCATCATTCAACTCAAAGGAAATAAGATTCCAAAAGGATTGGTTTCACTTGAAGAACTTTTTGATAAGCATGACAGGTTTATCAAAGAGAAAGAACAAGCAGGACCTACAAATTTTGTTGACTATAAGAAAATTAACATTGGTACCAAGGACAAACCTTTCCGATCAACATCGGTAAGCTGTTGCTCACCTATGGAGTGTAAGAAATTCATAAGGCTCCTTACCAAATATTCTAACATCATGGCTTACTCATATGAAGACTTGAAGTCTTTCCAACCTAGGGAAATGGAGCTTTCCATACCTTTGAAACTTGGAAAGAAGCAAAGATAGTATAATCCTAAGATAACAGGGACAATATTCCATGAGGTTCAAAATATGTTAGACACATGAATAGTTTTTCCTATTCGACATTCAACTTGGATAGCTAATATTGTACCGGTTCACAAGAAAAATGGAGAAATTAGGATTTGTGTGGATTTCCACAATCTTAATCAAGCTTCCTTGAAGGATAATTATCCACTTCCAATCATGGACCATATTCTACATGTAGTAACTAGATCAGAAATGCTATCTATGCTAGATGGTTTCTCTGGTTATAATCAGATTGAAGTGGCTAGAGAAGATCAACATAAAACCACATTCACCACCCTTGGGGTACATTCACATATAGAATAATGCCTTTTGGTTTGATCAATGCTGGTGCAACTTTTCAAAGGGCTATGGATATGGAATTCACAGATTATAAAAACAAGATCATCGTGATATACCTAGATGACTTGACAGTGTTCTCAAAGAAACAAGAAGATCACCTTTTTGAGAAAATATTGCAAAGGTGCAAACTTCATTAGATTTCTCTAAATCCAAAAAAGTCCACGTTAGGAGTTATGGAAGGAAAATCCTAGGTCATATTGTTTCTAAAGAAGGAACTAAGATCGATCCTAAGCATGTTCAAGCTATCAAGAATCTTTCCTTGCCTACAAGTAAGCCTAGAGTCCACTCATTCTTTGGGAAGGTAAATTTTTTGAGAAGGTTCGTGCCATATTTCGCCGAGTTGACCAAAGAAATCACTGATATGATGAAAGGAAAATAATCCTTCAAATGGTTGAAGGAAGGTAGAGAAGCATTTGAACAAATCAAGGGTGCTATTGCAAAATCTCCTACATTGATATGCCTTGATTTTAAAAAATATTTTATAATCTATTGCTATGCTTCGCCGCACACAATCTCCACCATATTGACTCAACACAATCTTGAGGGAATCAAATCTCCTATTGGATTCAAGAAACATGAACTCAATTACACTCCCCTTGAAAGGCATGCATACGCGGTGGTGAGAGCCTTAAAACATTTCAGGTACTATGTGTTGAATTCTCACACAAAAGTCTTCGTACTAGACACCACAATTAAATCGAACAAGAACCAGGATCTAAAAGAGGTAACTGGGTCTCCAAGATCCAAGAATATGATTTGGATATCAAGCCTACCAAGTTAGTTCGAGGAAGATGACTCTGCCAACTCATCATAGAGAATGAACCATGAGATGACTCTGAGGAAGAACCAGTTGAAGAAAGTTTACCACTGGTAGTTTTCATTAGTACCACAGATGAATGGTATTCCGATATAGCCTACTTTCTCACATATGGCGAATGTCTTGAAAATCTGACAACTAAGGAAAAGAGAGCTATCAAATTAAGAGTTTCCAGGTATGTCATTTGGGACAACACTTTGTTCAAGAAAGGGATTGATGACATGTTCCTTAGATGTGTTGATAAGGAACAACAACCCATGTTGCTTGAAGCCTTTCATAATCATGCTTACGGTGGTCATTTCTCTGGCCCAGTGACAACTCATAAAATTTTGCGAGCACATTATTACTGGCCCACTATGTTTTCTCGATGCTCAGAAATGGGTAACAAAATGCAAAGCTTGTCAGAAATTTGTTAGAAGACCTAAATTGACATCTATTCCTTTGAAGACAGTTGTCATTGAAGAACCCTTTCAATAATGGGGTTTAGATTTCATTGGAGTTCAAAATCCTAATTCCAATGCTGGTCATAATAACGTACTCATAAGAATCGAATACTTTACGAAGTGGGTAAAATATATACTTGTGAAACAAACATCTATGCGGTAATATGTGATTTCATCAAAGAGAATATATCGATTCATTATGGAATTCCAAAAATATCCTGATGACAATGCCACCAATTTCTCTTACTGAGAGATGATAGGTTTTTGTTATGGGAATGGGATATCTTTGTATCATTCATCATATTACTAACCACGGGGAAATGATCAAGAAAAATCCAAAGAATAATAAGATCATTACTATCGTGCGCAAGTTATTCAAGAAAATCAAAGAACTTGGCACAAAAAGTTATATGATCTATAATGGGTTGACCATATAGCTCCTAAAAGAGAAATCAAGATGTCTCCATTCCAAATATTGTATGGAACCGATGCTCGAATTCGCATCACATTGGATTTATCAGCATTACGATTTTCCTAAACAATTGATGATGAATGCTTTGCCAATGTGTTAGATAAAAGGATCATGTAAATAAGCAAGCTCGAAGAACAAAGAAGTTAAGTGGAAAAGGATCGAGGAACAACAGTTCAAAGTGAAGAGGTTGTTCGATAGGAAAACTAAAGAGAGGCAATTCCAAATCAATGACTTAGTTATTCTTTGGGATAAGAGATGCGAACCGAAAGGAAAACATGGGAAGTTTGATTCGTTGTGGCTAGGTCCTTTCAAGATCAGACATTTTTGTGGAGATAACACCTATTACTTGGCGTATCCTGAAGGAAATCATTTTCCTCTGCCCTATAATGGGCAATATCTCAAGCATTATCAAAATTGAAAACGGGTTGTCCCCCATATGTACATAGGTAATTAGGATTTTGGTTTGTTTCTTTTCCCTATTTTTCTTCTTTCTCTTTTATCATCCCATTTTTGTTCCCCATCGTTTTTGGGATCATGTTCATTAATATTTTGGTCTGGGTCCATTGTTGCATCCATAAAGTCCTTGTCCCCAATTAGAATCAATGTTATTAGCTAATTTTGACTTCACAAAATTAATAAACATGGAAATTTTGAAATTTTTCAAAAGTATTACTTTACGCGATTTATCGCCCTCATCATGATTGTCTCATTTTTTTATCGTTCCAGTCTTCATTTCGTCCATTTCGGGTGAGAACTCCTCCCTCCAGGTCATAAACTACTTTAAATATTAATTAATTAATTTATTACCCTTTGTTTGATAAAATTAATTTTATTAAAATTTGGGGTTTTTAATTAAATAAATATTAATATAATAATTATTAATTAAAATTCATTTCACAAATTTTTATTTAATTGTTGGGGGGAAAGTAAGCTTTTGCTTCCAATTGCCGGGGATGCCAAATTGGCTTTCGTACCCGGATTTCCCCTTTCCTGGAAAATTTATTTTAATTCCCCACTTGTGGGATTTCTTCCACTGATTGCCAATTCAATGGATTGGCAAATGGGGCAAAAATCCCGATTTCCCACATGGGGAAATAAAATGGGGATTTTTCCCGCCTTGCCATTTCCGTTGGCAAATGGTTGTTTATTTCCCACTTTCCCCTAGAAATTAATGCCACTACCGAAGGAAGAGGAGTCGGTTATTTCAACGGAAGGGGAAACGGTTACGGGGAAGCTTCTTTAATTCTTGTAACCATTTCCCCATGAGAGTAATTGAATTTTTAGTGAAAGGAGAGATCTTCCATGCATTGGAGATCATTTGAAAGGAGAATTCTCACGCTAAGACAAAGCAAAAGTATTCATCACGCACTCATCCAAGATCATTGGGCAACTGTCATGTGGGTTTTAAGAGCCAAAGGGAAAGATTACATTGGCCATGCATTGGCCAAGGAGGGATAAACCAAAGCAAGGGAGGTAATACATGCAAGATATCCACACATTGAGGGAAGAAAGGAGGCCACGCATGGCATAAAATAAAAGAGAAACCAGTCAAAGAAGAGCATTTCCATGCTTAGGAAGGAATAAGAGTTTTTCATGCTAATCAAGAAGAAAATCAATACACAGTTGCCAAGTAAAAATCCCATGCAGTTTAGAGGAGGATTTCCAACGTAGACTAGAAAAGAAGGAGAATAATAATAAAAAATATTTATTTCGGTTTGGTGAGAAAATTTTCCACACGTGGGGGAGGAAATATAACAGTGAAAAGGTATTTGTTTTTGTCTTCATTGAAAGGTCCATGTGGAGGAGGAGAAAACTATCCTTATAATTTTTGTTTTGTTGTTTATTTTTACACCAAAATCCATGCATTGGGCAAAAGAGAAACAACAGTTTAAAAGACCAATGAGCTTCTCCCATGCCGCATTTTTCAGGAAAGCATAAACAGTCAAAATGCAGTTAAAAGAACAACAATATTCCAATGCCTAGGAGGGAAAAATAGTCCAAAGGAAGTTCATCATGCAAGAGGGAGAGGGGAAGCAACACATGAAAGTAAAAGTAACATTTCCAGGAAAAAAATGAGGAGTCCACGCATGCCAAGGAGAATCTGCACAAGCATAAGACAAAGGAAATAGTTAAAACAACCATAAAAAAATCTTCCACGCATGCATAAAAGAAAATGCCTTTTTCTTAGCCAAAAGAAATTCCCACGCTGAGCATCAGGTAAAGCATCAGTTTCAACGCATTTTTCATAAAAGGTTTGAGTTTCCACACAGATTTTAGAGAAGTAAGAACAATTTCAACAAACAAGTATTCATGCAGCCACTTGGAAGACCAAATCCTCGCCAAAAATAAGTAGAGGCCATGTGGAAGGAGAGAGAAATCAACATGTAAGAACAATCCAGTTTCAATGCATTCATTTCATTCAGAAAACTTCCACGCGAAAGAGAAATTACGGTTCACACATGCAAGGGAAAATTTTCTCAGGCGAATAATATAAAATAAATAAATTAAATCAATCCGTGTAGAATATTAAAATCAGGAGATTTTAATTATTTTTCATATTAACTAGATTAAAAATTTTGAGCCTAGTCTCGGTGTGATGTATTAAAAAAAAAAATTAAAAAAAGATTTTAGAATCGAGATGGTTATAATTATTACTATTTTTAAAATAATAATAAGAATAATAATATTAAAACGAATCATATTTTTCTTGCATTGACGGGAGTTTCGAGATTGAGACCCGACCCCATTTGCATTGTTTTGTGTGCCTAAGTCATTTTTTCTAGAATTCATAATGGCCAAAAAGTCTAATAAATTTGCAAGAAGATCGAGGAAGCCAGTGGAGAAATCGAATAAGTCTACACTCAAGTAGGAATTCCGAGGAATCATTCCTGCAGTTCCATCAAGTCAGCATACGACAATATCACCGATACAAATTTGGGTCACATCAATGTGCAACAATTTTGTGATCAGTGAAAGCTGAAGGAAAAACCATATTCTCATATAGGCTTTACCATAGTGGTCTACCCAAAATAGCTAAATTTCTAGTCATAATACAATGTCTAGAGTTGGTTATCACTTGCATGGAGCATTATGATCCCGAGAGACGAGGAAATTTTAAAGATAATCACAAGCCATTCCTCTTAATCACACTAGAGCACATTGAGGAGTTGCTCAACATACCTGACTTCCCTGAGAATGCGGATATCACTTGAAAGTCAGCACAAGAATTTTGGGATGAAGAACCCCTCAGGTGGAGTAAGATGGTTAATAACAATTGGTTAGTGACCAAGAGGCCTCAAGTTGACTAGCTTCCTAAAGAGCTATACCACATTGAGTTTGTGGAAGAAATCGGGGACATGATTACTCTCCGAGTCGAGTTTTGGTTTACCCTTGCCAGGATTTTCCACCCATGGATGTATTAGTTTATCTGTATCATCCTTTCCAAGAGAGATTTTATGGATTGGGCCACCATCATCAGTGATACCCTTCACAAACAATTGATCGAAGTGAAGATGACTAGATTCTTCTACATGACATCGTATCTAACTTACGCAGTGGCAAGAAGAAATCTATTTTTGGGACTCAAAACAAGAGGATTCATGGGTCCATCAAATAATGTCTTCCATTATTATCCATAACTGAGTTTCAAAAATAACTCTCATCATTTCAGAAGAGTTAACGATGCATTCACCTTCTGCATGATTTGAAACCTGAATCGGAATACAGAGGAAATATTTTCTAAAGAGGCCATGGATGTCATTTCCTAATGGGGAACATGGTTTATTCAATTTTCATCCTTTTCCTACATTCACGTAAGTAGATTTGTGGGTACTCCATGGAAGCTTCCTAAGTACGTCAGTGATAGGTGGGCATTAATGGAGCTTGCGTGACAATTATTCCAAGTTCCTTTGTCTTCTTAGTGACAACATCGCTCAGAATTCATTTCCCAATCCAAATCGGGAATACTATGTCCAAATATCTTCAAAGTGCACAACTCATGGAAAAGAGTTTTCCTCATCACTATTCATCCATATGTGAAGAGATACCAATTTGTTATCAATGGATATATGCGAAGCTTCTTGGAGAAAAGTATCAACATAACCCTGTCATGGAAGATTTTATGGGCTACACTGCTCAGATGAACATGAAGTAAGAAGACAAGAGTTTTCTCGCATAACCCTTGCTCAGATCAAGGCCTTTCACATCAAGAACCCTCCATATTCATTCATAAATGATGATGAAGATGTTATTGATCCTTCATATGATGCAATTTCTTTTACCCCATTGCCATGAATTGATTGGACCAAAAGAGATGAATTTTCTCTTGATAGCAAGAATCAACCGATTCTTGAAAGAATCATATCTTGGTATGAAAGAGAACTTTCCAAGTTACAATCAATTCAAGATCACAAAAATTTCCAACTCAAGGAGGTCTCCATTCAACCAAATCCCCTTCTCAATCAACCTCTGTGCCATCTAGTCATACGCAACAAGCAAGAAAGGAGTGGTTGCCAAAATCCACTTCACCGAAGAATGTGTCACGAGGTGAAGAATCTAAGGGTCCTAGCCCCTGTGAAGGAAGAGAGCATGTATCAGGATTTTCCACTTCAAGTAGAGATTCTTCTACTCACATTACAAACAATCCTCAGCCATGCCTTGCACAAGAGTCCACTTAGGTGTAGGTAGTCCAAATATCAAACACTTCGAACCTACAGTTCACAAAGAGATTTCCCAAAATATCCCAAATGATCAAGAGGTAGATATCGAGGTTATTTCTCCTGAAATCGAGGTCATGGAAAGGATTCTTGCAGAATCTCATGATGTCAAGAACAATGAGAATGTTTCTTCGACTCCAGGCTTTTGTATGTAGAAGTAGTGAATGATACTCCTTTCTGGGTTGATTACGAAATCAAGAAAAGGAAGAGGGTTGTCAAGGAAATTAACATTGACTTTGATGCCCTTTTCAAACTTTCAAATGATGTTATTCCCAAGAATCCTAAAGTGCTTTCCTAAATAATGGTGGATAATGAAATAAATACATTTGTGGATCTTTCCATCCCACAAGTTGAAAAGGAGCATGATGCCATGACATCTACTGATTATGAAGTTTCTATAATTGGACTTGTGAGGTTCACATTGGAAAGTGACATGGCGATGGCCCAAGATTCAATTGATATCATGCTAAAGAGACTTGAGAAATATAAGTCTCAAAACTCTTAGCTCAAGGACGAAAAGAATCAATTGGTGGAATATGTTCAACATCTGATAAATCCCATATCATCCACTTTCCCAATACCCGATGTGGTGGCTTCCCCGATGAAGAAAATCTAAATTTATCAAAAGAAATAAACACATTGGGCCATGTCACTAAAACTTGGCTTTTAGAGATTCTCATTTTAGGCCAAGAGACGATCAAAACAACGGTTAAGCTCCATGAAGATGTCAGTGCATATCTTGATCCAATTCTTTATTTCAAGGAAATTTTTTTTTCTAACATATCAAATTTGGATGAGATATTGCCCAGTCTATAGGAGATGACGAGTATGGAGTCCTCAGTTTTATCCATTGAAGGAATTCTTGAATTTGAATGTCGAGGGACACATTTTATTTGGTGTCTGCATCTCAAATCAAGAAAGATGCTTCTCGAGGATTTTATGATCCATTATGAGAGTGTATGTAATGAATCCTTCACTTCACTCACCTTGATTCAATAATTCATAGATGGGATCCCTTGTGACCTAGTAAATGAGAAAAATCAAAGGTGTTCATTAGAACATGTGGAAGAGAAATTTTCACAATTTTTAAGGACGTGTATACTCCCGCCATTAATTTCTCTTCAGCTTCAATGGAGCATTGCATCAAATTAAAGAACTTGTTTGAGAATTCTCAATCAAAGATGGTCAATCTGAATGATATGCTAGGTAGGATCTTGGAATTGCAGGTATTTTGTGAGGCTATTCTTCGACCAAATGAACCACCTCAAGAAGAAAAGATGTTCAAAACATTGGGAAGGTTTAGATCCTTTCAATTGGAAGAAGTTACATATCCTAATTTCACTAATGGTTCAAGAAGTTAGTTTTCTTGGTATCTAATGAAGTGGGAGAGTCCATTTCTCATTCATTTGGGATAAGCAGACCCCATTTGAATGGATAAGACACTGGTTATGGTCATATGTTTTAAAAGTGGAATTTAAAAAAAAAAGGGATGTTGTTATTGAATTTTCTTTCAAAAAATGTGGATAACTTAAGTGGTTTCTATTTTTGGTAGCTTTTAATAAAGTTGGTTGAAAAATTCAAAGTCACATAAGTGTCGTATTTAATGTTCATGTAAAACCCTAAATACTTTGTAACCAACTTTTGGATTATAAAAGGAAGTTTGGGACTCATTTATAAAGGGTGACTTTAAGAGAGGAGAAGAAAATACTTTTATATGCAAGCTTTATTTTGAAGAAAGAACCTTTGTGTTCTTTTGAGAAGACATTTTGGAGTTAATGAAATATGAACTTTGTGTCCCATTCATTATATCTTTTAGCATTTGATGTTCTTATGTTCATTAGATGTTAGTGTTTTAAATATTTCATGTGAATATTGTCTTGGATCTTATTGTCAATGCTATTAATATGTTGTTCTAGTTCACAATGATTAAGCTCGCTATTTACTTGCTCATGTGTGTTCCCTTTACTCATTCTTGTTTAACTCGATGCAAACTCGTTTTATTTTTATTAGTTATTTATTATTCTTCTCCATGCAATATTAGGCTCTTGCTTTTACCTAACTTTTGCATGTTATTTTCATTCATTCCTTTCCATTTTGTTCCTTCATTCCATTCCATATCCCTCATTCACTTTTCTTTCCATTGATGTTCCAAAACAACCCCCACATACAATTTTGAATGTACATGTGTAAATACAATTTTTGGTTTTTAATAAAGGCAACCTCACCTTTATTGAGGAGGGACTTTGTTTCCACATTGTTGCATTTCATTTCCATGCGTGCAAATCCATATGCCAACATGTTCACACTTGACTATTGAGGGAATACTACATTCATGAACCTCACATAAGACACACGACACATTTCACACTCAGTGCATTCACGACGCATCTATTCAACATCACATTATCACAAAGACAAACTCTAGTTCCATGGTTCATAATCGATTGCTGAGGGTCTAAATCTGAAATGAAACTCATCAAACTTGCACACTTTATGCTCTATGCTTCGTTGATCATATCTTTCTAGCACACATATTAAAACCATATCCCGATGATGCACTCATATTATATGGTTCATTCTTGATTATTGAGGGTCTTTTATAAATGAACCTCCTCTCATACTCATCCACATTCGCTCGAAGGGTAGGTTACTCCTATCATTGACTTTGCATTCCATCTCTTTCACTCACAACATGTTGCATATCTTGGTTACATATTGTTCTTTCTTTCTTATACTCATTACATATACACTTTATTTCACATGATAGAAATATACATTGTATGTCATTATCTTTATCATATACACATGCACATTCACTTACCTTCTAGTTGTGAATGTAGAATTTCTATAGACCGTTATGTGCAACACAAATTCTTGACACTTGTACCTCTTACGAGTCCCACGATCGCTCCTGGGAAATCTACTTTCGCACAAAATACACATACTATTATTTCATTTTATACTACTTCCTATTATTTCTAGCAAAGTACTCTATCGGTATATACATGTCTTGACATACTTTTTATCTTTCTAACATGCTAACGGGTGCTTCATGTGTAGTATTTATCTTACGAGAACTATTTTCCACCATGGTAGTATGTTACTTGGCTTGCTAATGTCTTTCATTTTTGCCTTTGTTTTCCATTATTTGCAGGCTTTGCCCTTTATCTTGTGTGCACATTGTATGCTTTTGGCCACTTCGGCCTTGATTGTCTTGTGAAATTATGAGCGATGTCCCATGTTTGAAACTTGTTTTTGTGGTCTACATTGTCTTCTTGCTTCACTAGATTACACACTATCCTCTATTTTTATATTTGTCTTGATTGCACTAACACATGTTTACAACCACTTTGTTTGCATGTGCCTTGGTTTCTACCATGCACAATCCCTCCCCCCTGCAGGCTGCAATTTCAAATTAGTGTATGGTCCTCTCCTTAGGATGTATCCTCCTAGACACGTCACATACACCCCAAATGAGGGGGCATACATTGGGTGAATTATTCACCCCATTCAATAATACACAGTCACACTTTAGACCCGCACAATACACAAACAACACATTCTATAGTTACAAAAAGGGCTCAAAATTTGACTTGGGTCCTCATAACAACACAAATTCTAGTGCCAGAAACAAAGATGAGCACTGGGTGCCCCTTACCCTTCTTGGGCACCTATGACCAGGGGTAATTATAATTTTTTTCTCGATCAATACATTTTTAGAAGTTCACACAACGGTTTTCACAGAACATGCACAATCCTCCAACAATGAGCATGCATGTTATCTCCTTTTTCCCATTTTGTGTTGGATCTAAATGGATCAAACTTGAACAAAGTGGGATCACACCATCTGTAATGGTGTATAAATATTCGGGAAGGAGTCAGGTCTATGGAGAATAAAACTAGACCTTTCTCCCTAACACTCCTTCTGTCGTGGTGTGAGATTGCCCAAAAATATAGTTCTTCTATAACATTTTCAGGACACTTTCTATGCTTTTCACTCATCATGGATCAGGTGCACATGTTCCTTTTTGTATTTTTACATATTTTTTACAGACTTTAATCAAAATTTTCACATATACACAAATTTCACTATTCTTTTTCTCTCTCTTTTCCAGGTCCATCCTTATGGCAAGAATTAGTCACAACATCAAACACATAAAGCGAAAATGACAATAGGTACGCCGTGTCACAACACATGCTTTCACCCCTAGGGTCACTTCCTCTTCTCTAGCTTCCACGCTTCATTTTTATCACTCCACACTTTTTCTTGTCTCCTCAAAGCACACTTTTGCTAGCAATCTACATGGTTAACTTGTGTATGCATCTCTTATCTACTTTATGTTATTGAGTATTCAATTAACAACATAAAGTGAGGGAAAATGTAGACACTAAATCATACACTTTGGGTACATTTCTAGGTCCTAATCACATACCACTATTCATATGATTCCTAAGCAAGAAAAATAGTAATTGACATCTATCTTTGGCCTCTTTTATGTCTTTTTGGTTTCCTCTTTGGTCTTGCACACCCCACAACCCAGTTTAATATTCATTACTTTATCTTTATTGACTTTGGACACTAGCGCCTAGCCTAGATGCCAACACCCAGTGCCCTCATCCCCTCTAGGTGCCCCCAACCTCTTTGTATCTTACTTGCCTCTTTTGGGCCTCTTTTATCTTTTGGGCATCTTGTTTTCTTATGGGTCAGCCTTTTAGTTTTCAATTACGAAATTCAAACAAGGGAATCATATAAATATAAATCTATGTGACCATAATAAATGACCAAGCTCTAAGCATCTACTATTATCACCTAAGGTTGTATCTAAAGGAATTCTAAGAGCATCAAAACATCCATCTAGCACTCACTCAAGGGACAAGGGAATGCATTTTCTACATACATGCATAGGAGGGGAATTTCATTTTGACATCCACACATCTATCTACATTACTACATCTAGATATTTCTTGCTATTCAAGTGCATCTTACACAAGATCCACCTAGGGAACGATTCTTGCACACACGTAAGAGAACTACATGGAGTCGAAATGTATTACAACACATTTTTGTAAGCTCACTATGTCAGTGACTACCGCAGATTAGTATGACTCCCCATTTGCATCTTTTTCTTTTTAATATTTGTTGTGTTTTGTGTTTTTACAAGAGTTCATTTGTTTTATAGGTCATAGACAAATTCCACGGGCATAGGGTGACATACATGTGATAAAAAGGGTAGCAAAAAAGAGAAGTCATTTTCTTAGGTTCTCTGCAGTCATGGGTGCCTAGTAGAGGTCTCTAAAGCACCCAAGTGCTCCCGAATTGGTCCAGCACCCTCGGTCCAGGCACATCCGACAATTGCATAATTTTTTTGGGCACAGTTATGACAAATCCATCCTCTTATTATCAGTCTTTCAAGCTAGCACACTTTAGGATTAATTATGAAATCAACTAAGTATCTTATTCCCTCTCTTGCACCTATGGTTTCAATTTTATCTAGCTTATTGCTTAGGTCAGATTTGTACTTTAGTACTTTATCTATTACATGTGACTAAAATATCTAGGGTATTACATACATTTCCATATTTTAAAATCATTTGGTATACTTGAGGTGAATTTGTGTACAACATGCCATGGATGGTAGGAATGTTTGATAGACTCCCTTTTCAATAATTTCTAAACTAGAAGAACTAATCTCCGGAAGTATATTGCAAAATTATTTTTACAACATAATTTCACTCTAAAAAACCCTTCAAAGGAAGGATATTATTTTGGTAGAACCTCAAATTGATGGGGTAGACCCATACAATGGCTGAAAAAATCCTTTTTCCATTTAACGTTGGATTATTATCTATCATATGACCACAAGCAGAAACCTCAATAAGTGAAAGAGATTCCATGGAAGAATGACATGTCCTATAAACATCAATGACGCTAGACGTGGTCAGAGGGTTTGATGCATCTTTCGAGACTTTTTGTAAAACATTCTTACCAAAATTTAGTGAGACAAATGGACAACTATAATTACAAGTGGAAATTTTTCACAACATGTGGCAAGTTTCTTGTGCATTGACGTCATATTCAATTATGCTCACAGTTAATTTTTTTAAAGGAAATTGAGGAGGTATCATTAGAATCCAATCCCTTTTAAATCCTTGAGATTATATGATGGTATATTTCTCATCCTTGTATACATATTTGGCAATATATTTGAGAAAAACATGGTTGTATAGGATAGGTTAGAAGCAACATTTACTTTCCAAATCAAAAATAGATGGGGGTTTTGAATGTTCGATATGTTATCATTATGGGAGCGAAGGTAATTCCTTCTCGCATCTATGTCAATAGAGATCAATGATTGGAGTTATATTTCCCAAGGGGCATTATATCAACATTAAAGTGACATGTCTTTTCTTTGCACACATGTATCTTTTTAAAATTTGGTCTACCTTTGAACGTGATTTACGCTCCCTTCATAGTAAATTTGCAAGTCAATAACACATATTAAAGATGTGTCTAATAGACACGGTGATCAAGAAATGAATGGGAGACCGTAGCATTTATGTGATAGTTTGGTCTAGGATTCCATGCAAAACATATTGGTTGAAGAAATTTTTTTCTTCATACACTTCAATTTCATCTATCCAATCTAAGGACTCGACATCAGGTGCCACCTCTAGCAATAAAAACCAAGAACATCTGCAAACCTTCTATGTTGCCATTTGAACCTAGCAAGAGAAGAAAAAAAGAGAATAAGAGAGAGGAAACATGGGCACAAAAAATAGATGATGTAGTTTTTGGAATTTCACCTATACTAGTAGTGCTTTGCATGTAAATGTTTTTCCAAAACCTCTTCACGGAAGATTTTAACTTTGTGGTGCAAGTAGGTAGAAAAATTATGGGGATTAGAGATACTTTTGAGGAACCTCTAAAAATTTGTTTCATGTGCATGAAGGGGGGAACACCTAGAATCATTTTGTGCAAGTCAGGCCACTTAATGTCAACAACACTAAGCATGAAGAATAGAGTGGGAGGGTATATTTTCATGACCATCTCTATCATATCAATACAACATTTTATCTAGAGAAATCTCGTCTCATGCAATCTCAAGCCAAATATCATCAAGTTAACTTGAAGGTCATCATTTGGAAAGTAATGTAACCTTTTTGGAGATCTTCTATATTTATTAGAAGGGCATCCTTAATGTTTTTCTTCAAGGAAAAATTGGCATTTTCCTAGCCATGATGCCATATCATGAGGTTCTATGAGAAATATTTGAATCATAGATGACATCCAAACTGACCACCATGATACCATATCAAGTGAAGAGCATAATCAAGCATTTGAACATATTTAATGTGTGTCTTTTTAAACATTTTTGGCTTGGCAGAACAATGATAGAAATTCCATAGTGAACAACCCTTATGTGTTATATTCATTTATTGGGAAAAATCAAGTTATGGCCAAGTGAAGGTGCAAGGGGAACCATGACCGAGGAGAAGAATGTAAATGGTTTTGTATCTCTTAAACTTTTGTTCCTATATTAGGAAATAGTGACATAAAAGACAATGGTTGGTATTCTTAATAGATTACAAATTATTATTTGTAAAGTCTTAAGAGGGACAATCATTTTCTTGAGATTTTGGAATGTCAATGGAAAGATTGTGGAGAAGTAAGGAAACACTTATAGGGACCGAGATTAGGGAGGAGAGAGAAGTTTCATCAAGAAAGACATCTTTGTATAGTAAGGATTATGAGAAATTTTATAATGCAAGGCTTACATGATATAGAAATTTCTGACATAAAAGTTGTAGGTTTTGTTGTTCTTCCCCTATCTTTTGATTAGGAAAGTGTCTAAAATGGTAATATAATGAGGATGGTATTTAGTGATAATAGAAATGTTTTAGGGAAAGTTTATGGTATGACAATTGTATTTATACTACCCTCTATATTCATGAATACCGAAAAATAGGATTCACTCTTTCTATAAACATTTCATTAACTTGCATGAGGGAGTGTAAATAGGCAGGCTAGTCCCCAAGATCCATGTAATTCCACTTGGTGAAATGGTGCCCATTTAGTTTGGAAAGGAATATATTGTAATTTTAAATTACATTTGAGAATCTAGTTTTCATTCCTGGATAATTTTCAAAGCATAGAGAGTATGCATGGATTTATGATTAAAAAATCCACTCTTTGGTAGAATCATTTCTAAGCTTCCAAAACTTGAGAGTTCACTTGAAAGACACCTACCACATGGAACTAAGAGGGAGAAGAATTTTGGCTAGGTATGTTATGTTTTGGAGCCTTTTTTATGTGTGGAAGTGTTGAAGACGATACACTAAAATTATTGTACACTATCCAAAAAAATTTCACCATGGTTCAGTGGTCGAGACCCGAGAAAGTTTTGGGCTTGAACAATGTGCTCTTCTCATATGGACAGGAGTTTTTGATCGATAGGTTTATGGGCCAGTTTTTTGCACATGGTTTTGGTACCCACGGTATTGTAAAATTGCTGAAGTAGTTGCCTATTAATGTACTTTTGATAGGTGAGACATACATATTGTAGGTGTGTGTGAATTCAGGTTTGAATTCAGGAGAGTTTTATCAAGACAACTCCAAATAGATTTGGGTATTATATTGAGAGAGAGGTGGCTTGTAATAAAATATGAGCAAGTGATTCTTGGTGGACATAGCCCAAATTGAGTGAACCATGTTAAATATTGTCTCCTTGTGTTGTGTTTTTTTATTCTGCACTTTTATTTCAGATCTGTAATATTTTATACATATTAGTTTCTATTGTTGTGATTCGTGAGGGATTGTTTACGCATATCTTATCCCTTATTTCCTAACAATTGGTATCAAAGTCTGGTTTAGTTTTTGAAGTGTTGAATCACATGGAAAGTTTTAGCTTGAGTGGGAGCTATGGCAAATGATGGAAGATCTAGGGTTGATAAATTAAATGGGCAAAATTTTAGTCTTTGGAAGATGCAGATAAAAGATTACCTTTATCCAGAAGGATCTTTATATTCCGCTATTTAAAAAAGGGACCAAACCCTCAAGCATGACGGATGCGGAATGTGATCTGCTAGATAGGAAGGCACTTGGGACAATCTGGCTATGTCTTGCATCTTTGGTATTATTTAATGCTTGAAGGAAAAGACTACAAAAGAATCGATGGATGCATTAGGAAGTTGTATGAAAAACCCTCTTCCTCTAACAAGATATTTTTAATGAAAAATTTTTTTAATACGAAAATGTATGAGAATAGTTCAAAGAGCAGATCATTTGAATGATTTTAATATGGTTATGAATAAACTAGCTTTAATTACAATAGAATTTGATGAAGAAGTTAGGGCTTTATTAATTCTATGCTTTTTACCTGAGAGTTGGAATAGCCTAGTAATGGTGGTAAGAAAATTTGTTCGAGCTAACTCAAAGTTGAAGTTTGAGAGGATGTTGTAGGGGTTATTTTAAGCAAGGAAATGTGAAGAAAAAGCTTTGGGAATCTTCTACTTCAAGAAATGCTTTGACAGTGGAAACTAGAAGGAGACAAAAGAATAAAGGAAGCCGTGGAAAATTGAAAGATCAAGCAAGGTCAAAATCCAAAAGCAAGATTGTATGCTGGCACTATGGAAAGTCTGGGCATACAAAGAAGGACTATTGGGAGCTTTGGGATAAGAAGAAACAACATGAAGAAAACAAGGAGGAAAATGTGGCAATGGGTAATGTATGTCAGGATGATTTGATTCTTTCTTTGCACAATTTTGTTGAATCTTGGTTTTAGATTCGGGGGCTTCTTTCCATGCTATTCCACATAGGCATTATTTTGTTGATTATGTTCAAGGGGATTTTGGGAATGTTTTTCTTCAGTGATGATGAGCCTTTGCAAGCATATGATTGGAAAAGGTTCTGTTTAGGTTAAATATAGAATGTGAATACATGGCTATTGAAGGATGTCGACATATGCCTATATTAAGATGAAATTTGATATTGGTGGGGTAGTTGGGAAGTGATGGCTATCTTGTGATATTTACAAGATATAATATTGGAAGGTTACTAAGGGTGCTCTTGTGGTGGCAAGAGATAAGAAGGTTGGAACCTTGTATTTAACCACTAATACCACTAATATTTGTAATCTTGTGGCTTTAAAAGTAGATACAACATTGTGACACTATAGGCTCGGTCATATGAGCCATAAGAGCATGGAGATCATCCAAATTATTTTCCTAGATATACAAAAACAAGTTTGGAGTTATGTGAGGACTGAATATATGTGAAACATAAATGAGTAAGGTTTCTCAAGGTTGGACTACAAAGAAAGAGAGTAAGTTGGAGCTGGTACATTATGATGTGTGGGGGTTGGCTTAGGTATCATCTCTTAGGGGTTCAAATTATTATGTTACTTTTATTGATGATGCAACAAGGAAATTTTGGGTAAATTGTATTAGAAATAAATGTTATGTGTTTTAACTTTTGTTAAATAGAAAGCCTTGGTAGAGAATGAAACAAATATTAAGCTAAAATGTCTCAGTCGATAATGGAGGGGAGTATTGCAACAATGAGTTTTATGATTATTGTTCTAAGAATGGAATCCATAGGAAAAATACGGTTCCAGAAATCCGCAACAAAATGGGGTGTCGAAAGGATGAACAAAAAAATAATGGAAAGTGCTAGGAGCATGATGTTACATGTAGGACTACCTCTTTCTTTTTGGGTAGAAGAAGTGAGCACACCATGTACTTGATAAACAGAGGACCCTCAAAGTGCCTTGGATGGAGGCATACCTAAGGAGGTTTTGTATGGTAAGAAATTTGATTATTTATTTCTTAGATTCTTTGGATGTAAGGTGTTTGTCCATATATATAAGGATGATAGGACCAAGCTAGAGGATAAATCAGAAAAATTTACTTTCATTGGTTATGGTGGTGATGAATTTGGATATAAATGTTGGAGTATTAAGGACAATAAAATCATTCGATCTATGGATGTGGTCTTTGATGAGAAAGTCATGTATAAGAAAAAGTTGTAGGAAAACAGAGAACAATCGAAGAAATAATATGTAGTGGTAGAATATATTTTGGATGGGATAGTGACACATGAATCCATTCAGAACCTACTCAATAGGAACCCCAAAATCCTATATTGAGGAGGTCTTCTAGGGTAAGAAGAGAACTTGAATGTTTTTCTCGTTCTCTTTATTATTTACTACTCACCGATAAAGGAGAGCCATAAATATTTGATGAAGCAATACAGGTAGACATTGGAAAGAAGTGGGAGCAAGCCATGGATGAGAAGCATCAAGCTCTCATGGAGAACTAGACTTGGGATTTGGTGAAAATATCGAAGGAAAAATAGCATTACTGTGAAAAAGTGGGTATTATAGTTAAAGAGGAAGAAGGAGGAAAGAAAAGATACAAGGCCCGATTGGTGGTCAAGGGGTTTACACAGAAAAAGGTATAGATTTTGATGATATTTTTTCTCCTGTAGTAAAAATGAATTCTATTAGAACTATTCTTGGAATAGTGACAAAGTAGAAGACTTGCACTTAGAGAAGCTAGATGTAAAGATTGCATTTCTCCATGGTGATTTAGAGGAGGATCTATATATGTAGCAACCAGAGGGCTATGAGGTCAAAGGTAAAGAGGAGATGGTGTGTAAACTAAAGAAGAGCTTGTATGGCCTAAAACAAGCTCCACATCAATGGTATAAGAAATTTGATAGCTTCATGATGGAACAAGGTTATATTAGATGCCATTACGATCATCTTGTGTATACAAAGAAATTTGAAGATGGCAGTTATATTATCTTGTGCTTGTATGTGGATGACATGTTGGTCAGTAAGAAAAACATGTAGTAAATAAAAGTACTCAAGAAGAAGTTAAGTGACTTCATTGTTATGAAGGATTTGGGGGCAGCCAAACAAATCCTTGGTATGAGGATATCTCGTGATAGGAAGGAATGAAGATAACTTTATCTCAAGAAGAGTACATTAAGAAGATCTTGTAGAGGTTTAATATGCAGGATGCTAAATTGGTTGGGACTCCTTTGACAAGACATTTCAAGTTATCAAATGAGATGTGTCCTAAGACAGAGCAAGAGAAAAACTAGATGAAGGTACCTTACTCATCGGTGGTTGTTAGTTTGATGTATGATATGGTGTGCACTAGGCCGATATTCTCATGTAGTGGGATTTGTGAGTAGATTTATGAGTGATCTAGGTAAAGAGCAAGGAAGAGAGTGGATCCTTAAGTATTTGAGAGGGACCATGGGGACAATTTTGTGTACAAATGGATCGGACACCACTTTGTGTGGTTATGTAGATTCAGATATCGTTGGAGATGTAAATAGCATGAGGAGCACAACAGGTTATAGTTTCATTATGGGTGGGACAGTAGTGAGATGGATTTCACGAGTATAGAAGTTGGTGGCTTTGTCAATCATGAAGGCTAAGTATGTTATTTACATGAGGCAAGCAAAGATATGATTTGGCTACATCAATTACTTGAGGAGTTGGGGCATAAGAAGGAGGAAGGGAATATACATAGTGATAGTCAGAGTGCTATACACCTAGCTAAGAACTTTACTTTCCACTCTAGGTTAAAGCATATACACCTTAGGTACTATTTCATCGGGGAGAACTTTAGAGAAAGAGAAGTTGAAGCTGGAGAAGATTCATACTAGTTAGAATCCTACAGACATGATGACCAAGGTGGTTCAAGGAGAAACTGAAGTTGTGTTCATATTTGGTTAGTCTTCATGGACGATAGTGAAGGGTTGAGAAGCTTGCTCAGAGGAAAAATAGTCTCCAAGTGGGAGATTGTTATGTTGTGGATCCTGTTTTTATGTGTGGAAGTGTTGAAGACTGTACACTAAAAGTACTATACACTATCCATAGTTTTCTCATTGGGGTTCGAGGGCGTAGCCTCTCGATAATTTTTTAATCCTAAAAAAACATGCACAATATCTCGAGAAACATGCTCTTCTCATATGGACAGGTTTTATGATCCATATGTTTATGGACCGGTTTTGGCCCATGGTTTTGGTACCCACGGTATTGTAAAACTACTTAAGTAGTTTCCTATTAATGTGCTTTTGATAGGTGAGACATACATATTGTAGGTGTATGTGAATTCGAGTGTGAATTCGGGAGAGTTTGTGAGAGCACATCTAAAAACAAATCTAGGTATTGTATTGAGAGAGAGGTGGCTTGTAATAAAATCGAGCAATTGATTATTGGTGGACATAGCCCAAATTGGGTGAACCACGTTAAATATTGTCTCCTTGTGTTGTGTTGTTTATATTCTCGCACTTTTATTTCAGATCTCGTAATATTTTCTGCATATTAATTTCTACTTTGTTGTGATTCTCTGAGGGATTGTTCCACATAGTTTATCCCTTTTTCCTAACAATGTTGTTATTGGAATGGAGGTTGTTGGATAAGGGGGTCTAAAAGAGTGGTAAAACACCTATTTTCTAGAAAATAACATGGGGTTGGAACAATGGGAGAATAACTAGAAGTTATAAAACAATGCACCTTTTGGAAAGAAAGTAAGAGATATGGATGAAGAAAGTGATTTTCAAAATTTAAGTTTGAAGAGTTAATGGAAGAGGGATATGAAAAAATATTTGAGGTTAAAAACAAGGGTGTAGTTCATGGGTGGGAGTAGATGAAGACCATTGCATGGGATATCGAGGTAACACACCATGTATGTGACTATTTTTGTTGTCTTTACATGTGTGGTAATGATGATGTTGTTGTTCATTAATCCGAACTCTATGTGAGCTAAATATTCACACCTTGAAGCTTTGATTTTGGAAACAAACATTGTAAGCTGCATTATTTTCAAAGGGAACAAATCTGATTAGAACATAACACTTCACACAAATGTTAGAGATAGAGAGTCAAAACTATAATCTTGAAATTATGGAACACCATATTATTCAAAAATGACAATTTACTTATGGATTTTGAAAATAAACTAATCCAATAGAGGCACAAATACAACAATAATGATATTATATAATTCCATTTGGAAAGCATAATTATCAACAACATAAACATTTATAAAGATAAAACCCAAGATGATTTACAAAGGATTCAAATATGAAGTCACATTATTTAGAAAAATGTTTTGCAGTGAAAAATTTCATTTTTTACTTGTGTATAATATCTTTTCATCCATAAAATAAGTCAATCTAGAAAGGATTGAACAAAAGGCCACATTATTTGGAAAAATACTTACATCTAGAAATTCCATTTTTATATGTACAATATATATTATAAGCCAAAGAACAAGTATATTTACAAAGCATTCAAATATGAAATTAATGCGGAAATAGAGTTGCTAGTGTAAAATACATTTACACTATGTGCGTTATATACATATAATTTGTGAGTACACTAAGAACTTATTTAAGATTATGAAATATGTAGGAAAATAGAAACTAAAATGGGACAAATAAAAATATAAAAGGAAACATATGTCTCTGGAGTGAAATGCAAGGCAAAAACATCAAAGGGTGAATGAAAACATAAAGAAGGGAAACATGACTAGGAAAGTAACAAACATTTAGAAAGACATGTTTTTTTGATCTTAAGTGAGTTTTCATACATCTGTATATGGAAGTTATTTCTTGTGCCATGCAACATTTTATTTTGAAGAGGAACATCTATCAAATTTTTGTGAACTTAAAATAAGACATTTCAATTGCATCCTTCATAATAAATGTCTTTTTTTATGGAAAGGGAAATAATTTTTATTGTGAATCAACACAATTTATGTTTTCATTGGTTGCTTCCTCACCAAAATACAAGAAATGTAAATCACAAGTAGTTATTACCATGATTGCTTCACTTGTTTCATCAAAGAATGAAACTAGCTTAAGTTCACCTATATTCTCACTTAGATGAAAGAAAAGTGCATTACATATAATCGTAATTCCTCACTTCCATATTACACTATTAACAAAACCAAATAGAGCCTTTTTGTTCCACAATTTGTTTCTTGTATTGTTTATCACCTACTATAAAAGTAAAAAATAGGAAAAAAGATATCCATGAGGATGTCTATGATGGTTATTGTCACTAAAACACATTCTATCTTATCAAAACTCCATATACGAAGGATTTTGTATATTGTTGCTTTTATGGCATGTTTTGAGAGGACCAAGGAAATTTTTAACATAGTTAGTGAGGAGTTTTATATTACACCTAAATCAATCCACTTATGAAGGAAAGTATCTTTGGAATTGCTAGATTGATAAAAATTATGTGTTAGATGTAGTGTCAACCAAGTGGAATGATTAAAATTAGATACACGACTTGATTTTATTGTAAGTATTTAAAATTCTAGAAGACCAAAATATCTTCAAGGTCTTTTCCCAAGTCATAGAAATGTGGACCACACAAATTCATCAAACAATAGACTGGACATATCTCGAGTTGAAGTCTCCATCTCGATATTTTCCAACCTATCTCTATGATGAAGGGTAGAAGTAGGGGAAATTGACATAACAACACCAAGAAGGTCAAGAAAATACTTTCATCAACATTGGCGCAGCTCATTAATAGATTTATAAAAGTGATGAAACAATATATTTTTGACAACCTTAGAACAATGTGTGATTTATAAACTAATTTACAAGCAAATATTTAATTGATTTTAATATATTTTAGTAATGTAAAACCCATATTTTCTTACCACACGGGTATCCCTTTCCGGGAAATCTGGTTTTCCGAACTTAGTCTTTTTGGTCTTTTTTTGGTCGGGCGCATGGAATTACTATGTAACACCAACTTTGACAAGGCGCCCCTTTAAAGCCTTCGCGCATATTTTCCTCGTAGGGGTCAACACACCTTTTGGTGCGCTTCAGTATGTTGAGTCTTCTCTGCGTGCGCCAAGGCGCATGCGCCTTCATGTTGGCACAACTTTTGTTGCGCCACTTTTCGGTGCGCCAAAGGGCGCACATAATCTCATGACAACACAACTTTTGGTGCGCCAAAGGCGCGCTTAGTTTCATGCTGGAAAATGCTTTGGTGCGCCAAAGGGCGCATACTTTCCTATGTCGACAGTAATTTTCATGCGCCCTTTATAAAGTTGGTGGCACATTTATGACTAGCTCACCTATATATATATGCATTTGCGCGCCCACAAATGTCATTTTCATTTTCACAGACGCAAAGCACGTGATTGATTTTTATTCTCTCGAGCCTGTCACCCCGCTCGTCATTTTCAACGCGTCAGGACCCGCTTGCAAGTTTCTCACTATTTATCCGGTAAGAGGTTCTTTCTCTTCATGTGTTTTACGTTTTTGGTTCTTTGTGTGCTTGGTGGTCCGGTTTGGTTTTTGAAGTATGAAATTTTGATCTAGCCCCCCTTTTTGTTGTCTTTCCATATCCCTCCCCTCTTTCCAGATCTGCTGGTAGAGGAAGTTCTTCTAAAAGCATGGTCTCGAATCCCTTTAGTTTAAACCATTTTATTTCCAAACAAATCTTGGAAAAGAAAGGATAAAGAGAGAGGCTAAACCATGTAAAAACTCGAGGGTGATTTTCCATTTCCCTTCGCGCATCTCTGTCCCCTCGCAACATGAATAAAATCCGCGCCAATGGCGCACCCATCATGCCTGTTGCATCAAAAACTTTGCGCCCTCAAGGCGCGCCTCCTTCACATGCTGCAAGCCTAGCCTGCGCCCACCTGGGCACACCAACCTTCCTTCGTGCATCGCATTAACATGCGCCCTCAAGGCGCACCCCGCAATCGCGCAACACCGGCTTAATTCGCGCCAAGTATAAAGTTATAAAGGCGCAGCGCTTTCCTCATCTTACAAAAACATTCATGTTGTGTAAACCCTCCCGTGCGCACGCCATGCCATGTTCCCTTTGGCGCATGAAAAGTTTCTTGTTACACAAACCATACATGCGCCAAAGGGCGCACCAAATCCCAATGCAACATGAAAAATCCATGCGCCTTTGGCGCATCCTGTCTCTATGTAACACAATGTTTTCATGCGCCCTTTACAAAATGCACCCTGCAGCTTTCATGCGCCATGCGCCTCGGGCGCCAGTTTAACCCTTGCAACACCCTTTTCCTGTGCGCCTTACCTATTTAGCCCTGTAAGCTGCAGCTTTCATGCGCCATGCGCCCTGAGCCTCAAAATAACTAACTCTTTCTTCTGTTAACACTTCAATGGAAAATCAAATGGCTAATACAACCTTTTTGGATTGGGTCTCGCTTCTTCTTCATGCAGATCAACAAATAAACTTGGAAGAACATATGTCAACATCCAACAAGAGACCTACCAAATCCAAAGGAAAGGCCAAACTTACAGAAGAAGAGATGAAATATAAATATCAGAGGGTCAGAATGCCCGAGTCCTAGGCCGAGTGTAGCCTGGACGTCAGAGACTCATAATTGGGGCATATTGATATGGAGGAATTCTGGGCTAGAACTCAGAAAGTCACAAGGAGTCCATGGATGGACAAACTGACAGCAAAGGCTCGCACTTCACCGGTGGAATCCCGCCGCCGTCAACAATGAATTCATGATGGTGATTGCCCAATGTTACAACAAAGACACAAGGTGTGTCGTAAACAGCAAGGGCGAGGTAGTCATTAACCTCACTGCCCGTCACTTTGAGATAATACTCGGCATACCTCACCACCGGCACTTTGTGGCCGTCAACCAAGCAGATTGCATTAAGGCCTGGGATGACAATGCAGATCAGTGTATGCAACTGATGAATGAGGTTTACTTGAAAAACAAAAAGGTAATAACCCGGTGGCCCCAAATCATCCACCGCAGCGACTTCTCAGAGGAGCTCAGCGACACCATTACGTTCCTGAGCAGGGTCTTGGGCTTTCTGACGCCCATTATTTCCATAAATGGATGCTGCGGTACTTAGAGACCATGAACAAGAATATGCCTGATCAACGCTTTTTACTGGGAGAAATTATAAGCAACACAATCTCTGAGCAGCTACAACAATTTAGCACAACTGGGGACATTCCATATGAACTCCTACGTGGTCTACGCCGCAAAGATCGAGAGGGACTATCCAGGCCTGACGCGGAGTGGAGTTTGGCCTCAGGTCAAGATATACGAGTACTACCCAGAATTGAGGCTGGAGAATAGCATCTCCCAATTCACAAAAATTAACGATGTGTTTTTCTATCACATCATCTGCCTATTGAGGCCGAATATGACTTATGGTCGCACGACCAAAAGCATAGTAGCAGCCACTGAGAAATGGGGGGCCCTGTTCACCCAGTTTCCCACATTCACCTATCTAAGGGCTGCCAACTTTTTAGGAGAGCCAACCAGGCTACCGAGGTATGCTGGACCTAAACTGATTCTGCTGGAGCTGTCAAGGCAGCTGATCACATACCACGAGAAATGCCTGAAAAGAAAGAAGGGTGGAACTCCTTTCCCCCTCACAGTGGGCCGATATACATGCTCTACCCACCACAAGGTGAAGGAAATGTTCGCAGAGCTGGAGTTACTCAATTTAAGACATGATTTCCCAGCCAGGCCTACCTTCGACCCAAGGAGCTGTCTGCCAAGGGTGAAACTTGATCCAATCCACGTCCCTCAGATCGAGGACATTTACATTGACGTCATCCATGAGGTGGAGCTCAGGAGAAAGGATCATTCTCGCCTAGCCTCGCGTAAATCATCCAATATGGGATAGCCATTGTCCCCAAAGGCTTCCAAACTACGGAAGATGAAATAGACAAGGTATATATCGACACGATGGGGACAATTGGCCCTTTCCGGCCATTGATAGAACTAAGGCCCCTCGCATAACCGAGGAGAGGGTCAAGGAGACTCTCGCGTAGATAGAGCATCGTGCCGGATGAACGGACTAATCTACCTCTGGGGTTGATTTCACAACTCCCCATTGGGTAACGCACCTCCACGATCCAAAAAGCAGCCTAAAGGCAAGGGCAAAGGCGTAGAAGGTGAATCCAGCACCATTCAGGAAGAAGCCCCTGAGAGTCCTCCTTCCGCGGCACCCGAGCAGGTAATAACTCTGGTCACACCAGAGAAAGAAGCAGAAGAGGATATTCCCATTGGCCCATCCACTCAGGATGTCGGCATTGCTACAACAACTGAGGTCCCTTCTATCCTCCTTCTTCTTCTCTTCCTTCCTCCTCGAGTGACTCAAAGACCATCCCTTTGGTCGTGTCCTCTCTCCCCCTTCTTCTTCTACTGCTTCCCGCTCTTCATCTATCTTCTCTTCCTCGCTGATCTGTCCTCCTCCATTTCTTCCCTCATCTCCGAGCTCCCTTCCCTTCCTATGTCTTCCGCTGCTGCAGTTTCCCTTCCTTCCGTGGGCACTTCTTCGGCTATTCTCTCAATGCCGCCGCCACGTGTCTCCACGTTTTTCCCCTCTACTACTGCAGCTGCCCCCTCCTCTGTTTCCGGTCCTTCTACCATAGGTCCAGCTTGGATCTCTCAGCAGCTAAGTCAGCAAAAGAGGAAAGTTCCCATCGCTCCGATGGACTTTTCCGTGATCCCATCTAAGGGGGCGAAGAAGCAGAAGCCTGTCACACGCTTCTCTCAAAGTGCTGTAGGAGAGAGAGTTATGGAAATCGCATACCCCAATCCCCTCAAAGAGAAAAAGGATCTGTCTCCGACAGATTTTACTGTGACCCAAGTCACAATGGGGACATCTTCCGAAAGTCTTGTGGGGAGGCTCTTTTCAGCTTGACGCCCTCGCAGGAAGCTTAAAGAGATAAAGGAAGAGAAAAGGCAATCAAGGAGCAAAACAAATATCTCGCTCCAAGCCTTACGTAAGATGGGTAGTGCCTCCCACAACCGCCGCCGAAACTTCTGAGCTTCTCAGCCAGGAGAAAATTAATGAGTATGCCAAGATCGGCGAGCAGGGTATGGCTGTTTCCGCTTGGAGGAGCCAAATCCTCAAAGACAGTGAAAAGTGATCGCCGAGTTCTCCGACTTGTACCTGAACATCAGTAAGGTGAATAAAGAGCTCCAAGCGTTAGCAGGGCCCATATCAGAAGAGCTGGAACATGCTAGACTGCAGCACGAGACCTTCCAACAAATGTTCGACTGCTCACCAAGATCCGGTCAAGCGTCTTCGCCATCCAAGGGCCTCAACAAAATCATGTCCACTCTGGACTACCGGGTGGATCAGCTAGAATTTATTCTAGAAAAGATTGACAAAGTCAAGGAAGAAGCCCTGGATGCGATGCACCAAATGGAACGGATTGTTCTTAATATGTCGCCAGGGTTACTTACTCCTTCCTTCACTTTAAGGAAAGCTGATGAAACCACCCGGATCTTCAAGGAGATCGCTTCTCAAGGAACGGGGCCAGAGGTCACATTTGACACAGAGTCTATCAACAACCTGCTGGCCTGTAGGGACTTCATCGGGTTCCTCATTGAGGCGGAAAAGGACTATTCCAAACTCCCAGAGAAGCTCATAGATGAGCGGGAGACTTGTGAGGCGATTAGTGAGCGGCACAAGGATCCTTCCCAGGATCAACTAGGGCCAATAATCAACAAGTTCATGGAATACCGCTCTCAGTTCCATATCTCGTCACCGAGCAAAGAACAAAAGTAGTCCCACCCTTTCGGCCGCAAGATGATGATGACGATGAATAGCCGCTTCTTCTTCTTCTTCTTCTTCTTCTTCTTCTTCTTTCTTCTTCATCTTTCTTTTGGAAATATCTCGAGAGTATGTTGATACAAATGATGACATCATCCATGTTGCATCATGGATGATGTCATCCATCAAGTGTAAAAAGTCAACATGACTTTTAGATATTTTGTAAATATCTTTGTAAATAGTTGTTGGCCTTTTTTTTGCCTTTTTTTCTTCTTCTTCTATAAATACCCCAATACTTGTTGTATTTGGGGATGGATGGATGAATATCTTTCGATGAAAAATAGAAGTGAAGAAAAAGACTTTGAGCTTTTCAGAATGTAAGAAAAAAATATTAATACAATATTTAGACTTTCAGGTCGAATACATGTGTTATGCATTAGATCTTTCTTATGTTAGATCGTATGTGTTTATTCTCTAGAGATTCTATTTTTTTGTCATTTATTTATCATCGTATTGCTTTGTTTGTTTATGCAAGTAGGTTTGGCTCATTACTACCAATCCCAAAACATAAACCTTCCGACCTTTTCGCTTTGAATTCATTTCTTTTCTTCCTTCTGACCGCTTCTTTCTTCATCCCCTCTTCCTTTCCTTTCTTTTCGCAATGGAAACACCCCTACCGGGATGAGATCCCAAACCCCGAAGGCGTAATCTGTGAGACTTGCATAGATTCCTCGCCGGTAGAATAGCAATAAACCAGCCGCTTTCACGACTCAAAGAGGGGCTATGCCCTGCACACTGTTGGCTCGTCTATCCATAGATCTGCCCAAGCGACAGATTTTCAGACCAACAGTTTTTGGCGACTCACTGGGGATCGAACAGATCTATCAGATCTATGATGGTGGTAGGATAGAAAATCAGAAAAAATCAGAAAAATCACCACCTGTTTGCAAATCTCGAACTTTTTGTTAAAAATCCAAAATTTTGCAAAAGTGCTCCAAATTGAAAATTTTCTTCTGAGATCCATAGATCTGGCCTAGTTACAAATCTTTAGTTCGCTGAGTTTTTATAAAAATCAGTATTTTGCCGTAGATCTGAATTTTTGACTGTTTACCAAAAGTTTGAAACTCTTTGAAAAAGTCAAAATTAGATCCGAAAATCAGCTTGCTAATCTTCTCTGTCATTTTATCCTCGTTGTTATTTGTCATTAACCGCAATCGGTTTTCTGAAAAGGATAGTTTTTAAATATTTAGAAAAGTATATGCTGCTGGTTTTTGACAGAAAAACCAGAAAATCAGCAAGTACAGCCAAAAAGAAATTTCAAATCTGCGCCATAACGTGCAGATCCGGGAAGGTACACCGGCGGGTGAACCTTTACGCAAAGCAGAGAGCCCGTGGAGAAGCTGATCCTACTTTCGATCCGCTTCAAAGGCATAATTTCAGCATAACACCGCACGCTTTTTTCACGCTAAGCTCTGGCCGACCGGTCATCCAGAGTGTCTCGCCTTCACGAAGGAAGAATCTTTCGCAAGGGGCATCCACATCCCTTTCAGAAGTGCTCTTGCACGCTCAGCTGGAACCACCTTCCAGCCCCCGTGTTGTTCTTTTCCGTCCTTTCAAATGGCGGTACCATGGGGAAATGCTATGGGTCCCTTGGCTTTACCACATCCAGCTTCACGCGCGCTCCTCATGGAAACCGAAAGAATTTTCCCAAATTCGATGGGAGCGGAAATCAAAGCACGGATTCCCACATATCTGCATTCATCATGTCATGCAGTATTTTGGATGTAACTCATGAAGATGTGTCGGTTCACCTTTTTCTGGAAACCCTACAAGGACCTGCAGCTGAATGGTTTCAGCATTTACCACTGGATCTATTACTGGGCCACTCATGGGATGCTTTCGAAGACAGATACAAGCCTTCAGAGGATGCATTTGCATTATTATCATGGATCACTCACCTAAAGAAGGAGGCCAATGAGACCATGCGTGATTTTATCACCCGGTTCAATGCACTAATCAACCGTGTCCCTGTTGCCATGCTTCCAACACCGGAAAATCAAAAGTGTTTCTTCGTGAACGCTATGAGCTCAAAAGTTAGTTTCTTACTCCTTCAAGAGCGAGTAGCTACCTTGATTCTCGCCCAAGCCGCTGCCATTCACATAGAAGATAATTTGATAATATCTGGCGAATTGAAAAAGGAATCAGCCAAGCCTAAATCTTTGGGCCCTTCGCCCACTACTTCGTCTGATCCAGCCTTTCAAAAGATGGCAAATGACTTGCTTGCATTAAAGAAGCAGTTGGCCCAGCCTCCCCTGGGCTCCTCATACCGGATATTCCATGAGGAATTTGTTCCTAACAATGTTTCACAAAGGCCGCGCTTACCCGCAACCGCTCCACGGTTGGCACTGAGGCTCCTCCGGCCAACGCCCGCCGAAATCAAGAAGAAGAGCAAGATATGAAGAACCTTCGTCTCGTGGTGAAGATGATCAAGATGTCGGTGAACCGACTCGCGACTCTACTATCGGGTATATGGAATTTGATGAGGAAGAATCTGATGAAGAAGAGGGTACCCAGGGATATGCAAGCGGACAGTCATACGCTGTTTTTACTCGCTCGCAAGGAAAAGAAGTGGAAGTTGCTGCCCATGTCCAGCAGGAGAAGGCCGTGTCAAACGCGCCTCCGATCATTGCTAAAAGAGGTAATCCTCTTCCTACTCAACTCCCTGGCAAATCTTTTACAAGGAAATCCTTTCCCCCATCTCTCCTCCAAATCAGTCCTCTCATGTTCCTACCAAGACCAGTAATCCTATTCCATCATCGCGAAGTGAGGGACTCATTCCTTCACCAACGCAACCCTTGGCCGCATTTGATATCATAGATCATGCAAAAAAGACCAAGATCCAAATGTCTGAAGCCGAGTATCTTCAGTCAAATCCCGAACAACTTGTAAGATTGACCAAATATATTCAAAGTCAAGCTGTTATATCTAATCAGGTTTCCCCAAAAGGAATCCTTTCCACTCCCCCTGAATCCCACATAAATGTTGCTTCAACATCGGCATCAGGCAAGATAGAGCCTTTCTATCTCTCCCTCCTAATCAATGGACACAAGCTGAGTAACTGCATAATTGATTCCGGGCTTCTGATAACGTCATGCCGGCAAAAGTCACCCATGCTCTGGGCCTCACTCTTACCAAGCCTTTCGGCAGATGTTATTCCTTGGAAACCAAGCAGGTTCCGTTGATTGGCCAAATCAAAGACGCGCAATTTGCATTTGCGGCATTCCCAGATAAAAGAGTAAAGATGACGTCCTTCTCGTTGCCGACATTCCGGCAAATTTATGGAATTTTTTGGGAAGAAGTTTTTTGCAAAATGAAGTTGGTGGGGAAATTCATATGGACTCGGTCTAAAGCTAGAATTCCCGCCAAAGGCGTAATGCAGACTTTGGAGCCTAATCACAAAAGAAGTACTTGGTTACTAGCTCGAGGACCCCAAAGCTCAAATCCTTTTGAATCATCGTGATGGGGAACTATTTCTTGTCTACCGAGTCCGATAAAATGGTTGTTCTCGCATTCAAGAAGGAGATCTTAACAAGATCTGACTTGCAGCTTGATGGCAGCCAGTGCAACCAAGTGGATGTGGCGCCGAGCCGTGCTAATATCTCCCGAGGAAGAAGTCATTCTCTCTTTCAAGTTGCAGTTTTTAACACAAATAATATCACTGAGTATGAATCTTTGTTACTTGGCATGCAAGCCGCAAAAGAAAGAGGGATTAAAAATCTAAAAGTACAAGGTGATGCAGAGCTAGTCAGAATCAAGTTAAAAGGATTTACCAAGTGAAGAATGAAAGGCTGTGCATTACCGTAATGCGGTATGGGACAACATCAAGAGTTTGATGCTTTTTCGATGAATCCATTCCAAGAGCCCAAAATGACATGGCCGATTCATTGGTCGTTTCAAAGATCCCTCATGCTTCCTCACCCAGGTTTGAAAACAAACAAATACACCATTGAGGTGGTTTTCCGCCCGAGCGTGCCAGATAATTCTCAGCATTGGCAGGTGTTCAACGATGATAATCAACTCATTGCCTTTCTAGAGAAGGTGGAAAATTTTAAAGAATTGCACTTTGAAGGATCTACTTCCACTTGCCGTGAATCAGTCACCAATCAAGGCGATGAATCTGAAGGGAACGATGGCATATGTCAGCTCAAAGGAAATAAAATCCCAAAGGGCCTGGTTTCTCTGGAGCGGTTGTTCGACAGGCATGACCGTTTTGTGAAAAAGAAGAGGCGAGATGACCCTGACTCATCCCCAGAAACCGAACCGGTCAATATAGGTTCGATAGAGCACCCGCAATTTGTGAACATTGGCAAATGTTGCACGCCTGAGGAGAAACGGAAATTTGTCAAGTTGCTAAAAAAATATATGGACGTGTTGGCATGGTCCTATGCCGATCTAAAGTCTTTTAAGCCAAAGGACGTTCAACATGACATCCCGTTGAAAGAAGATGTCAAAGCCTTTCGCCAGAAGCAGAGGCACTATAATCCTAAGATCTCGGGTACTATCCAGGCTGAAATTCAAAAGATGCTGGATGCGAGAATCATCTTTCCTATCCATCACAGTACTTGGGTAGCAAATATTGTGCCAAAGTGCGCAAGAAAAATGGTGAGATACGCATATGCGTAGACTTTCGCAATTTGAATCAAAGCTTCCTGAAAGACAACTACCCACTTCCGATAATGGATCAAGTTCTCGCAAGCAAGAATCGGATCGTAGATGTTGTCCATGCTTGATGGTTTTTCGTGCTATAATCGATTGAAGTTTCACCTGAAGATCAATTTAAAACAACATTCACTACTCCCTGGGGTACATTTGCCTACAGCAGGATGCCTTTTGGCCTAACTAATGCTGGCGCCACTTTTCAATGGGCCATGGATTTCGCATTCAAAGGTATGATGGGGAAAGTCATTGTGGTTTATCTAGATGACTTAACCGTGTTCTCTAAACAACGAAATGATCATTGTGATCATTTGGAGCAAGTATTGGCCAGGTGCCGAGAACATGGGATTTCCCTAAATCCAAAAAAGTCTGTTTTTGGAGTCACGGAAGGAAAGTTGCTAGGGCATGTGGTTAGCAAAGAAGGAACAAAGATAGATACCGAAAGAGTTAAGGCTATTCAAAGCCTTACTCTGCCTACAAGCAAGACTGGTGTTCATTCTTTCTTCGGAAAGGTGAACTTTCTCAGCGTTTTGTTCCTGACTTTGCTGAGAAGACTCACATATTGAACATGATGAAGGGGTCACCAACTTTCAGATGGAGCGAAGAGGGGAAAAGGTCATTTGAAGAAATAAAAGCTTCCGTTGCTCATGCACCAGTCCTGGTATGTCCCGATTTCTCCAAGGACTTCATCATGTATAGTTACGCATCTGAGCATACTGTGTCCGCAATATTGATGCAAAAGAACTCTGAGGATGTCAATCTCCGACATGCTCATGAGTTCTCCCCTCAAGCCTCACGAACTAAAAATGACTCAATTGGAAAAGCATGCCTTTGCCGTTGTCAAAGCAGTGAAGAATTTCAGGTATTACATTCTAAACTCGCATACGGTGGTGCTGGTCCCTGACACGGCGGTGAAATCAATTCTAACTCAGCAGAGTTAGGAAGCTTCATGAGGAAATTGATCGCAAAGGTCCAGGAGTATGACCTGGATATTAAACCAACCAAGCTGGTGAGGGGCAAGGGCCTGTGTCAGCTTATGGCTGAAAACAAAGATTCAGAAAACCCTGATGAAAGGGGTGACTACACCGATGAAGCACAGACCGGCTGGAAAAACCCGATTCGCTGCCTCTGGTCCTATTTGTTGCGACTAGTGATGAATGGTATTCCAATATCGCTTTCTTCCTCACCTACGGCGAATGCCCAATGCACCTAACTGCAAAGGAGAAGTGCACTATAAAGCTCAGAGTAGCTAAATATGTCATCTGGGATGACGGTTTATATAAACGTGGGATAGATGGTGTCTTTTTGCGATGTGTCGACAAACCCCAGCAGGTAAAACTACTGGAAAGTTTTCACAATTCAGCCTGTTGGGGGCATTTCTCTTCCTCCGTGACAGCACACAAGATCATTCGAGCCAGGTACTATTGGCCGACGCTCTTCCAAGATACAGCCACCTGGGTGGCAAAGTGTGAACCTCACAAGAATTCGCAAGCAAGCCCAAGTTGGCGCTTTTCCCTTAGGCCTCGTCATTATCAACGAACCATTCATGCAATGGGGAATTGATTTTATTGGTGCACTCAATCCTCAATCGAGTGCCGGACATAGCTATGTCCTTACAAAGAATGGATTACTTCACCAAGTGGGTGGAAGCCATACCGCCAAGCATGCCACTTCGAGGTGGTTGTCAATTTCATTAAAGAAAATATCATTGTCAGTTTGGCATGCTCCAAACAAAATCGTTGCTGATAATGCTTCTAACTTCTCCTCACGGAAGTTATTGGTTTTTGCTATGAATATGGGATAACTTTGGCTCATGCCTCGATTATTACCCTGTGGAAATGGTCAGTGCAGTAATCCAAGAACAAGAACTTGGTGACCATCATACGGAAGTTAGTGGATGAGAATCAACGAATGTGGCACAAGTCTTATACGACGCTTTCAGGGCCGATCGCATTACTCCCAAGAGGTCTCTCGGCATGTCACCTTTTCAAGTGTTATATGGCACCGATGCCGAGCTTCCCATTTTCGTTGAACTCCCCGCTCTCGCGCTTGGCACGAGCTATCAAGATGAAACTTTCCAAAATTCTCTAGAAAAGAGGATCATGTATCTGGCAGAACTTGAAGAAAAGAGAGTAAGGGTGGTCGACAGGATCACCGAACATCAGAATCAAGTTAAGAGACTGTTCGATAAGAAGGCCAAGCAGAGGGATTTTCAAGTGGGAGATCTCGTCCTTTTGTGGGACAAGCGAAGAGAGCCAAAGGGCATGCACGGAAAGTTTGATTCCCTGTGGAGAGGGCCCTTCAAGATCAAGTAGCTCAATGGAGAGAATAGCTTCTATCTCTCATATCTGGATGGAACCGAGCTCCCGCTTCCTTATAGCGGGCAACATCTGAAAATTTTCAAGAAGTAGAGCTTGCTCTCTTCTTTGTATAGTTTGCTTTAGTTGTGTGTTTGTTTTCGTTGTGTGTTTGCTTTCGGTTTGTTGTGTGTTTTTTCTCTCCTCCGCCGCCCTTGTTTTTGACTCTACCCAATGGATAGGCACATGAGATCTGGGATTCTCTACCCCGAGTTTGCTCAGGGATAGTCCCAGGAAAGAGCCAGCTGTTATCCCGTAAAATTGACAAGGGCAATTTTACCGATAACCATACCAAAATTTTGTTTCGATCCTCGTTAGGGATCCCTTGTTCGAACGTTGCAAAATCCCTTTCCGGGAAATGGCTTTCGAACTTAGTCTTTTTGGTTTTTTGGTCGGGCGCATGGAATTACTATGTAACACCAACTTTTGGTGCGCCCCTTTAAAGCCTTTCGCGCATATTTTCCTCGTGTCAACACACCTTTGGTGCGCCTCAGATGTTGAGTCTTCTCGTGCGCCAAGGCGCATGCGCCTTCATGTTGGCAAAACTTTTGTTGCGCCACTTTTGGTGCGCCAAAGGCGCACATAATCTCATGGCAACACAACTTTTGGTGCGCCAAAGGCGCGCTTAGTTCCATGCTGGCAAATGCTTTGGTGCGCCAAAGGGCGCATGCTTTCCTATGTCGACAACAATTTTCATGCGCCTTTACAAAGTTGGTGGCGCATTTATGACTAGCTCACCTATATATATGCATTTGCGCGCCCACAAATGTCATTTTCACCAGACACAAAGCACGTGATTTTTATTCTCTGAGCCTGTCAGCCCCTGCCTCGTCGTTTTCAACGCGTTGTGGACCCGTTTGCAAGTTTCTCACTATTTATCCGGGTAAGAGGTTCTTGTCTCTTCCATGCGTTTTGCGTTTTGGTTCTTTGTGCTTGGTGGTCTGGTTGGTTTTTGAATATGAAATTGTTGATCTAGCCTCCCCCTTTGTTGTCTTTTCCATTTCCCTCCCCTCTTTCCAGATCGCCGGTAGAGGAAGTTCTTCTAAAAGCATGGTTCGAACCCTTTCGATTAAACCATTTTATTTCCCAAACAAATCTTCAAAAAGAGAAAGGATAAAGAGAGGCTAAACCATGTAAAAACTCTCTGTTTTTCCTTTCGCATCTCGTCCCCCTCGCAACATGAATAAAATCGCGCCAATGGCGCACCCATCATGCTTGCTTGCATCAAATACTCTGCGCCCTCAAGGCGCGCCTCCTTCACATGATGCAAGCACTAGCCTTCGCCCCTCTCGCGCACCAACCTTCCTTTGCATCGCATCGCATAAACATGCGCCCTCAAGGCACACCCAAGATCTCGCGCAACACCAGCTTAATCGCGCTAAGTATGAAGTTATAAAGGCGCAGTGCTTTCCTCATACGCAAAACATTCGTGTTGTGCAAACCCTCCGTGCGCCGCGCCATGTTCCCTTTGGCGCACGAAAAGTTCTTGTTACACAAACCATACATGCGCCAAAGGGCGCACCAAATCCCAATGCAACATGAAAAATCTATGCGCCTTTGGCGCATCCTGTCTCTATGTAACACAATGTTTTCATGCGCCCTTTACAAAATGCACTCGCAGATTCACGCGCCATGCGCCTTTGGCGCCAGTTTAACCCTTGCAACACCCTTTCCCCGTGCGCCTTACCTATTTAGCCCTGTAAGCTGCAGTTTTCATGCGCCATGCGCCCTGAGCCTCAAAATAACTAACTCTTTCTTCTGTTAACACTTCAATGGAAAATCAAATGGCTAATACAACCTTTTTGGATTGGGTCTCGCTTCTTCTTCATGCAGATCAGCAAATAAACTTGGAAGAACATATGTCAACATCCAGCAAGAGACCTACCAAATCCAAAGGAAAGGCCAAACTTACAGAAGAAGAGATGAAATATAAATATCAGAGGGTCAGAATGCCCGAGTCCCAGGCCGAGTGTAGCCTGGACGTCAGAGACTCAGAATTGGGGCATATTGATATGGAGGAATTCTGGGCTAGAACTCAGAAAGTCACAAGGAGTCCATGGATGGACAAACCGAGCAAAGGCCCCGCACTTCACCGGTGGAATCCCTGGCCGCCGCACAACAATGAATTCTTGATGGTGATTGCCCAATGTTACAACAAAGACACAAGGTGTGTCATAAACAGCAAGGGCGAGGTAGTCATTAACCTCACTGCCCGTCACTTTGAGTAATACTGCATACCTCACCACCCAGCACTTTGTGGCTGGCACCAAGCAGATTGCATTAAGGCCCTGGATGACAATGCAGATCGTTGTATGCAACGATGAATGAGGTTTACTTGAAAACAAAAAGGTAGAACCCGGTGGCCCCAAATCATCCACCGCAGCGACTTCTCGAGGAGCTCAATGACACCATTACGTCTCCGAGAGCAGGTCTTTTGGGCTTTCTGACGCCCATTATTTCCATAAATGGATGTTGCGGTACTTAGAGACCATGAACAAGAATATGCCCGATCGCCGCTTTTACTGGGAGAAATTATAAAAAGACAATCTCTCCGAGCAAGCTACAACAATTTAGCACAACGGGACATTCCATATGAACTCCTACGTGGTCTACGCCGCAAAGATCGAGAGGGACTATCCGTGCCCGACGCGGAGTGGAGTTTGGCCTCGTGTCAAGATATACGAGTACTACCCTGATTGAGGCCGAGAATAGCATCTCCCAATTCACAAAAATTAACGATGTGTTTTTCTATCACATCATCTACCTATTGAGGCCGAATATGACTTATGGTCGCACGACCAAAAGCATAGTAGCAGCCACTGAGAAATGGGGGCCCTTGTTCACCCAGTTTCCCACATTCACCTATCTAAGGGCTGCCAACTTTTTAGGAGAGCCAACCAGGCTACCGAGGTATGCTGGACCTAAACTGATTCTGCTGGAGCTGTCAAGGCAGCTGATCACATACCACGAGAAATGCCTGAAAAGAAAGAAGGGTGGAACTCCTTTCCCCCTCACAGTGGGCCGATATACATGCTCTACCCACCACAAGGTGAAGGAAATGTTCGCAGAGCTGGAGTTACTCAATTTAAGACATGATTTCCCAGCCAGGCCTACCTTCGACCCAAGGAGCTGTCTGCCAAGGGCGAAACTTGATCCAATCCACGTCCCTCAGATCGAGGACATTTACATTGACGTCATCCATGAGGTGGAGCTCAGGAGAAAGGATCATTCTCGCCTAGCTTGGCAGAAATCATCCAATATGGGATAGCCATTGTCCCCAAAGGCTTCCAAACTACGGAAGATGAAATAGACAAGGTATATACTGACACAGATGGGGACAATTGGCCCTTTCCGGCCATTGATAGAACTAAGGCCCCTCAGACAATCGAGGAGAGGGTCAAGGAGACTCTCGTGAGTAGACAGAGCATCATCGTGCCGATGAACGGACTAATCTACCTTGGGGTTGATTTCACAACCTCCCCATTGGGTAACGCACCTCCACGATCCAAAAAGCAGCCTAAAGGCAAGGGCAAAGGCGTAGAAGGTGAATCCAGCACCATTCAGGAAGAAGCCCCTGAGAGTCCTCCTTCCGCGGCACCCGAGCAGGTAATAACTCTGGTCACACCAGAGAAAGAAGCAGAAGAGGATATTCCCATAGGCCCATCCACTCAGGATGTCGGCATTGCTACAACAACTGAGGTCCCTTCTATCCTTTCTTCTTCTCTTCCTTCCCCTCCTCGAGCGACTCAAGCGACCATCCCTTTGGTCGTGTCTCTCTCCCCTTCTTCTTCTACTGTTCCCCTCGCCTCTTCGTCTATCTTCTCTTCCTCGCTGATCCGTCCTCCTCCATTTCTTCCCTCATCTCCGAGCTCCCTTCCTTCCTATGTCTTCCGCTGCAGCTTCCTTCCTTCCGTGGGCACTTCTTCGGCTATTCTCTCAATGCCGCCGCCACGTGTCTCCACGTTTTTCCCCTCTACTACTGCAGCTGCCCCCTCCTCTATTTCCGGTCCTTCTACCATAGGTCCAGCTTGGATCTCTCAACAGCTAAGTCAGCAAAAGAGGAAAGTTCCCATCGCTCCGATGGACTTTTCCGTGATCCCATCTAAGGGGGAAGAAGTAGAAGCCTGTCACACGCTTCTCTCAAAGTGTTGTAGGAGAGAGAGTTATGGAAATCGCATACCCCAATCCCCTCAAAGAGAAAAAGGATCTGTCTCCGACAGATTTTACTGTGACCCAAGTCACAATGGGGACATCTTCCGAAAGTCTTCAGGGGGAGGCTCTTTTTCGCAGCTTGACCCTCTCGCAAGAAGCTTAAAGAGATAAAGGAAGAGAAAAGGCAATCAAGGAGCAAAACAAATATCGCTCCAAGCCTTACGTAAGATGGGTAGTGCGCTCCCACAACCGCCGCCGAAACTTCGAGCTTCTCACCAGAGAAAATTAATGAGTATGCCAAGATCGGTGAGCAGTGGTATGGCTGCTTTCCGCTGAGGAGCCAAATCCTCAAAGACAAGTGAAAAGTGATCGCCGAGTTCTCCGACTTGTACCGAACATCGTAAGGTGAATAAAGAGCTCCAAGCGCTAGCAGCAGGCCCATATCGTAAGAGCTGAACATCTAGATCGCAGCACGAGACCTTCCAACAAATGTTCGACTGCTCACCAAGATCCGGTCAAGTTCAAGGCATCTTCGCCATCCAAGGGCCCTCAACAAAATCATGTCCACTCTGGACTACCGGGTGGATCAGCTAGAATTTATTCTAGAAAAGATTGACAAAGTCAAGGAAGAAGCCCTGGATGCGATGCACCAAATGGAACGGATTGTTCTTAATATGTCGCCAGGGTTACTTACTCCTTCCTTCACTTTAAGGAAAGTTGATGAAACCACCGGATCTTCAAGGAGATCGCTTCTCAAGGAACGGGGCCAGAGGTCACATTTGACACAGAGTCTATCAACAACCTGCTGGCCTGTAGGGACTTCATCGGGTTCCTCATTGAGGCAGAAAAGGACTATTCCAAACTCCCAGAGAAGCTCATAGATGAGCGGGAGACTTGTGAGGCGATCAGTGAGCGGCACAAGGATCCTTCCCAGGATCAACTAGGGCCAATAATCAACAAGTTCATGGAATACCGCTCTCGCCCATATCTCGTCACACCGAGCAAAGAACAAAAGTAGTCCACCCCCTTTCGGCCGCAAGATGATGATGATTAATAGCTGCGCTTCTTCTTTCTTCTTCTTCTTCTTCTTCTTCTTCTTCATCTTTCTTTTTGGAAATATCTGGAGTATGTTGATACAAATGATGACATCATCCATGTTGCACCATGGGATGATGTCATCCATCAAGTTGTAAAAAGTCAACATGACTTTTAGATATTTTGTAAATATCTTTGTAAATAGTTGTTGGCTCCTTTTTGCCTTCTTTTTTCTTCTTCTTCTATAAATACCCAATACTTGTTGTATTGGGGATGGATGGATGAATATATTTCAGATGAGAAATAGAAGTGAAGAAAAAAGACTTTGAGCTTTTTGTAACAGAAGAAAATATTAATACAATATTTAGACTTTGTGCTGAATACATGTGTTATGTGCATTAGATCTTTCTTACGTTAGATCTCGTGTGTTTATTCTCGTTAGATCTCATATCTTTTTTTTGTCATTTATTTATCATCGTATTGCTTTGCTTGTTTATGCAAGTAGGTTTGGCTCTGCTTACTACCAATCCCAAAACATAAACCTTCCGACCTTTCTCGCTTTGAATTCATTTCTCTTTTCTTCCTTCTTTCTCGCTCTTTCTTCATCCCCTCTTCCTTTCCTTTCTTTTCGTCTATCCATAATGAAACACCCCTACCGGGATGAGATATGTATGTGTAATTATTCCCTAGGTTGCCCTTGTGCAAGTTGTAATATGCTTGCAGGCTAGATTTAGATAGATCTAAGTATGAAAATGTGTGAGATGAAATAGAATGAACTCCCCCTCCTATGTTGTGTATGCAGTCCTTTTCCCTTGTATGGATGTGTTAGATTTATGCTCTTGAAATGCTCTTGTACCTTAATGCAAGCTTAGCTAATAGTAGATAATGCTTAGTGCTTGGCCCCTGATTTTGGAGAAGTAACTAAGTGTGTGTGTGTGTGTGTGTGTGTGTGTGTGTGTGTGTGTGTGTGTGTGTGTGATTCCATTGTTTAAATTTCATAATTGAAAACTAGAAGGCCAACCCAAAGTACTAAAAGATGCCCAAGAAGTAAAATAGACCCAAAAGAGTAAGAACATGATAGAGAGGGTCGATAGTGCCCAAGTGGGATAAGAGCATCCGAGAACTTCTATCCTAATGGGCGCTAGTTTTGAGGCCATAAAATATAAATAAGTTAAGTTTGACAGGGTTGTAAGATGTGTAAGACCAAAAAGAGTGCAAGAGATAAAGTAGAAAGAACAAAAAGAGTTATCAACCACTAGTTTTATTGCTTAGGAAACATGTATATACTAGTATGCTTTAGGACCTAGAAATGTACCCAAGTGCATAGATTTTATGTCTACATTTCCTCCCACTTTATGATGTTGAGTGAATACTCGATAACATAAAATATATAGAAGATGTGTACCCTATAATCATGTAGAGAAGAGTATTGATGATAGCATGCTAAGTGGACAAGTGAAGCATGGAGTGATCACAATGTGAAGCGTGGAGCTAGGAAGGGGAGGTAGACCCTGGGGGTGAAGTGTATGCGTAATAATGTGTTGTTGGAGCTTGTGTTTGCCGATGTGGGATAATTTTTTCTCCATATTAAGGACCAAATTGTAAAAGAAGAGCAGGAAAGTAGTTAAAGTTTCATATGTAAAAATCAGAGTAATATGTGTATAAGTAAAAAGTGTGTAAAGGAAAGAGTGCACATGATGTGTAAGAGAGTATGAGATAGAAAATTGTTCTAGTTTCATGGATGTGATGCCCGGCTAAAAAAAAACCACTTGAGACCCATGACCAACGTAGCTTTAGTTAGAAAATTATGGAATAATTTTCTTTTTGATTAGGAGTTAACTACCAAAGTCTCAAAAACAATTAAATTCAACTGGTAACTTTTCCCATTATAATAATTACTAATTTTCCATTATAAAGCAACAAGTGTAATAGGTCCACACCTAGCTCAAATCTCCCTAGGGATTAAATTAATCACTGATTACATTGACAATTTAGCTAAATATTCCCTGATTAAAAATTTTAGGGTTAAGGGACCCAAAACAATTAAATACCCAAGGTATTTAATTCCACAAGATCAAGATAAGAGCAGGGTTAAATTACAGTGAGGAAAGGAATACCTATTTAAAACATTAGAGTAAGGTCTCACTTACCCACTCCCCGAACTCGATTAAGAGTGTCTATAACTCAGGTTACAAGGCAACAACTGCCACTAACATGTTTGAACAAGTCTAAAATTACTAGAACAAACTTTTCATTTATTAACAATTATCAAGGTCACATGGTTCAAATTTTAGGGTTAGAAGTTTCAGTTAGGTTTAGGGAGTAATTTACCCCCATACCCAACTCTCTAACAGGCTCAGAGTTTCAACTTGATTTTTCTCATACATAATGCTTTCAAATATTCCCTAAACCATTCCCATTTGATAGGAAAATTTCTCACCTTTCCGGTGATATAAATAAGTCCTCCTAACTCCTCCAGAAACTCTATTTATGGTCAGGCAGAATTTAGGGGTCAAATTTTCCCCAAGGGGACATTTGTCGAGAGGAGAGGAAAACCCCTCTGGCAAGTTGGCGGATCACGGGGCAGCTTAAGCAATTTTTCCCTATGTGAGAGAAATTTCCCATTTGCACTGTGCCTCCGTGGGTCCCCGAGGACATGTGGCAGCCTCTACGAGACATCACGTAGGGGAAATGCGAAGCGATGAAAGAATTTGGGGCATTTCACCCAAGGGGAGAGAAAACCAAACGGTGTCTGCATGCCCGCAGTCCGCCTGGGAAACGTGGCTCTCCACGATACGCCGTGGGGAGAAGAGAGGAGGGCGCCTAGCAGCGGGCGGGGCAGGGTGCGGGGCCACGGGGAAATTTTTCAAAAATTTCTAAAAGAAAAAACTAAAAAGAAACAAAGGGTCCACCCCCTCCACTAGCACCCAAAGCTGCCATGTGGCGCGTGCGGGTCCGCTTGCCCATGGAAGAGAAAAACCCAAGGCGAGGGCAGGGGTGCAGGACTATAGGAAATTTTTCAAAAATTTCCAAAGGCAAAAACTAAAAAGAAACAAAGGGTCCGCCCCTCTGCTAGTACACAAAGCTGCCACGTGATAGCCGTGATTGGCTGCAGACTGACGGGGCTAAAAGGAAAATTTTTCCAAAATTTTCAAAAAGTCAAAGGGTGAAAGGATGTCGCGCCTCCGTCGTTGCCCCATGAGAAGACGTGGCAACCTCTCGATTGGTTGCGCAGGTTGGCAGAGGAAAAGATGGAAGTTTTCCTAAGCCAAAAATTTTCAAAAAAAATTCTAAGGGCAAATCGACGGGAAATTTTTGGGTTGCGGGCCCACTAGGGAAAAATTTCCCAAATTTTCCCGCCAAGGCACAAAAACGTCAAAGTGCCATAGCTTTTCTAGAAAGCTTAGTTTTGGGAAAATGAGGACTTTTTGGAAAGTTCTCGATGCCCTCTTTGTACAGAAACATAAATTTTACTTTTTGTTAAGGTTTAAGGGGTAAATTTTGAAAAACGGATCTACAGGATTTTAAAAAGCCAACTGGTAATTTCTAACTTTCAATTTTGATTAAATTGGGTCTCCTCCTTCACTCAACATGTCAAATAGACATGGAGGATTACTCTAGAAAGGATTTTGAAAGGTTTACGAAGTTAAAATTTGTTCAATTGATTTACATTTGAATTTTGTCCAATAAATGACAAAAACGGTGAGGAAGGGATCGTGTTCAAATTTGCAATGGTTAAATTGTTTCCTTAAGTTTTCTTTGTCAATCTGAGTTCCATGCTAATGTATCATGTTAAATTTTAAGGTTTCCAAATTGATTTAAATGTGCAGGTCCGAACTATGCATTTTTATTAAGTTTGATTGTTAGTTTTGAATATTTACAAGAGATCAATTTCTTTTAAATTTGTATAACAAATTTTATCATTCAAGTTTGGAATTTCATTTCTAAACTAATCTAATGCATTCAGTTATTTACAAAAACCATTTTGAATCAAAATCAAATACTAACTTTCATTTTTACACAACTCCAAAAATACAAAATACAACATTGTTTCCATGTGCATTTCTTCCTTCCAAACAGAGATCTAACTATCTTCTTTGCCATACAATGAAACATTGCATTTAATTCAAAAATGCATATAAGAGAAGGTCTTTCAATTCTTTATTAATTCCAATCATGTACTCTACATATTTCAATGTTGGAAAGCAATAACAACATTCAATTTATTTCTTTCCAATGTATAGAGCAGAAAACAAATGTCTTTCTCAATTCAAATATACATTCTCATAATCAATTACAACATCATTCCTCCATAACATAACTATTACAATTTCATCCACAACAAGTGGGAAAGGATTACAAATAAATATGTTTTCACAAGGGACTATCCACTACATTTTTCCTTTGCTCCAAGACAACAACATGCACATTTTCTCTTTCTCCAGTTGATCACAACAAAAGAGGGGGAAAGGCAACACTCTCCACCCAACCAAGACATCCAATGAAAGGAGAAGCCTTCCTTCATCATTGGCCCCGAGCCCCAACCAAAATACAATAAGAGGTGTAATTCAACCCATGGCAATAACTGGCTTCCACAACACACAACATTCTTTCACATACACATTTCCTTTTTAAAACACAATTCAACACAAAAATAACAGTTCACAACTGCATTTAAAAACATTTCAAAACAAAACTTAGGCTTGATCATGCAAGCCAAAGGAGCAAGGTCTATGGGGGAAGCTACTTATGCCTCCTAATTGGGAATTGGGCATCCACTAAAACAAACCACCAAAATAATCATCACACACACATCCTTATGCCCCCACAAATCCCTCCTTATGCCCCCACAAAGTAAGAAATGCAAGCTATTTCTTTTCCATGGTGGATCCCAAACCCAAAATCCCTCCACAAAACTCTGATGCCAATGGCATTCCTTATGCCCCCACATGGATTCCCCATAGCCTTCTCCTACACCTTCCCTAAGGCAATCTACCCAACCAGCCAACAAAGCAATAAAACATTCTCCATACACAACACAACAAGAAAATAACAACAATAAGGAAGAAATAAACACCTACCTTTCCATGGTAGCTTTTGTTTCCAACAGCAAGCTCTCAAAGCCAAGAACACAGTCCAAAACAACAATCTCCCAAGCATGCAAAGCTTTCTCCAAACTTCCTCCAAAAACAAGAGCTCCAACAAGAAAAATGCGCCCCAAGAAAGTTGCCAAATGATTCAACAACCCAAAACAAGGCAAGAGTTTGAATTAAATAGAAGAGGGAGAGAAGAGGATGATGTGGATCCATGTAGGATGCCACATCACACATCCTCAAATTCAAACACAAAAGACAAAATTTCATTCTCCAAAGCTCAATAAAGAGGTGGGTGAAATATGACAAATTACTAGCACACTCCAAAAAAGCCCACACCTCAAGGGACAACAAAATAAATAACATGTAAGAAAGTGCAATCCAAAACAAGCAACATGCTTAATAAAACTCATTACAAAAGTCTAAAATCACCTCTCCAACCATAAGTATGGTTGGTGAATTAAATTTAGAGGCATGGGACAAGTTTTACTTGTCCCACAAGCCTCCAAAAACAGCCCCCAAGGACAAATTCGAATTTCCATGGAGGTGGAGTATTTCTTACTCCAAAATCTGACTTACACAAGCTCTTACACAACTTACACATCACTTACATATTTAATACAAAGAGCCAACACTTCCATTATTACTTTCCCATATCCCAATTTGACTTATTTAACTTTTAACCATATGTTTTCTCACATAAATCTAACACAATTTTAATTAATTAAAAGAAGGGAACACATTACTAATAAAATACATACAACAATAATAAAAGAAACACATTAATAAAATACACAAACCCATGGTCACATATAAAGGAAATCCCCCCATGGGAATCCCTAACAAAATACAACACACACACAAGACATGTTGCCATGGTGACCTTGTTGAATTCACCTAGAATTCTATTGTGGTTGGTCTCCGATCCCCGATGTTTGTTGTGATATTTAACCTGCAAAACACAAATACCTCCTTTAGCCTCATGGCCATATCAGAACATTCAAAATGAATATAAATAAAATCACAAAACCAACTATATAAATGAATCACAACAACATCGAAGTAACAACTACATCATTTGCATTTTTAATCAACAACTATATCATCATCAAATAATTTCCATTTTCTAGGTTTACTCCAAATATCAAATATCACATGTCCGAACAACATCTACAATATAACCATGTCCGACAACATGTCAACATCTATATAAAATGTCTCCAACAATCATCATGCATCATATATGAATCAGTTTCAACAATAATCCAGGATTTGACATCTAACACCATACTAAATCCAAACTATAAGAATGCCCATCATATAGTCTACAGTATCATGATCAGTAATAAAAGGTGCTAAAGGGAAGTGGGGACTATAATGGAGTTCATAGATTTGAATGTTGATGGTGAGGTTTTTGGGCAATCTCACGCCAAGAGCGAGTTTTTGGGTGATCTCATGCCAAGAGAAGAGTGTTGAGAAGAGAGGTCTAGTTTTTCTCTCCATCCATGACGCTTCCTAATAAACACCACTGAAGATGGTACATACCTGATTTTTAACATGTTGTTCCTATTACAACTTATTGTAATTGATTGAATACATTATGTAACTAGAGGTAAGTTCCCGCCTCTTTGGAGAAATGTATTGTAAACTACTAGAGATTGTGTTGAACTGATAAATTGAATATTTGTTTCACTAAGACACTAGCACTTGGGGGCACAAGAACTCGTTATTTCAAAAAATTAGTACCCTAAGATTTGTCTCTGCAGATCTATATTTTTGCTAACACGGGACCATCTCTCAAGTTATAGGACTTGCTACTTGAGATGGACCTCCAGAGAAGATCGGCTTCCTCTACCTATTCCTAATGCTAAAACTACTCCTAATACAAAAAGAAAATCCTAAACTAAACATGCCAAGGGACCAGGGTTAGAAGGAGATGTAGAAATGGATATCCTAAGCTAAAAGGGTGGTGATAACACTAGAAAAGGGGTGACAAATATTGAATACAATCATAATGGGGCCTACAAATGAAATAGATATGCACAATCCATTACAATAGTAAGAGGAAGGAAAGAATGCAAATAAAAACAAGCTAGGGAAAACAAAACTTGCCATACAACAATTTTTATTGCTTAAGGATATGCAAAATCCATTACTATTGAAATAAAATGTAAGAAATCATCTACGAGAGGCCAAAATGAAGGTTCAAATTTCATAGCTTCTAGGGATACCATTTTGACATGGTTCCTTTACAGATCGAATGTCCATCCCTTCAAAATGAAAGGTTTTACAATATATAGCTCGAATACAAAGAGAGAGAAGAAAGACAAGAAGGAAAAGAGAGACGAGATGAATTTTTTGAACTTTAACCACCAACAGTCTACATTAACGTCTTCTACAAAATACATGTGTACTCTATAATTCCATTACTGTGTCTATTATGTCCTATAAAAAGGAAGCCATGCTTCATCAATTTTAGTGGTTGAGCTACTTGATTTAATCATTTGTGTGCCTATACTACTCTTTTCTTTCTCAAGATATATGTTTGAATTTTGAACCCACTAAACACCACCAAAATCACATTTTTATGATTCCAAATTATAGGGTTTGAGGAGATATTGCCAACGATATAATATTTGTCTAATTTAGAGCTCTAGATGGAAAGATATGGCCATTTGAATATTTGCATGTTGAGAAGCACAAGAAATTGACACGTGGAAGCCTTTGATTAGCTTGGGGATCAGCCCTTTGCACTGTGTGTATTACCTTAAATTTTTATGCCACGACCATTTAGACCTAAAACTCCTTTAGAATCGGCTTATTCCACAAACTATACATCCACGGGAGCTCATCTACTAGAAGTACACCTGGAATAGTGCCACATGCCCCTCCTTAGACCATTGGATCCTTGCCATCTATCACCCCATAACTTTGGTTGTGTTTCCCCTATTCTGCTAACTTTTTATGCCCAACTTATTATCCAAACACGAAAGATTATCCTCACCGGTTGATTCCTTGGGCCTCACGATTTTCGACACATCACTTTGGAGTCGACAAAAATTTGATGCTTGTCCCCATCTTAGCTCATTGATTTATTACCACATGGTGCCTTGAACCCCACCATGTTTCCCATTGACCGCCTTGAACTCTCGGGACTTAACACTTTTTATCCAACCCGGTTGATTCTAGTGCCTTTAGATCTTCCCGAGCTCATTTCTATGAGGAGGGTCAAAATGCCAACACGTGGCCCATGTCCAACCCACTTGGGGTTAAATTTGATGGCCAAATGAACATCACTGTGCTTTTAAAACGTAACCCATAGGTTTTTTTAATGCCAATAGCCAACGCCTTTGAAGATGTGGAATTTTGACTATCGTTTAAACATCATTTTCCCCTTTAAAATGTCTAAGTCTATTTCAACCTTGTTAAAGCTAAAATAACCTTGGGAGTATTTTGGATAACAACACCCACCTCTACCGTTGTCTAGGAATGGGTACTAGTTTCGAGTTGTATCTCGTGATCCAAGTATGCTACGGACCACTATTTAATTGTGTTCCTATGCCAATTATATACTATGATGTGCTTTTCTAAAGCTCTAATATTTTTAAGGGTTATTTGTTCATCTAATATAAACCCCTCATTTTGGGTGCATGCAACAATTGTAGGAGAATGTGGTCTAAAGGAGAGGACTTGAAGCTGATATGCATATATGAGCATGGATACATGTAGGGGGTAGGGGATGTGCATGGTATAAACCAAGGCACATGTAAACAATATAAGGTAGAAACATGTGTTAGTATAAGAGAGATAACATGCAGTAAAAGACAATGCAATAAACAACTATGAAGACAAGAAGTAGACCACGAAAAGTGGGTTTCATAAATGGTAATTTCTCATAATGTCACCAAGATAAACAGGCCAAAGCGGCCAAAATCATACAATGATGAAGTAATACATATGGCATAGCCCAAAAACAATAGAAAATAATGGTGGGCAAGAAATGCCATATAACCATGGTTATATTGATCTTGTAAGGTAAATGCTACACATGAAGCACTCTTAGCATGTTAAAAATATAAATATTTGTCAAAGTGTATAAGATCGGTGAAAAATAAATTGATAGTAAGAAGTAGTAAATATTGTAACTATAGGACTTGTTCTATGTAGAGTATGAGAGTAACAAAGGTAGATGCCCCAGGAGCCTCAACGGGACTAGTAAAGAGCAGTTTCGAGAATCATGCACCTTGTAAGGATCTTTGAAAGTTCCTGCATTCACCTCAAGATACCAAGTGAATATGCATGTGTATATAGAAAAGATAATGACATACTAAGTATCCAACTAGCATAGGAAACAAAGTGTAACATGTAAGTAGTATAAGCTAACAAGAGTAAATGCAACCAAGATATATAAATGTTGTGTGAGTGTGATGATGTGTTGTGATGTGTAAGATGATAGGAACAATGTTGTCCCCCAAAAGATATGCATGAGATTAGGATAATTTAGGAATGCTCCCTTAACAGTCAAGTATGAACCATAGAATAAGATTGCATCATCGGGTAATGATGGTACAATATGTGTACTAAAGATGTGAGAATGTGTAGAAAATATGTATTGTGAAGCATAGATGATGTAAGGCTCATTTAAGAATTGGACCCCGAACATTCAACTACGAACCGTGGAACTAGAGTGCATCATCAGGTAATAATGGTACAATATGTGTACCAGAGATGTGAGAATGCTTGAAAATATTTATAGTTTAAGCATAAAGCATGAAGTGTAGATTATGCAGAGTTCATTCAAGAATTAAACCCTCAACAATCAAGTATGAACCGTGGAACTAGAGTGCATCATTGGGTAATGACGGTACAATGTGTGTACTAGAGATGTGAGAATTCTTGAAAAGATTTATTGTGAAGCACATAGTGTGGAGATTAGATAATGTGAGGTTCATTTAAGAATTTGACCCTCAATAGTCAAGTATGAACCATGTAACTGGAGTGTGTCATTGGGTAATGATGGTACAATGTCTGTACCAAATATGTGAGAATGCTTGAAAATATAGAAATGAAACACAAAGCATGAAATGTAGTAAAGAAACTATGAGTAGATACTAGAGACAACTGATAGTGATAGAGGGGGAGAAAGTCCGATGCCCCTTAAGTGTGTAATAGTTAGAAGGCTATCGACGATAGTGTACTAGAGAATTTTTACTTTCGAACTTTAAGTTAATGAAGTGAAATAATTGTTATCTATTTTTACCCACCTTGTAAAAATTGACAACTTAGGAGAATGGGTTTGAGAACTCGACGAACCTACATAGAAAAATCTAGACGGATACAAAAAAATTTCACGTCTTGGAGGCATTGCATCTAATTTTGGGAGGTTAGATGTCATTCAAGGAAAATTTTCCTCTTCTTGGTCTTCAAAAGTCTTAACACCTTGTCAAATTTGGGTTGGAATGGTGAAAATGAAGTCAGCTAGATCTTGGGACACTTTTCCCATGTTCAATTAGCTCCATGGCTCGAGAAGGTTAGAAAAACTAGAGAGATTGGGAGAATTGGACCAGTTTCAAGCTCTTCACCCCTTGGGCTAGGTTACAAAAGGAGTCAAGAAATTTGGTAAAAATTATAAAATTGGGCAAAATTGGTAGATTTGGTCTAGGGGCATCTTATTCCAAATTCTCCTAACCCCTAGCCCTTAGAAAATTCCAAGAGTTTGATTAAAAAGGAGAAAATGCAAAAGAATTGTCTAAAACCCCTAAACAACTCACCAAGCTACATTCCATCTCACCGAGCTGGTTAGGGGCGGGTTGCATTAACGGGGTCAAGTCCTCACATTTTGGATCCGAGGAGATTTTTCAAGTCCAAAGGATTGGGCCAGCATAATGTTTAGTACCCACGTAATCATGGCTCCACCCTCTATGCACGTGAATCAAGAAATTCAAGGATTGATGGAGTTTTGGGGAAGAAAATCAAAGAAAATGAACCCGGTTTGCAATATAGACTCCCGGGTGGTTGAAAGTGCAATACATGAACATAGGTAACCATTTTTATTTTGTTGCAAGTTATGGGACAATATGGGATGGATTTTGTAGGTTTCCCATCATCATTTACACACATTTATGGTACCTTATAAGTGGTTGGAAATAAAAATCTAAGTTTGCACACTCTCTCTCTTCTCATTCTATAAATTGTAAAAGGGGGTGCACGATTGTAAGGGAGTTGGACATTTTTCTCTCTTCCCCTTCCCTTCTTCTTCTCTGAGTTAAAAGTGGGAGTTTCAAGCCTACTCTCCAAGCTTTGTAATGACAATATTGCCTCTTGCCCACCAATGATGTACTGTGCATATTTTAAAGGAGTAATAAATCTATGTTCTGTGACATTTTCTTTATCCTCTGCATGATTTTATTGCTTTAACTTGCCTCTCTTCATTATTTTGGTATACTGTGCATATCTCTTGTTCATTGCAAATTTAGATACAATTGTGTTTAATGGGGAATGAAATGGTGTACTATGTGTAATCTTGGTCTGTGATGCTTGTCCATCCTCTCCATGCTCACCTCTCTCTAGTTCAGGCAGTGGGATTTTGTCTAGAAACCCCTTCTCTTGGTGATATCACCTTTTTAGTGTAGGATTTCCCTTTCCATGCACTTCTTCTCTCCTTTCCTCCTTAGAATTGTTATATTAGGAATAGTAAGTAGTTTTCCTTCCATTAGAGTTAGCTATTGCACTAGTTTAGGAAGAGGAACCAACCTTATCTAGGGGTTCATCTCGAGTAGCAAGTCCCACAACTTGAGAGATTGTCCAATGTTAGCAAAAAGTAGAGATCTACATAGCCAAATCTCAAGGTACTATTTTTTTGTAATAATAATTTTGGCACACCCAAAGTGGGACTAGTTTGAAGTACCTTACCACTTCATTTTACCAAGTTTGTTGTGTTATTGATGAAATCCTAGCCTTTGGAGTCATTTTTTAGACATAACTAATGACTCCACTAATCCAAATAACCCATTTCTGAGCTACAAACCTTCTTTTTCATCCATTTCCATCCATTTTTCTTTCCATTTATTTCATTTTTCTTTCATCAATGAAGTTTTGTAATCATGACTTCAATCCCACCATGGAATTTACACTTACAACAAAAACAATGCTATTCAAAACTACCTTTGGGTTATTTCAATACACCTCTAGATCATTTATATGATAAAAATCATTAGTATGCATATCCACATGAGTAGGATTTAAATCAGTTTGGTCATCTACCAAATTTTGGGGCCGTTGAAGAGAAAATATATGTAGATTATGGAAGTTACCCTACACCCAAAGAGGACTACTTACAGAGAAAGGTTCAAGAGTTGGAGTATCACATGGTGTGAATAAGGATTAAGTAAATGACAAGGGAAACTCAAATTGGTTTCAAAATTCCATACCCCTAGACTGGCTCTATACTAGGTGAGTTTAATCCTTAGTAAAAGCTCCATTGGATAATCAAAACATTGCTTGAAATTGGGAAGTGGATTAAGAATAGAGAAGCTTATGAACATAAATATAGTCAATATTATCAATGGGAATCCCATGCATTACCATCTCACACCCCTCTTCCCATCCCCCAACTCATTCCAACTTAGCTCGGACCTCATTTTCCTAACTTTCTAGGTGACACCCCTATTGTGGAAACCAATTCTCCATCTTCTTGTATTCCATCCCATATTCAATTTTATGCCCTTTTCCCTTCTAAAAATCTATCTCCTTGACATGGACAAGAAATTAAACCTCCCCTTCCACCAAAAATAATGTAAAAACCAGTTGAATCCCAACCCACCCCTCCTCTTGTATTCCCAAACCCATTTTGGGAGGAACAAAAATAGAAAATCAGTTAAGAGGAGAAGATCAAAAGCCTAGCAGAGAAGAATCAATCCATAATTTGAGGAATTGGGATACCAAGTTCAACATTACTCAAATTCCACTAATGATAAATCCTTCATCCGGGTTTGGGGTTCTATAACAAGTGGTGAAAACTGATTTTGTAGCATCGAGTTGAACAAGTTCAAAAACAAGAAGAAACAAATGACCAACAATCCTTGTGTTTAGAGTACAATGTTCATGAAGGAACCATATTTTCAAAGGTTGCTGATTTATCTTGGGTTACAAAGTCACTTGAAGAGGAAAATTCAGCTCCAAATCCACAAGAAGAGAAGCATGTGCAAGTAAATGTAGAAAATATCCCAACTATGCAAGGTGTTTCTAATGAATGTAGTGATCATCATTATCATGCATGCCTTGAACTTGTTGCCTTGTGGGGAGGTTATATTGATCCACCAAATCCATCATCATCCAATGTAACCAGTCATGAAGAGCTTCATGTTATGGAGGAAAACATTTCAGTTTTAGAGGTCTCGAGTAACAAGCAAGTTATGGAGGAAATTACAGTCCCTTCTTCCCCTTCATCCTTCCAAAAATATGATTTTTTGGATGAGTTTGAGTTATCAAATTTCATGTTTGAGGATGAGGATATCCATGGTGAACAAATTACAAATTCAAAGGGCACCATGAAAGAGGGATAATCCTTGGCATAACATGATAGTGAAGAGCCTCAATATTTATCAGATTTGGAGGAGTGTGTTGGTGATTAACTAAAATTGAGTAAATACCCTAATGGTAATCTAGCTTAGTTAATGGAAATAGGAGGACTAAAACGTTGTAAATTGTGCTAAGATGGTATGAAATAGACTGAAATAAATATATTAAATAAAATTAAAACCCTAAGTATGCAAGGAGTAAAAATAAAGGACTTAGCTAATTATGGAGCCTATTGAACTTTGTCGCAGAGTCCGATCGCGGATTCCGAAGCAGAACGATCACTCGGGGATTGCAAAAAGATTATTTTTGGAGGATCCGAGTAGACCGAGGTGTCTAGGAAGGTATTAGTGCACCCCAGGGTGCCATGGTATGAGAAATAGGAACCATGGTATCTTCAAATGCTCGAAATCTGATTTTGACACGGTCGTAATGTCTTAGAATATTCCCTATTTGTCACGTCGGGTTTTCTAGATCGCATCAAATGTATTGGAAAATAAATGATGACCTACAAAAGGAAAGGAAGTATTAAAACCCTAAAAATAAATATGTAAAATGATTGGGTCGATCGACCTTAGCTACCAAAGTAGTGGACTTATCACGAGCATTATACTACATTTCGGACCCAAATGTAGTTTTGGTGGTGTGTAAAAGAATGGTGTCATAGGTGCTCTCATGCCAATGAAACAATGTAAATAGCGAGATAGTAGCTAAATGTAAATATGTAGTAACATGTCTCTGCATGAAATATAATAGAATCCCTCCCCTATGAAGTGTGGGTTGATGCAGATCTCCTAGCCTTGATGTATAGATCTATGTGGATACAATGGATGTAACTCTAGATGGCGTGATAGTAGTAGATGATGTTAGGACCCTCATTATGGCTTCATAAATTTATATTTATAGGTTTCTCAAGCTTTAATTTCATAATTAACCCCGAAAAGGCCAACTAGGAAAAAGATAAGTATGAAAAACGGTCACAAGGAGCCCAAAAAGTGGAGGGAGTTACAAACAGAGACCGGGGTGCTCTTGGTGGGACCAGGCTCCCGAGGTGCCCCATTATAAGGTAGGGCACCCGATTTAGGCTAAAATGGTGGGAAATGAAAAAAAAAAGCGGGAAAGCATAGGTAAATATGCAAAAATGACGAAATAAAAGTAAAATAATGTGGCCAAAAAGGTGGGATTAATTAATACTTTAGTCACTTGAGAACCTTCTAAATAGTAGTATGAAACCAAAGCTAAATAATGTCTAATGTGCAATATTTTGTGACTACATTTTTCCCCCACTTTATGTTGGTGAGCGGAACACTTGGTAACATAAAGTAGATAAGAAGTGCGTACCTGATGTCCATGAAGAGTGTAGTAGGAGCGTGCGGAAGGACTAGACTCAAGCATGGAATGATAAAAGAAAAAGGTGGAGGAGTATGGAATTCTAAAGATGAAAATGTACATAAAAAAGTGGTGAGAGTGAATCTAGGACAAAACACATGCATAAGCTGTTGTAGTGTGTAGTGTACCTGCACAAGGTTAGTAAAAGCATGTTATTGTAGCGGATTGTTGTTGACGCGGTTGTTGTTGTTGTTTCCCCAATTTGATTGCTTATTTCTCATACGAGATGGACCTATAAGGAGAAAATGATCAAGTAGTCAAATATATGTGTATGTAAAAACACTATGTAAAAATATGCATGTGTATGTCAATGTGTAAAATACACAAAATGAAGACATAAATGGAACATGTACACCTAATCCATGTCGAGAGAAAGGGTGTAGAAGGATATCTGTACTATTGCAAGTTTTTTGGGTGATCTCACACCACCCTAGTTGAAGAAGTGTAGGGAGGAAATGCTCTATGTCCTCCAATCCTTTAACTACTTCTGTTGAAATGTTGTGAAGAGATCTCCGTACTATCCTAGTTATGTGGGAAATTTGACACCAATCGGCCAAAGTAGTGTAGAGAGGCACACCCATTATAACCCCCAAGCTTGTAACTATTTCCTAGAAATGCTAAGGACACCATGTCCTATAAAAGCTAATGTGTATAGAGTTTGTAGACTGGTCTGAACTCACTTGTTGTATGTAAACCAAAAATCCAAGGGTGAAAAGTGTACTTTGCTACAAACCGGTGTAGAAGTGATCTTGTGGTAGTACATAGAAAACCTCATATGATGCCCCCCCTCTTTGGGGGCGTATGCAACGTCAGTGAAAGGAGAATGTGGCCCCAAAAGAGGACCTACGTACTTTGATATGTAGAAATCTACCCTGTAGGGGGGAAGGGAAAGTGCTTAGTAGAAACCAAGGTGCGCACAAAAGGGATGACTAGCCAAAACAAGTGTTAGTCCGAAAATACATGCATGCAATAAGACAAGTGTAAAATACACAAATAATGTAAGAACTACCAAGCACAATAGTGTAAAAACATAAGAAAACAAGTAGGCCACATAAAGCGGGTTGCAAACATGGGACATCACTCATGATGTCACAAGACACACAAGGTCGTCATGGCCACAAACAACAAACAAGTGTGCACACAAGCAAAGGGAAAATCCCACATACAATGGCAAATAATAGCAGACAAGTAGAGAAAAACAAACAAGTAGTCGTGGAAACATGTAATCCTGAAAAACAAGTGCTACACATAGAACACCCGTTAGCATGTTAGAGAAATAACCAATATGTCAAAGCGTGTATGAGAAAGTAATGTAAGATGCTAAGTACAAAATGAAACAATAACACCTGGATGAGATGAATGTGGATGCCCCCAACAACCAATATAGTAAGGGTAGAAGGTGAACATCCATGCCACGTGTAAGAGTCTTGTATATGCAATCACACTAAACAAAGTCATGAACACACATGTGTGGATGATATAGATAATGACATATAAGAAATCAATCTAACATGTGTAATAAAGTGAACATGCAAAACACTAACAAGCAAGAGTAAATGCACCAAGACCATGCAAAATGTTGTGGATGGATGGAATGCAAATACAAGATAGAATGATAGAGCAACATGCCCCCGAGTGGATGGAAATGTATGCAATGAGGTTAATTTTATTTTCCCCCTTAGCGATCAAGAATGAATCATAAATGAGAGTGCTTCATTAGGAAATGATCAATTAGTGCATGTATTTTTTTTGCCTAGCGTGTTATGGTGAATGTAAATGTAGTAGATGAGATACAATAGATAATAAATGGTGTGCGTGAACCCTATGGCGAATCGTATATCATGAATTTGTTGAACGGAAGAGTGATGATTTATCCTAAGTGTATATCACTAAGGGATGAATGATATGGGGAGTGGTGATTTAACCTAAGGTGTATACCACTATGAGATAAGTAAAAGGAGGTGGTGATTTAGCCTAACACGTATACCACTAATGATGATATAATAGGAGGGTGGTGATTTAGCCTAAAGTGTATACCACTAATGATGATATAATAGGAGGGTGGTGATTTAGCCTAAAGCGTATACCACTAATGATGATGGTATATGAAGGTGGTGATTTATCCTAAAGCGTATATAAATAAATGGGATTGTGTGATGGAATGTTGCATGGTGAATGTAAGGTCCATTTGATTGATAAAACCTCGGTAATCGAGTATGGACCAAGGAACTAAAGTGCGTCATAGGATAGTTAGTGCAACGTGTAGAAAATAATGTAGCGTGTAGAACCATGTAGTGGGGAGGATGTTGTAAATGCATGGTTGGTAGAATAGGGTGTAGCGTGTGATATGTAATGTATAAAATGCAATGTAAGAGGTATAGATAGGCTAGTAATGTAGGATGTAAGGATCAAATATAAATCTAGGCTTGTATGTGGTGCAGACTAGCGTAACATGTATAATGTATAATTGTATGATGTATGATGAAATGGAAAATGTACATTGGTAATGTATAATTGAATAGATGAAATGTAAAGCTAGACCCATATATAATGTGACCTAGCGTAATATGTAAGATGAATGTGATGTATAGATGTGAAGTGTATAATGAGACTATGTATAGGTAATGGAATGATGTATGTAGTATGTAATAGGAATGATGTATGATCCTAAATACATGGATGATAATAAGATTGAAAAGCTAGTAAATACGTGAAAGGTGTAAATGGTAAAATGATATAGGATGTCTGGTGTATGATGCACTAGTATGTATGATGAAATGGAATGTGTGGTGCCTATAGTGTAATGTGTGGGGTTTAGTGTAATGGTAATCCCTCAACAGTCCAGTGTGAACCAAAGCACAAGAGTGTGTCATCAGGTAGTGATGAGCCTAGAATGTATGATGAATAATACTAAGATGATATATGTAGAAATGGTTGATAAAAATAAGGGGGAGACTATATTAGGTGTTATGATCCCCTGAATGTATATAAATGAACTAACCAAGAAGAGTGAAGGACAAGGGTCCCTTTTTCAACGTCCATGACAATGAAAGTGGAGGGACACGATCAAATAACATTGGTATAGTAGGTAAATGTGATTTGGTTGAAAATAATCCATATAAAAGTGAATGATGAATGAAGGAGAAGGAAGATTGTGATGTAGGAACATGTTGTAATGATAGGTTTTTTGGGGAGAGGATGGATGAGTCACAAACAACCGTTGTTATAGAGAGACATGAGTAAGGATAACTAGATTGTTACGAGATGAACAAGCCCGATGGGTTGGATGAGTAGTGGGAGAAGGTTGTGTAGCCAGAAAAATGAAGCCTAGATGTTCTAGATTCTTGATTATGCATGATGATCACAAAAAGTATTAGTCTTATGCCCAAAAATTCGATGATAATGGCATAATGGATGATCTCAATATTGTATTAATTGAGAAGGGGGTAGTGATGGTTAGAAGGTAGAGTAATCATTTGATGATTAAGAAACTGAATGAAAATGTCCCATGCCATCACATTAGGGTGAAAGGTGAGAGATGGAGGGAATGGTATACCAGAGGCTCTAGTAGATGGCCGACAATGGATGGCGTGTGAGGTGTATCATGAGTACCATCATGTGATCGAGAAACATATATAAGTTGTTGAACCTCAGAGATGAGGGCGGTGATTGTAAATTCTAGATGCAGAATTTTGTGGTAGAAGGAAGTGAAGAGAGTGTGAAGAGAATCGAGTAAGGGTGTATCAAGTAGAATATCCAACTAGTCCAACAGAGGACAAGAGTGTTGATTGATATGAATGCTATGGTTTTGTGATGTAATGTTATTAATAAAGGGATGTAAATGATGAGTATGTTCCTCGAAAGGATCGGTAGTATTGAAATCATATTGAATCTCGCAATAAACTTGATAAGCCAAAGTGTATGTGATAGACCATCCAGATAGCCATGGATGCGTAAGATGTACATCACCATGGCATATTGTTCATTAGTAAAGGAAGGTAGAGGACATCCTTGAGTATACCAAATAGTAAGATTAAGTGAGGGAAAAAGAAAGGAGATACTAAAAATGCATACGGTACCAAATAGCATGGGAAAATCGAGATCAACCTTATCAAGATCAAGAGTGCGGCCAATATAATCTAACCATGACTAGCCCAAAGTGAGCAAAGAAGAAGATGAGTAACAAGTGAGGTGCACAACCAAATGAGAAAATGCAAAGTCCATATGTGGCAGTAAGAATGAAAGATCCATGATACAAATGTGGATAATATAAAGGGGAATAGAGGTCATCTCGTAGTAAATAAAAGTCTGGGAGACCATCATGTGAACATACAGTGGCTTGACAAGAAGTATCGAGCAATATATGTTCCCAAAAAGAATTATTTATAAAGAGAGTACAAGTGAAAGGTGAGCATATTGAAGGAGATGTAGGTAGTGTAGATGATAAAATGACATCCATGGACAGTCGAAACCCCTTATATAAAACTATAGCAGTAGTAGTTACAGGCGATGCGGAAGGGTTGTCATATTACTCATGATCGGTACTCTCAAATATTGATAAGTGAGGTAGCTAAAATGTGAAGGAAAGTGGTGCGGGGGCAGGTAGAGAAAGAGGATATTGCTCGGTAGGCCCTGGATAAATAATCTTAACATTTGTGACATTATGGACTAGTGATGCAATGAGCAGAAGCTGTGTAAACCTTCCAAATGGTGGGAAGGCGAGTCATGTGCAACCTTGATAGGTGGGATCGTAACTAGGGGAGTTTGAGGAGGAGTAACAACTATGGTCTCTTGAGAAGTATCTTCAAATAATATAGTAGTAGGAGGAAGTGAGTGCAAATTAGCGTGTGGTGTCTAAAGTAGGATTGACACTAATAGGAGCATTAGCTGCTAATATTTGTGCTAGCATATCAAGATGAATAGTACACGATATAAGCAACAACATCATTATCTAAAGCCTTAGGATCCATATTAGATGATGAAAGATGAATAAAATATAGAAAAGGACTATAACCGGATGGATCGGGAGGATAATCAACAAAGGGTTGACCACAAATATCAGATTGTAGAAAAAGAGGAGAGGGCTAAGAGTTGGCCATGATGAGAGAATTGACAAAAATAAGTAAGAAAGACAGAGGTGTAAGATAATTGGGGTTCACCAAAATGATTAACTAAAAGTGAGTAAATACCATAATGGTAATCTAACTTAGTTAATCTAAATAGGAGGACTAAAAAACTATAAATTATGCTAAGAAAGTATGAAATAAACATATTAAATGAAATTAAACCCTAAGTATCCAAGGGAGTAAAAAGAAAGTACTTAGCTGATTGTTGGAGCTTATTATAGGTATGATCGTGGATTCCAGAAGAAAGAACGATCACTCAAGGACCCGAAAATATTATTTTTGGAGGATCTAAGTAGACTAACATACCTAGGAAGGTGCTGCGGTGCCCTTGTCTAAGAAATAGGGGCCTTGGTATCTACAAGTTCTCATAATATGATTTTGATAGGGTCATAAGATGTTTCAAAATATTCCCTATTTATTGCATCAAGTTCATTGGACTACACCAAATGTATTGGAAGATAAATGATGACCGCAAAAGGAAAGGAAGTATCAAAACCCTAAAAATAAAGATGTAAAATGATTGGGTCAAACTGACCTCAACGCGCCAAACTAGTGGACTTATCACCAAGCATTGCACTACATTTCGGACCCGGATGTAGTTTTGGTGGTGTGTGCAAGAATGGTGCCCTAGGTGCTCTCATGCCAATGACACAATGTAAATAGTGAGCTAGTAGTTAAATGTAAAGATGTAGTAGCATGTGTGCATGAAATAGAATAGAATCCCTCCCCCTATGAAGTGTGTGTTGTTGCAGATCTCCTAGCCTTGATGTATGGATCTATGTGGATGCAATGGATGCAACTCTAGATGGTGCGATAGTAGTAAATGATGCTAGGACCCTCATTATGGCTTCATAACTTTATATTTATAGGGTTCTCAAGCTTTAATTTTGTAATTAACCCCGACAAGGCCGACTAGGAAAAATATAAGTATGAAAAATGGTCACAAGGAGCCCAAAAATTTGACGGAAAGTTACAAAGCAGACCAGTGGTGGATGCCCTGGGTGCCCAATACAAGGTAGGGTGCCCGGTTTAGGCTAACATGGCGGGAAATGAAGAAAAAGACTGGGAAAACATAGGTAAATGTGTGGAAATGAAGAAATAAAATTAAAATAATGTGGCCAAAAAGGTGGGATTAATTAATAATTTAGTCACTTGAGAACCTTCTAAATAGTAGTATAAAATCTGGGCTAAATAATGTCTAATGTGAAATATTTTGTGACTACAATTGGTGAAGCAGAAACTTCTTCCCCATCACTTGTTCCTCAACATCAAGATGTTGTTTCCATAGAAGAGATAAGCGAAGAACAACTTTGTTACCCACAATAGTCTCTCTTGAAATAGATTTAGAAGCTCTTGATGAAGATAAAATAATTGAAGGCTTCTTGCTTTTAGTTGTAAAATTTAATCTTCTTTGATAAATCTTCCATGGAAAAGAAGAAGGAAGAGAACAAGGATGAAACCATATCCATACCAATCATCAAAGAAGAAGATAAATTATCGTGGATGAGCAACAAATTCAAGATCAAATCACAAAAATCACCTTTTCCAAGAATGTTTGCAAGAATCCTTCCTTGTTGAAGTTGAGGCTCAAAGTAATGGTATAATTTAGTGGATTAGACCTTTCCCAATTAGGTATCTAGATTCGGTGGAGCAAGATTCGGGGTAACCATCAATCATGTTTGCTTGGGCATGAGGATGAGATACAAGCACTAAAGGTCAGCACCAAAAACTCAAGACCTAAACAAGGAACATTTTAAGGAGGTATTTTTCTTGTTCTTAGTTGATACCTTGATTAGTAGAGTGGGAAATCATCTCAAAGTCAATATTTCACTCTTGACCATAGTTGTGTTTAGTGCCAAACCATATGCATGGCTGTAAATTACGAGGAAGGGAAGCTACTTTGCATTGCCAATGTTAGGGTTCGTTTAAGTTGATCATTTTTCGGTTAGTGTAGGGTAGGAGTAGGTTTACTTTCGTAAGTAAAAGAAATGCTTGTGAAAACTCTACATGCTTCACTTAAGGCATGTATGATTTTTCTATTTATATATAGTTTTTATTTTTGGTTGCTCTAGTTGGCCTATTGCACAGAGTGTATCATGTTTCCCAAAGTAGTTACAACAAAGAGCTCCTAGTTGCAGTCCTCAAATAATTTATAATGTAGAGCAACTAAGAATGGATTGAAGGGAAAATTTCAATGTTTTCATTCTTTTTCTCCTTTAAATCAGCATCTGTATTTCTCGTTTCCCTCTACCAAATCAGAAAATTAGTTTTGGGACAAGTTGTGGTGTGGAAATAGATGGTAGTGTTATGAGTTACAAACAGCCCAAACAGTGTGTGAACAGCTCCAACCCTTTAGCAATGTGCCGAGAAGCCTATTCGAGAAGGGAAAACAAATTTCAATAGAGTTCCATGATGTCCAAAGCCAGGGGAATGAAATGAGAAAAGTAATTTTCAAGATCAAAACAATTTTTCACTCATCTTAAACTTAATATTTTATTATTGAAGTTGGAAAATGCAAGTAGCAAAAGGTGGTTTGAGGTTTAAGTAGCTTGATATTTCAATGGCTCAAGGATATAATTTCAAAGTTTAGGATTAGTTTACAGGTATATCAAGCTGAATCCATACCCAATAGACTTTCAGGAAACTAGTCACACATCTAGTAGGAAGATGTCCCCGAGAGGTCACCAAATTGTTATATATTTTTACCCACTTGGTAAAAATCAACAACTTCAGAGAACGAGTTTAAGCACTCAATGGAGCTGCATAGAAAAACCTTTATGGATATAGAAAAAAAATCATGTGTTGGAGGCATTACATATGATTTTCGGAGGTTAGAGGTCAATTAAGGAAATTTTTCCTCTTTTTGGTCTTCAAAAGGCTCAACACCTTGTCAAATTTGGGTTGGAACAATGAAAATGAAGTTAGCTCAGGGTTTTTTTAGTGGCAAATATTCGTAATATGGTGAATATTCCATTTTAGAAAAGTTTGAAAAGGTGAATTTTCTGGTGCGGGTAAGTGACCTATTTACCTAAAAATTATAGTTTAATTTTTTAGGGGTCGGCTTCACCTACCTTTGAAAATATCCCCTATATAATCCTAGATTATTCACTAGGTAGAACACTACTAGCTCAATCATACCACCTAGGGGTATATTTATTATCAAGTACAGATAAAATTGTGAAGCAACAGAGGCTAGTACACAAAGTGTAGTTTTATAGATATTCATTAGATTTGTAGTGGACGCTCTCGGACGATCGTCAAGAAAATTTTGCTGATGTGCGACAAGGAGAGTCTGTTGATGCATGAGAAGGGAATTTTTTAACGAACAGCGAGAGGGTGGAGGCTGCAGATGCATGATAGGAGGTTTTGATGTGTGATAATTTTGTGTTTTGATGCACCACAAGAGGGCGGAGGCTGCAAATGCATGGCAAAATATTTTTTGTCGTGGGACAACAAGGTTGTTATCACGTGACAACAAACCTCCTATCGCATGACAAAAATCTCTGTCGTGCATCTACAACCTTTCTGTCACATGACTTGAAAATGAAATCTTCTTTCAGGTGAAAAATTTGCACATAAACCCCCAAAAATTCACCTTTCTAGTGAAAGTGGTTTTGGGGATATTCACCGGGGATTTTCCATCTCCGATTTCCCATAGGTCTCTTAAAATGAACCCTGAGTCGGTGGCTCTTGGGACACTTTTCCCATGTTCACTCAACTCCTTGGCTTGAGAAGGTTACAAAACACCGAGAGATTGGGAGAATTGGATCAATTTCAAGCTCTTCACCCCTTGGCCCAAAGTTACAAAAGGAGTCTATAAATTTGGTTAAAAATGATAAAATTGGGAAAAATTGGAGATTTGGTCTAAGGGCATCTTATTCCAAATCATCCTAACCCCCATCCCTTAGAAAAATCAAAGATTTTGATTAAAAAGGAGAAAATGTAAGAATCTTGTCTAAAACCCCTAAACGGCTTATCGAGCTACTTTCCAACTTGCCAAACTAGTAAGGGGGTGGGTTGCATTGGCAAGCGATCAAGTCCTCACATTGTAGAGTTGGGGTGGTTTTGGGTCCAAAGGGTTGGGCGGTCCCAACATTTAGTACCCGTAGATGAGGGTAGAGCCACATTACATGGTGGTGAGGCGGTGAGGATCTTGACGAGCTCGAGCTCGCCAAGTTGAGGTTCGGAGCTTGGACGTAATTTATGAGGTCCGAGCTAGGTGAACATAATATGGCAGGGGCTTGGTACAAGGACTTAGAAGTGGCGAAGATTGAGAATTGGCTTTCCAAACCAACTCGGGAGCCAGGGTTAGAGTTCACGGTGGAGGCATTACGAGAAGGCGTGATATCGACAAATAGACAACCCTAAGGCCCTCAGCCTCATGTGTCCCAAAACCCGAGTTCACTACAATACAAAGGCTACTCACTAGGATGCGGCTTGACAGATCTTTGCACACCGAGTGGTGAGACGATGGAACACGAGCGGCGTGAGATATTTGGGCTGGCACATTTGCATCATCCGTAGAGGAGCCGAGTCAACACGAAGTTTGGTTCCATGAGGGAAGTTCAACCCAAAATGCATTAACATAGAGGTGAGGAGACCAATGAGCTCACTAAGTTTGTTAGGGACTATAAGTTGGCACGATGTGGAATTGACTCGATGGGGTCTTCGAGGTCGGCCGACGAGTTGGCACCAACGTGGAGCTCTCAAGGTAAGCAATGTAAATGCGTGCATAGCACCAAGAGGTATGGAGATTGAGGTCACTAAGTTGGAAAGTGGATGGAATGGCATGGGAAGTTAGAAGGGGAGTCGGTGGAGCGTAACAAGGTGCTAACTAGGTGAGCAAGTTGGTGAGCTAATTTGAGATTGTTACAAACACAAATATTTAAAATAAATCTATCCCTATTGAAAAAGATGAAATCGGTGGGTCCTATGAAACAATTTTAAATGCACAAGTCATTTAAATCATGTAAAAAACATTATAAAGGAGGGAAAATTAAAGTGATTGATTCCAGCCTACCCATTTTATTGCACATTCCCATAAAATGGAAGCTAAGCCTAGAGATGCAAAAAGAGCTAAGTGCACTCATATGCTCACAAATTTCACATTCATCAGCCAAATTGAGAGATCTTATACTCTTTGAAATCATGGATCCACCCTCTACGCACAAAAATAAATAAATTTAAGGATTTATGGAGTTTCGGGAAGAAATCAAAGAAAACAAACCCGCTTTGTAATAGAGACTCCCAAGTGGTTGAAAGTGCAATAAATGATCATGGGAAGCCATTTTTATTTTGATGTAAGTTATGGGACAATATTGGATGGATTTTATAGGATTCCCATCATCATTTGCACACATTTATGGTACCTTGCAAATAGTTGGAAAGAAAAATCCAAGTTTGCACTCTCTTCCCTATCATTCTATAAATTGTAAAGGGGGTGCACAATTATAAAGGAGTTGACATTTTCTCTTTGCCCCCTCCCTTATTCTTCTTTGAGTTGAAAGTGGGAGTTTTAAGCCTCCTCTTTAAGATTTGTAATGGTACTTTTTCCTCTTTCCCGCCAATGATGTACTATGCATATTTTAATGGAGCAATAGATATTTGTTCTGTGATATTTTATCTATCCTCTACATGATTTTATTACTTTAACTTGCATCTCTTCATTATTTGGGTATATTGTGCATATCTCTTGTTCATTGCAGTTTATATTAAATTGTGTTTAATGGGGAATGAAATGGTGTAACTGTGTGTAATCTTGTTCTGTGATGCTTGTCCATCCTCTCCATGCTAAACTCTCTGTATTTCAGGCAATTGGAGTTTGTCTATAAACCCATTCTCTTGGTTCTATCACCTATTTTAGTATAGTATTTCCCTTTCCAAGCAATCCTCTCCCTACCTCCTTGGAATTGTTAGATTATGAGTAGTTAGTATTTTTCCTTCCATTAGAGTTAGTTGTTGCACAGTTTAGGAAGAGGAACCAACCTTCTCCAGAGATCCATCTTGAGTAGCAAGTTCCACAACTTGAGATATGGTACAATGTTAGAAAAAGTAGAGATCTACATAGCCAAATCTCGGGGTGCTACTTTTTGTGATAACAATAACAAAAAAATCGACCTCATAGGATGGAAAGTTTTACCAATACCCACAATGATGGATGTTGATGCTTAATGGATGAGATCTCCTTCTTCATGTTACGACAATGGAACCTGCAAGTCAAAGAAAAATAAACAAGATATAATTAGATAAATGGATAAATGAGCTTCTTGGAAAAGGCCAATTCTAGGAATCCAAAGGGACTTCCTTGGAGGATGTCAACTCACTTTTAGATAATTAAGTAGATTGATAAAAATGATAGAAAGAGAAGGATGACATATATATAGATAGATAATATACAAGAAGATTTAGAACTCAAGGTTGAAGGGAAGGTCTTGTGTAGCTTCAAAGGTAGCCCAAACAAGGATGGATATGATATAAATAGACTTAAAGTAACCGAATTAAAATTCCTCTCGTCTCTTGTTGAATATAGTGGAGGAACTTAATTTGGTCTTTGATGTCCTCTATGTCGGCAACAAATTAGATTGCACACAATGTTAACTCGTGGAGGATGTTGTATAGTTCTCAAAAGAAGGGATGCTGGACTATAGGGAGGTCATAAATGCTTGGGACTAGATGATAAGGGACTGGAACTACCATTTAATGTGAAGCCATACTCATAAGGAACAAGCTAAATGCACATAAGTTGATAAAAATTGATGATAAACCGATAAACTGGAAAATGATTTAATTTGAAAGGGATCACCGGTGATTCATGCCGATTGCTGATGATTTAGGTAATCACTAACAATTGTTAAAAGGATAAAAGGATAAAGGGTAAGAAGGTTACAACTAGTTCAAAAATGGTACCAAGACATTGTTTGGCTATTTTGGAAACTCACAAAAAATGAAGGTTGTGTTTAGATCTGCTAAAAATATCGATATGTACTATTTACAATTTACTAATTTACAGAATTTTATAATTATATTTTTCATATTGTTTTTCAAACTCTTTACACTCTTGTTTTATGTTTATTCAGTGGTATTAATAATATAAATAATTAATACTATTTCTGTAATACTTTTATAAAATTATATGCAGACATTTCTCAAACACCTTCACAAACTAATCCATTTCTAGATGTTGATGATCCTTTATATGTTGAGGAAAACATTCGTTCCCTTGATGACATCGAACTAGAAGAAGATTCATAAAATTCTCATCCAACACCAACAACAAAGGAAGCTTCTACTCCAATGTTTGTTTCAAAAAAAAGGAGACGTGAGGATCAAGATATTCTGTTGAGAACCCAGATGCACAAGTTGAAGTCAAAGAACATAAAAAAATCAAGCAGAAGAAATAGGACAAACTAGAAAATAGGAAGGACTTTCAAGTTCAACTGGGTATCCAAATATCCTTTTATTGAACTTGTGGATCTGAAAAATGGTAATGATGTTCCAACTCAATGTCGATGTAAAATATGTAGTTGGAAACAAGGAAGGATCACACAATGCAGCTCAAACTAGACACCATTGAAAAACACTGTGGGAAAATCTATATTTCCCAAAAGTAAAAGGATGGGAGCATAGTAAGATCTCATAAATGGAAAAATGTAAAAGACTGTTTGCATGTAAAATACACGAGAAGAATATGAAAAAGAACAAAAATGTTTGAAAAATCTAAATGAAAATGTGGCACAATTGTAGAAAATTTGAGAAAATCTATAGAGACTGAAATGCATGCCAAAAGTATTCAATTTGCTATTGTATTCCATATATTGAAAAAGGAAGACCCATTTTAGAGTTTGTAGAAAATAAAATTATTAATTAGGTTATTGGCTTACAGAAAGTTCCTTAATCACATTGGTCAGATATCAGTGGATGGAAAATCAAAAATGTCTTTCTCTAGTAGAAAAGGAGGATCTGAAAGAGTCTATTCAAAAGGAAAAGTTTATTTCCCTTTCAATTGATGAGGTTACAGCAGTGGACAATACTTCATGGGTTTGTATTCATGTATACACATTTGTAAATGAAGTAAGAACTCCCCATCTCTTAGAAGTTCATAAAATGAGTGAAAATTACAATTCTAAAAACATTTACAAATTGGTGGTGTCAAGTTTGAAGGATATTATAGGTATGGATGATTTTTCCATTGCAACGAAGTTAGTTTGTGTTGGAACTGACGGTGCAGCTATAATGCAGGGGGCCATAAATGGTCTCTACATATGACTACAGACAATGGTTTCCCCTATATGATTGCAATTCATTGCATGGCTCACAGAATGAATCTGGCCTACAAAATTGTGAGCACATTCAAAAATGTTGCCAAAGTGGAGGAGCTGATTCGTGATTTGCATGCTTATTATTCTAGCAGTCCAAAGATATTTTTAGAATTTTAGAAATTTGCAATTGGACTAACAGATGGGAAAATATTCTCAAAGATGTAGATACTAGATGGATTTCAATGTATGAACCTGCCTATAGAATATTTGAAGAATATCCTTCATTGACAGGTTTTATGTATAAATCTTTGCAGGATGTAGATAAAGCTGAAGATTTGTTGTATTGTCTAACAAACATTGAAAATTTACTCACACTATGTGGTATTTTTCCTATGTTGAAGGAGCTAAATGTTTTGATGAAGCATGTGCAAGAGTGTTGCATCTACATAACAAAATTCATAAGACTAAGAAAATGTGTGTGCTTGAGTCTAGATAATTTATATTTATTAGATGGAAGTTTTCAAGGTCCTGTTTTTGAAAGATGGAATGCATTAATAGACCTTAAGAATCCTAGTTGCTTCTTAAAATTCAATATACATGATCATATTTATATAACAGCACATGGGAAAGAGATACCACTTCATACTTTTAGAAAAGAGTAGATTTGGTTGGGTCAGAAATGGAAGAAGTAAGAGTGACACATAATTTATTTGAAACAATATTATGTGACACTTGAAATAAATTAAAAAAGGTTTCGATCATTATTTACAAAGATCCATGAAATATTCATAAAGGATAAATAACGAAGCAATGGGAGTTTCAATCCACATTTTTGGAATATAGCTGGAGGCACACTTCAAACATCCATCAATACTTTATTTATCAAATACATGACTAGTCTAATGGACCATTTCTATAAGCGTGAAGAGATAAAAAAGTTGTTGTCGAAGGTATTTTAAAAAAATTAATTAGTTCTCAGTCAATTGATTTTGTTACCACTATGCTAGAGCAATTTTGGTTTTTGGACAAACCAAATGAAAATGGTTCCATTAGAAGACTTTGGAAGAAGATTTATTCAAGTAGTATTTTGTGAGAGGATTTGAGTGAGTATATTCAACTATATGAACTTTTTCAAACAATGATTTTGGGTTCTATCAAAGATGAGAGGGTATTCAGTGCATTGTCCTTTGTAAAGTAAAAAGTCTGAAATAGATTGGATAGGAATTTAGAAAGTTGTCTGAGATTGTATGTATCCAGTTACTTTGTGGAAACTTTTCCTTATGAGACAGCAAGTATACACAATATATACTGAACTTCCCAAACAAGAATGTCTGCGGATATACCCTACAACACAATCCTCACTTGAAATAGAGATATCATTACATGGAAGAATATGTTTTGCAATGCCTTGTATAACAAGGCCTCTTTTGGAATGATTAACAGGAGCTGCAACAAGAAACAATAAATGTTATATTCTTGATAGTCAAAGTAAAATTAGGAAAAAGAATAATTGAAAATAATATTGAAATTACCATCAACTTGCACATTTTAATGAGACTCCAATTTTTTTGTCTTCATCAGTAAGGACCACCTTTGTAGTGAAGGGCAACTAGTTTTAGAAAGGTAATGTAGTTAACCGATCGATGTTTGTGGGCTCCAAAGTGAAAGATGTTGTACGATCCATCAAGGGAATGGAAAATTGTGCTACTTTATAGCTGTAAAAAGTCAGTAGGTAATTGAGGACGAAACTATCTATTTCAAATTGGGGTATGTAGAAACACCCGTGAATTGTGATTTTGTATGCACTCTTTTGGTGTGTCTTTCGGTTTAATGAGTGCCACGATATGAGGACACATGAGATTTTTGTATTTTAATTTGGAGGGAGTGTCAAGAGTGACAATGATACTAGCCATTGTAGAAATATTTGGAAACTATAACAATGGAGTAGTAGGAGTAACAATAGGTACTAGATTCTAGGTGCACATTGGTCCGGTATAAAATTGGAGAGCTCGAGTGGTGGAAAAAGTGAATAACTTAACCTCGTATGGGCATATACTGGTCTCGGGATCACGACACTTTGGACACATGGTGACAAATTGTTGGTGGAAAATTTGGAGGCACATGTTTGGGGACTCGTGCCAAAGCTTCCTATTTAAGTACCGATAGATGACCAAACCACTAGTTGTCTAACTTGTTTGAGTCTAACCATCCAACCACACTTGAGATGGTTTTCCGGCTAGGATAGATGATTGAGGGCTCCGCCCAATAGAATACAATGAATGTCTAAGAAAACAACCATCCATCAAGAAAGTGATGACTGCGCCTAACTTCATAGAGATGGCCATCTAGCCAAGATAGATGACCAAGGTTGAGGACTTGTCGGACAAAAAATAAAATACTTGTCCAATAAGAAACTTATGACCGTCCAACACCCTTCGATGCTAGATATCTATCTAACGTGTATGTGATGACTATCCAACCATAATAGATGACCTTATTGTGTATGTTAGGTGGTTGTTAGCTGAAAAAAACACCAGCCACCATAAAATACTCGTATAATGGTGGTAAGGGTGGGACATCTGACCAACACCCATCTAACCATATGAAAACTAATTTGAAAAAAACCTACAAATTTACCTTTGCCGTGAAATGATTTTTGGAGATTCGCCATCATTTCAAAAGTCTATTTCGAAGATTCTACATCCATTCTATAGTAATTTTTTTAGAGGGGGTCTTAAAATGAACCCTAGTATTTATGTTCTAGGATATCAAAGCTTAAGTTTTTCCACTGAGATCTACCATCAATCTGCAGATGTATTCATTGACTTTTGACCGATGGCCATTTTGTAGTTGTTTTTGAGGTGATACCACTAACTACTATTTTGAAGATTATGAAAATCCACCCATCTATCAATCCATAACTGATTGTCCACACCATTTTCTAGAATACATTTACATCCCTCCTTAATTTTTTTCTAGTTTTAACCAGATTGTTCCAAAAAATAGAACCACTGGGAAGAGAATTGTAATTGCGGAAACTTGGGCTTTACCTTGGTTCAAATATTTGGCTTTAATAAGATCAGTCTAAGGGAGGTTCTCTTTGAGTAGCCTCCAACTCATTTTGGAGACAAGAGAAACATTCATAATCTTGATATTCTTGATCCCTAATCCACCCACACTTTTACTAGTGCAAGCTTTATCCTAGGCCACAAGGTGAAATATATTTTTCTCCTCCATACCCGTCCACAAAAATTTATTTTGAGTTCTCTCAATCCTATCCACAATAGAAGAATGTATAAAAAAACAAAGACATAATATAGATAGGAAGGTTTTGAAGTGTTCTCTTGATTAGAAGACTTTTTCCTAGCACTAGAGAGAATGGTTCCCTTCCAACCAGCCAACTTCCTTTGAAACCTATCTAGAAAAGCATTCTAGACACTCAAATAAACTTTTTTAGTTCTAGAGGAAGGCCAAGATAAGTGGTGGGAAGAGAGTTAATTTCACACCCCAAAGTTGAGCAATTTTCCTTTTCCTTCCTGGAGGAGTGTTGAAAAAATAGAGATAACTTTTTCAAAGTTAATTTGTTGTCCTGAAGCCTCCTCATAAGTTTTGAGAATAGTTTTCATCATCTTTGCTTCAAAAGAGAGGCCATAAGTAGAAGAATAGTGTCATCAACAAATTTCTAATGAGAAATAGTGATCTCTAGGGATGTAGGTTGGAAACCATTGAGGTAACCCAAAGAAACAACTCTAGTAATGGAACAGATGAGACTATCTGCCATGATGATGAAGAGAAGGGGGAGATGGGATCTCCTATTGGATACCTCTATTGCTTGAGAAGAATCCTACTAGGGTGCCATTGACAATCACAGATCATCGGGAATTGAGAAAAAAACACTAATAATCTTTCTAAAATGAGCATCAAACCCAAAATTTTCCATTACTTTATCAAGGAAAGACCAAGAAACTCTATTGAAGGCTTTATTCATATCAAGTTTCAAAACCATTATGCATGTTTTTTTGCTTTTCTCCATAGAGTGGATGGTTTCATGAACCATCACAACACCATCTTGTATAAGCATTCCCTTCACAAAACCCCTTGTTGGTTAGAGATAAGGTGAGGGAGAAAAGGTTGAATTCTACTAGTAAGAATCTTAGTGAAGATTTTGTAAAGAACATTGGTGAGACTAATAGGTCTAAAGTGTTTGAAATCTTTAGCCCCTAATTTCTTAGGAGATAAAACAATGAAGGTATTATTAATTTATTTCAAGAGTCTCCTATCCTACTGAGAATTCATTCAAAGCTTTAAGAAGATCTTTAGTGAATATTTCCTAGAATTTCTAGTAAAAATTAGCATAAAATCCATCTTGGGCTCAGAGGATTTGTCTCCTTCCATGGAGAATACCGCCTTCTGCAACTCCTCTAAAGTAGTAGGTTTTTAAGAATGTTGAAATCTTCCAGAGTCACAAGACCTTGAGGAATAGAGTCCAACATACAATTCATTGCCTCTAAAGATAAAGAGGAGTTATCATTCAAGAGGTTCATATAGAAACTTAGAGATTATTTCTTAATGTTATTTTGATCTAAAGTAACAGAACCATCGGAAGGGAGACTTCTGAAATCCTATTATGAGCCCTGTGATTGAGAGTTATCATATGGAAAAACTTGGTGTTTCTATCACCCCTTTTGAGCCAGACAGTCTGGATTTCTACCTCCAAAAAGTTTCTTCTTTAGCATAGAGGTTATGGAACTTAGATAAAGGGTTTTTTCACAAATAAGATCTTCATGGGACATACCAACCTCTAAAACTCTTTATTCGAAAGATTCAAGTTCTTCTCTAACAAACTTTTTACGAGTGAAGATATTATAAGAAATAGTCTTATTCTAGGTCCTAACTTTCTCATTAACATTTTTAAGCTTTTGAAAAAATCTGAATTGTGTTGTACCTTCCACTTTTAAGCTTTACCAATCCTTGATTTTGTTCTTGATGTCTGGATGGTTGAGCTACATTTTCTCAAAATTGAATAGGAAATGAGTGGGTTTATCAGAATTTAGAAGTTTGAGGACTATAGGATTATGATCCAAGCCTATTCTGGGGATAGAGGAGAGACAAAAATGTTGTGATAAAATTCAATTTGCAGAGATGATGGCCCTATCAATTCTAACTTGAATGAGCTCATCCAGAAGTATATTTTTGGGCTAGGTATAGGGATTACCATGAAGCTCAAGATCCAAGAGATTAGAGTGAGAAATGAAATCTATCAAATCATCCATCCTTGGGTTGTGAATTAAAGATCCACCTTTCTTTTCAGAAGTAGAGAGTGGAGTGTTAAATTCCCCCTTGACCATCCAATGTCAGTTATTATAATTAGCTTGAAATGTTTTGAGATCATTCCAGAGCTGCTGCCTTTCTATGGATAGTATTAGGTGCATAGATGACTAAGAGGATCCAACTACTAGAAATTTTAAGCATGTGAAAAACAATAGAAAGGTGGGAAGAAGAGGATAAAACCAACTTGTCAGAGATTAAAGCTGGATCCCAAAAGACATCAATACTTGTAGATGCCCCTCTTAAGTCAACAACAGTCCATTCCACTTTTTTCCAAAAATATCTGCTACAATTCTTCAAAGCTTCTAAATTCATCTTGGTTTCTTGAATAGCCATAATGGTGGGCTTATAGGTCTTTCACAAATCCTTGAGGGTGCACTGCTTACCACTCCCATTAAGGCCTCTAATGTTCCAAGAAACGATCTTCATTAAAAAATACGTGGGGAGGTGCGTACTAGATGGTCCAAAGAGGATTGGGTTCCATCCGTAAGAGCCTTGCTAATTTCCTTCTTTCTCTGATCATTTTTTGAAGGTCTTCCCTTAGTGGTGTTAGCCCCCATATTGGCTTGCCTCTTAGAGGATCTAGTGACCGGAGCAGGACATAATCCAGCTTGTCGGTGAATTTTTATTATCAAATAATACAGTGTCAGGAATACCTTCAAAGCATTTAGATTTATTTTTTTCACAAGAGTAAATTACGGTGATAAAGTGTTGACACAATCCTCCAACACACTATTTTTGTAGGAGTGAGCTCTCCTTCCTCTTTATCTAAGCTAGGAGACATTTGTAATTCATCAATAATCCTCTTCAACGAAGGTGATAATGAGGCTGAAATTTTTGTTTTTATTTTGTTCTAAAGCCTGCAATGGGGTTGTTTTCTTATACATCTCCATTGAAGTTGGGATCCTGCAAAGGATTCTCGGACCCAGATATCTTTGAGGTGATTTGTTTCCCCCAAGAACTCTTGAAAGAACATCACTATTTTCTATAAGGTCATTTCCTTCAATAAGAGTCGATATAAATCTATTATAAGACCTGTAGTGATGATCCTTCACCAACGAATCCCCTTCAACATTCAGTGATTTTTCAATCATTACTTGAGACGTAGGATTCTAAGCCAAATCTACAATCAAAAGAGGAAGAGGTAGGGCTGTTTACAAATCATCTCCTTTGGATTCACCTTTTGGCTAGAGATGAATTTCCACCAACTAAAGAGTCTCATCAACATTCATAGAAAGTTCAACAAGCTTCTCCCTTTTGTCTATTACTTTTCTTATCAAACCATCATTCTTGACCAACTTCGAAGAGGAGTTTTGGTACCCAAAGGTTCCTCCGAACTAGAGTTTTTTTCCGGGGTTTTAAGATTTCCATCTTGGATTTTCTTCTAGGTATGGCCACTAATCTTCCACATTTGGTTAGGTTCATATTTCTTTGCTTGTTGGGAATCTAGAGCATGACCTTATTTTCCCTTATTATCATCCAGGTTTTTTGTTACAGGGCATTTCCTAGTAAAATGACCCAATTTGTGGCATCTGGAGCACCTCATCTGAAAAGATTCATAGACAATCGGTTGTCTCCAAGCACCTAGTCTTGTTTGTAGGAAGACATGATCTGGTAACTATTGTTCCATGTCTATGGAGACACAGAACCTAGCAAAATCCAATCGAGATCTATTTTTGGTAGCACTATCCGAACCTATCGAGAGATCTAATAGATCTGGTAATGTTCAACAGGATCTCATCATCCCAAAACTACATCAAGTAGCCCTAAAATTCTGCACCATAAGGGGATGGTGTTGATATTTTCCTTGAAAGGATCAAAACCAAGGTACCATCATTTGATGAAGAGCCCCATGTTCCCCAAACACCATGGGCCTCCCGAAACACAACATCAATGTCTTCTTGAAGATTACATTTAAAAAAGAAAAATCTATTGGCCATAGAAGAAATACTCATTTCACCCAATGGGTTCCATTTTCTAGCGGCCCATTTCCTAACCACATCAATATTAGGTTGAGGACCCGAAACTTACCAACTAGTACCATTTGACTCTTTTGAATCACTCTATTGAGGAAAGTCTTAGGTATTTGTATGTGGAATATACCTTGTTCATCCTTAGAGCTTGAAAAAATCGACAAGGCATGGGGATCCACATAAATGTGGCCAATTGATCGACCAAGTGGCCGCTTGAAAATCCCCGCCCATGTGCCCGAATTTGATAGATCTGGTCTTTTTATTGCATGGGGGTTAGATTCCTCAGTTGTTGTCTCCTTTTTCATTTTTAGCATTGAAGTAGACCACAATGGTGGATCCATAGGGGACTCAAGAACATTGATGTAAATAGAGGATGTTGTTGCAACAGGCCCATCGGATAGGGAAAGATTCCCAGGTATGACTGTAGCCTCTAGGAAGTTCATAAACTCAGATTTCACATCGCCAATGCAACATAAATTCAAAATTTTACTCATTATAAGAGTAGAGACAATGCTCTCCATTTCGAAATTCCCTAAAATACCTACCTCTTCGAGTTAAAAACTTAGGATGGTATATGGTTTTATTATACTAGATATATGAACTAGAGTGGTGGAGGAACACTTTATCAAAGTGGGACATGGGGGTGGGCTTGGGTCCTTAATTTCCGCTAAGCGATTCACATTCAGAGAACCCAGATGTATTTTTCTTGGTCTGCATGGAGAATTTAGACACCTACCTCAAGGTGTCCCCATGGCCACTTATTGAAAGTGTCCAATGGTGTAACACCCTTGTTGACTCATTAGTTTCTTGTGATGACTATGATTGGTTTGACATGCTTCTATAGTAGAATTGAATTTTACTTGGTATTCTTTTCTTGGATTGAATGTGAAGGAATTTCTATAGCATGTCGGGAAATGTGATTTTACTTTATTGATCTAACATACTTCCATATCTTAGTTATTAAAATTATTTACCCGATAATATGATGTTGGATATGTATGATTGAATGTGATCACATTGTTGTCATTGCTTACCTTTGGGGTTTCGATCATTTTGAGAAGTTTGGGAACTCCGAGTACTTTTTCAATATGATCTCGGACTCGGAGCAAAATAGTGTTTACATAGCTCAAGGTAAGCTTTAGTATGATTACTAATTATAAAAACTTGGGTTTATACTTTAATAAGACTAAGCATTAGTGTTTTTGAGCTTAAACTAAAGCCAAGATAAATTTGATGTCATTTGAATAAATGGTCTCTAAATAATGTGTTCCGGTCTAATGTTGAACACCTTTTCTTTTAGCTTTAATTAAGCTTGGCTTAGTTAAAATGGGACCTATTTGATTAATAATCATAATGATGTTTCTATATATATATATATCATGACTCATGTTTAATATGACTAAAGTTTAAAATATCCTAAACTAGAATCTAGAGCCAACATGTGGATGGGAACTTATGTTTTGTGGTAAAGATATTAAAGGGGCCTAATTTTGATTACTAAGGTTTATACATATGGGGGCCTAAGATTAATATTGAAAACTAAGGACCTTGGATTCGAATTGATGGGTGTGTTGTCACTACATTTCTTTGTATGTAATCTCTGATATATTTATTACTCTCATTAATCGACACTTGCCGGTGACATGGTGGAAAGCTAAGTTAAATTTGGGGAATCTTAATAAAGAGTTAGATAACTAGGCTTACCAAGCTGTTAACAAAAATAATAACCTCTACTAAATTTAATATGGCAGTTAGGTAGTGGAGAAAAAGGTGGGAATTGTGGTTGTCCCTCACGCATTGAATGCCTTGAATAACATAGCATCACCTCGGGGAACTATCGAGTGGTTTTGGGGAAAAAATAATGGTTTTCATTTCATTTTTGTTTTTGCATATTGGAGGTTTCTATTTCAAGCTCTGCATGCTCTCCGTTTTCACTATTTTTGGGCAATCTCCTTGATTCAATCTTGCATGAAAATTTAACTATTGTCAGAAGTTCATGGGTGGAATTAATCTTATGGGATATATAAATATTGGAAGAGTATGGGGGTTTTGGTTGTTGTTGAATCAATCCTTCTAACGGTGACTGTGGAGAAAATTTTGGAGTAGAAGGAAAGAGGGATTGCAGACAATACATGCATGATATATTCTTTCTCCTTCTTGAAAGTTTGTCTAATTTACTATTTGACTAATGGGTTTTCTGTAATGGATCTTGGGTTGAGTTATTTTGGGTGATCTTGTTATGGTTTTTGAATGATTTATGTGTGTTCATGCATTCTCAATTTGGTTGTGTTTGGAATGTTGTTTCGAGGTTTTAACAATAATCTTAAGTTACATTATTTGATATAGCCTATTAGCATCTCTAAAACTTCGGGTTGTAATAATCGAGTACCAGAACTCGGGGTATTATTCCCTCCTTATAAAATCTCAGATTTGGAACTAGAAGCTCATTATGTCATCGGTAAAATAGTTAACGAAGCTTAATTGAAGGATCGTTCTAGGTTGATACATTTCCATGTGTAAATAGAGGAAGCTTATAATTAGTTCTTGTTTTACCCTCTTGTTTACCTAACGTGTCAATAATGTGACTCGTGAAACTCCTAGTTATGATACACTCGAACTCGTCCTAGGTATCTATGGTTGATTCCTTTATTCTTATTTAAACCCCATATAAAGGGGATCATACCTCATTGTTCTCGAATTTTCCATGGAAGTGTGTAGGATAAGGATTATTGAATGTGTTGTGAAATCTCTCTTTTGGGTTAGCTTCTCTGTATATCTGCATGGTTCCTCCCTCTGGAATATACATACACAACACACACACATGTATATGAGGTTATGGCCGTAGGTTGTTCCTTCTCGCTTTATGAGTGAATGATTGCAGTTTATATTTGTGTATATATTGTGACATGTAATTATTAGTATAATCAACTGTGGAATATGTCAACGAATATAGTAGTATTTGAGCTTTGTGCTTGTGTTATGATGGTATTAGAGAAATGTTGACTAGATAGTCAACGAACCTTCTAGGGATTTCGAGGAAGTTAAAGTAAAAAAATTTAACCATAAGGATGTCATGTTATTATTCTTCAATAATTTTTAATGATAATGATTGGATATCATAGAATACTACATTGTAGTTAATGTAAGTACTACCGGAACCATAGGTAGGGCATGTGTATTTGCTAACTTTGTTTGTGGAAGTAAATGTGTCTTTTGGGGAATTGGTTGCATTGCACACTATGAGAGTCGAGATACAAATAATGTCAATAGATAAATTCCTACTTTGTCTTTTAGTAACTCTAAATCCTATGATATCTTTGTAATGTAAGGATTTGATATTTGTTATAGTTTACTTAAACAATTATGTAAGTTATGAATAGTTTAGTAGATACTAATACAATCGATATCATCAGAGAATATGCAATATATATATATATATATATATATATATATATAAGTGTACACTACTTTCATATAAATATGATATGTTGTGATAAAACGCTTATTTCACTAAATTAGGACATATTCCAATGAATTGAGACTCCAATTTTTCAAATATTGGAAGAAATCCATCTCCATTTTTGCATACATTGGATTCCATTTTTGGCTATATCCGCATGCTTATTAGTAGTAATATTGGATTCCATTAATATAAATATTGGATTCCAATATTGTCAATATTGGACTTATTCGAGTTCCATTTTCTCTATTATTGGATTCCAATTTCACTATTATTGGATTCCACTTTCACCACATAAACCAGACGACCACCCACTTACATAAGCCAAGCATCCACTAACTTACATAAGCCAAGCGACCGCTAACTTATATAAGCCAAGCGACCACTAACTTCAAGATAGTGCATAAGTGATTGTTTTCATTTATGCCACATATCAATCTTAATACCATCATACATATACAACTATTCATGCATACCTTATTCAAATCAATAAACGTTGATGTTGAAAATACCTTCCCTAAACTTCCTTGAATGGTGTTAAATTTGACGGTTGTTTAGACATTTTTGTGATTTTAGACGTAACATACTTTCAAATATTTTATAGAACTAGCACATGTGACTTGCATGTTTAAAAGGTGACCATAAATATTTATATACATTTATATAAATAATTTATTTGTATATATTATGTATAGTTATTTTTTTTGGAATTGTCATTTATAAATTTGGTAAGCAGTGCATAAGTGCGAGTGATCGCACTTACAAGTGTGATTGGTCGCACATCTAAGTGCAAGCCTCGAGTTGCACATCTATTGACTCACACTTTAAGTGCAAGTATTGACTGACACTGCTAAGTATAAGTATCCACTCTTACTTCCAAGTGCCAGTCTAGACTCACTCTTCAAAGTGTCTCTCTTGACTCGCACTTCTAGGTGCGAGTCTTAATTCACACCACTAAGTGTGAGTCTTGATTCGAACAGCTAAGTGCGATAACTCACGTGTCAAAAAAATTTTGGGTAACGGTAATTTGTCAATTGCCTGTTAAAAATACAAAAAATTTGTTTATTTATACCAATTCTTCCATATAAATTTCATTATTTTTAATATATATTGATGTAAATTTTAATAATTTATATATAAATGTATATTAATAATTGACGGTTAAATATTAAATATATAATTCACGTGTGACATTTATAACAAATATTTGCAAGTATTTTATCACAAAGATTTGTAAGTATTTGCAGTATTAATGATAACCATTTTGTAAGGAAAAATGCTAATTAATGTTATGTTTGCCTCAACATTAATTAGCCATTAATTCAAGCTATGTAAAATTTGCCATTTAAAAGTACATGCGTTATTCGAAATATGTGCGCCTTTTGGAGCATGTAATTGTTATTAGCCATTAATTAGCCATTTAATGAAAAGCAATGTAAAATCATACGTGTGCCCTTTTTAAATTCCTGCGCCAACGGAATTGAAGGTTGGATTTGTTTACATATCACTATAAGCGAGACAATTTTGAGTTTATATTTTTAACATTTACCTTTCTATTCTCTTCATCAATGTGTAAGCTTATTCATCAATAGAAAAATATCACTAACGCAAGCGTCAAAAATTTTGTGCTCGAGTTCTGGAAATGTTTTGATTTCCTCTTCATGCCAAAAATTGGTATGCATTCTCACCTTTAGTCCCTCCAAAATTAAAAAAATTGTTAATGTAAAATTTTCCATAGCTGATTAGGGCTTATATCCATGTAGGAATTTTGTAGATAATTAAATGGAAGCAAGTTTGTTATTCAATATTTTGTAGAAGGTATTTTTTTTATCAAATAAATAATTTCGTAATATAGTGAACATTTGTTAGAGAAGTGAAAGAGGACGGAATGGAGCACATCTTGACAGAGAAATGACACAACTTAATACGTAATAACATGAGAGGAAGATTTGTAGAATTTTAAAAAACCCAAAACACCTGTCAAGAACTTGTTTTGTTGAGTCTTGAAAAAGAAGCCTAGTGGTATGGATGGTGGCTCAATTTGCACAAAAAAGTGAATATCATAATTGATTTATGGACATGGTGGTGCATAGGAATAGAAGAGAAGATGTTTTTTATAAAATTGATATTTTTTTGGCTTTATTGTTGTTGTCCGAAAATAAACCACCATTGCACATACTCAGTAAAATTCAATGGCTACGACATTGTTGACATTGTCAATGACAATATTTTAGAAGATATTCATATTAAGAATGAGTTTCCATTGAATATGTTGGTGATGGATTACATCAACCTATTTGCAAAAAAATATGGTAATGCAAGAGTGGGAGAACCAAACCGATTTTGGAGAACAAAAGAATGAATACAGATTTGTGAAAGGAGAAATCAAGGAACTAGGAAACTCTAAGATGTTGCTACTATGAAAGCAACAACTATCCTGAAAACTTTTCACAAAATGTAAATTTTCTTTATTTGCGTTGTGCCTATGTGGTTTTTTGTTTTTGTTGCTTTGATGGGATTTCTCTCTTCTATGCTTCAATGTCATATTTTTCCTTAAGGACCTTTTTGTAAAAGGATGCATGTACTTTCAAAACCCCCATATTAACTCTTATACAAAAAAAGGACATAGTTTTTGTACATCAAAATATGTTTTTGTGGCATAATGTAGAAGACTCTATGATGACAATATCTTACTTTATTTTGTTAATTCCTTTCAATCGATAATATCCAATTACTATGGTGTCACATAAGCTAGCGGATGCTAAGATAAAAATAATATTCTTTGACTTGTTAAATGTTAGCGATCCATAAGCTCAAAATTTTATATTGTGGAAGTATTAGGTTACCTTAGTGGGTGCTAAGCTCAAAACATCTTACTTAAAATTTCTCCTCAATCCACCAATCAAAGTAAAAAAATTCTATAACTTTTCAACTTTCTAATGTTTGTAATTTATTTAAATAAATTTTTAAACTACGAAACTTATTTATATTTTTCTTTATTTGCTAGTTAGTATTGATTTGAAAATATGAGGCCTTGTTGCAACATTGATTTATTATATTTAATAAAAATCATAATTCTATGAAAACAATCACACAACTAGCACATCTCCTATCTGTGAGGCATGAGCTTGTTGCTCTATCTTGTTTAATACTTTATACAAGGATTAAGGCACCTAGAAACCTTACAATAGAATGCATCATGAGCATTACCAAGAGTGAACAAAAAAGAAACAAGACAAAAATGGCTAAAACAGGACTTATCCCAAACTATAGTCTAATAGATCAATAAAAGGATAAATCACAAAATATGGAGGGGAAAACATCCCAAACGATACATTCCACAAACAATAAAAAAAAAAAAATATCTAAGAACCAACATATTAGTTAGTCTTCAAATGTTTCATATTATCATCTTGCTCGCTCGTGATAGGGATGTTGTCTTCAACCTGCTCTTCCTCATCAGAACTACTAAGGTGGAGATTATACATGTGAACTTTGTGTCCCTGCTCCAATTTGACCACACTCCCCTACAACTCCAAAACCAAACTTTTGATCTCTACCATATTGGCCCTAATAGAGTTTTGGGTGATGAAAATTTTCTTAGAGGCGTTGATGTAATGCATGACATTGTTTCCCATATCCATTCCAAATTTTCCTAAGGCCTCCATATCCATTTCCACCTAACTCACCCTGAGAGAAATTTTATCAAAAGCCACATTCCAACCAAGCTCTGCTCTCTCTTTCCCTTTAGATGACTCCCCTTTCATATCAATCAAATAACTTGTAACCCCAGATGCAAGATTTCCATTCCCTGAGGTACCTTTCTATTCAATCTCCTCGGCTTTTTTCATATAGTCCGTAAGAGTACAATTTTCATCTGAATCCCTAGATTCGGGCTCTAATTCCTTTGCCACCACCGGTTTACCATTCTTAAAAAGAAAAAGAATTATTCCATGGTGTATCAGGGAATTAATCTTTCCCTATTGAAAATCATGCACCAATGTAGAGAGTGACATAAACAAGAAAAAGGGAAGGCTCATAGCAATCTTATGCCTAAACATATTAAGCATAGTAAGATGGTGAGTAAATATCTTTCTATAATTCACCTCAAGAGTAATGTACCTCATAAGGTGGAGGTAGACCATATTCCAAATATCAGGGATGCAAAATCTAGCTATACCGTCTACCAGCAGGTAAACCATTTCTTTACCATGGAATAAAGTCTCGTTTCGTGCTTAACGTCTGGGGTGTGGTCTTTGAATATCTTTAAGCCCTCTGTCTCCATTCCAGTTTCCTATGCTATCGAATCCTTTGAAACCTAAATTTCCATGTCACGGATCACCATGTTGCCATTGTTCCATGCCCGACCAAACTCCAATGCAAGATAAGGATCAAACCCTCGATTTTTGAGATGAAATTCCTAAACCCCCAATTTTAGAATGCGCCACAAGGAGGGGTTTTCCTTTAGGGCACCATAGCTCATGGGCTCGGTTCTCAAATGACCACCTCCCATGGTTTTAGTCGACTGAGATTGAAAATGGAAGAAATAATGGCCAAAATGAATTGTAAGAGAAAAATTAATACAAATCTGCCATATATCCTGCACGTGGGAAGGGTCTTGTTAACCATAAGTACAAGGATGACATCCCAATGAGGGAAAACAACCACCAACACATCAATACTTAATGTTCTTAATGAGATTAATAACATTGGTGATATCATCTCCCCTCTCACACACTTTAAAATTACTACCTTTAGCCCCCAATTTGGCAAGATAATCCACACATTTATTACCCTTTCTAGGGGTATGAATAATTACATTTATCAAACTCTTTCAACAAATTTTCTTTAGTATCTTTAAGGATATTGCTTATGGTCTAATTATTAATTGTATCCTTTCTCACATTGTCAAGTGTTAAAATCTTGTTTTGAATAACTAACTAGAAAAAACATGTTGACATTGGTGAGTAAATCCTTAATCAAAATTTTCCTCTACAAATCCTTTGCAAGACAACATATGTTCGGACAATGAATATGTTTGGTCCAAGAACTGATATGTCAGGTGTTATACTTAAGCATTATAGTCATTGATCTCCATAAACGTATGTAGGAAAATCATTTATGTGAAAACAATTGATCTAAGATGTTTAAAAGACATCAAATTATTTTAGAAACATGTTCAATATTTTCCATTCAAATAACGACATATTATAAGACATATTTTATATAAGTACAAATATTTCAAATAAATAAATTTTTGGTAATTTTATTCTAGTTAAGGCATGCGATCTTCAAGTTATTGACCTTGGAGAGTAAATCCTTAGTCCAATTTTTCCTCCAGAAATCCTTTACAAGACAACATATGTTTTGAAAATGAATATGTTTGGTCCAATAACTGATATGTCACATGTTATACTTAAGAATTGTAGTCATTTATCTCCATCAATGCATGTAAGCAAAGCATTTTTGTGAAAATAATTGATCTAGGACGTTTAAAACATGCCGACTATTTTAGAAACATGTTCAATATTTTTTCATTCAAACAAAAAAATATTATAAGTACAACATAAAAGGAATTTTCTATTAATAAACAAATCTTTCAATCCTTTTAATAATAATAACTTTTAACATCCACGATGCTAGTCACACTTCTATTCAAGCAATAAAAAATTTAAAAAACAGGTTACAAATTTCACTTCAATCCCAAACTACTATACCATTTTTTGTTATATCAATTAAATCCTCCAACCAGGTGGAAGCTCATTATGACATTAACACTGGAGATACTAGTGCAAACTAAACTCAATGTCTTTCTTAAGCTTGTTAAATGATAATGACTCTTTAGCTTGAAATAATATATTCTTCAAATACATTCACCCACTAAGATAAAACTAGGTTAATTTAAGTTGTTAAATCCCGGTCACCACTAAAATCATAATAATATCTCACTTTATTTTGTTGAAACCCGAGACCGCGAAGATCAAATATCATTTTGTGTCATAAGCTAGTTAATGCTAAGTTCAAAATATCATTCAATAACTTGTTAAATGAAAGTGACCACTACACTTGAAGTAATATAGATAACCAATTGCCGATTGTACCTGCAACAACAACAATATTGATTCAAGTTAATATATATACCCACACCAGTCTAAATTCATTTAAGGGTTCAATATAAGAAGAACTTTTAACATCCACGAGGCTAGTTAAAATATGAAAAATTATATTATTCTTGTCATGTACCTATAATTGTACCTATAATTGTAAATGTAATTGTACTTGTAAGAGAACACAAACCCAATAAGGATATTATTCTTACCACGTACATGTAATTGTATCTACATTTAATTTTATCTTGGTTTTAACTAAACACGTTGCTCTCTGTTGAAAAAATCAGACCCGGGATGGAGAGGACTCATGGGGATGCATTTTTTTCGAGACAACATTGTCCTGTCTCATTCTAGTCAAAAAGTGTTTTGTGAAATCACCTCACTAAATCTTGCAAAAAATTCCCATCAAAAGTGTTTCTTGTGCTCCATGTAACATCTCTGTGCTTACCCACTTCCTTTTCATGTGTAGAATGAACCTCGAGAGAACCCGAATGTAACAAATAGATGTGTCAATAAAGAAATTCTAATAAGATATTACTTTGTGATTTGTTGTCTCGATAATATATACATTATGAAATCATGTCTAACAATGTTATTTATTTCACCTTGCTTCATTTTGTTTACTGATTCTTTTATAATATATAATAACTAAATACATCTAATATCGCTAACATTCAAACCTTCAACCTCCACTAAATGAAATAATTTCAAGAACATTAACTAATTAATGTTAGGGTTGGTGAACATCAACTAAGACTTAAATTTGTTAGGTTAAGGCATAACCTCTTTTGGTGGCGGCAAGAGGATACGACATTTGTGGGTTTTTTGGGAATTTATGGCATTCATAGATTACATTCATGTGATGGGCGGGACCAATTAATGACTATTAATAATTACATCAGATTTCAATTAGAAATATTAGAGACACATGTTAAAGATTGGAATGAAGGTGCTCAACATCTCTATTTAAGCATCATCTATATCGGGCCTTTGGAAATCATTGTCATAATAGCCCTGTTCACTATGGGTGGCACCATCAAACACATTGAGTCTTCTTCTTGTGAAGAGGTCAAGGCCGACCCAGTAGTATGGAATATTTTAAATGAGGTTGGTGTTACATTGTTTATATAAATAATGTTTGGTCACTGTGTACGAGTGACCAACAGTGTGCTAGAAACTTGGAAGAAAAGAAGAGTCAAAGTGGGCAAGATAAAATTATTTATTTTGACATAGTCCATTGCGGTTGCGATGGGGCTCCCGCGGAGGGAGACATTTATTTTAAATGCTCGCTTTAGGAGGAGATGGATGATTTCATGTATCCTGGTGAAAATTCAACAATGTATCACTCGGGATATGAATGGGACTCGCTTCCACAACCTTAGGATAGGGTTGCTGAGAAATTGAGGAGATACTTCACGTTATATCAATGCTAAAAAATGATCTATGGACCTCAAATTTTTCTTCTTGCACATCTTTGACATGATCGAAAGGTAAACTTTATAGATTTTCTGTTTTAATCGCTTGAGAGGTCCCTTAAAATGGCTAGAGAAGATGAATTTCCTTCCTACACCAAGGCCTTATGTATTTCCTATTTAAAATGAAAGCTTCCCAAAAATAAATCTCATGCTTCCCCTCTAAGCTAGGAAAGTAGTATCATGTCCCCCTCCTCTTCGTAAATAGCTCTATCTTTCCATCACCATTTGCCACCATCTTTATCTCCCTTCTGACTCGATTCATACATCATGATCATTAGCCAGAGTGGTCTGGTGGTCTCCCCCATTCTTTCGCTATTGGGTCTTCATCATCTTCTATGGTGGATCATAACCCTTCAAACACCTCAGAGCACTCTCCTAAGTTCTATGAACTACTTTCAAACTCGACATATACTTCCTCTCCACCTCTTACTTGGAGCTTCTCGGCTTCTCCTCTCATCTCCATTGACATTGTAATGGCTACAATCGACTCAACTCACCTGATCATGGAAGCATGTGTGGCTTCCCTCCCACCTTTTTGCATGGAAGTTAGCATGGACTCGGAAATTCTAAATGTGTTGTGGGATATCTCCTTAGTTTACCTTGATTCTCCTCTGTCAGAGAAAATGGGCTCCCCCTGCAACTTTGGAACACAAGGACCATTTAGATAAGATCTCTCTGATCTGCACAAGGCCATTACAAATTATGTTACACTTAGTATCTTCTATCAAGGAATGGAAAAGTCACATGGACATGACTTGGATGAAAATCAACGAAGACTTCTTGGAACACATTAAGTTAGTGGGTGTCTTTGGTTCAAGGAAGCCCTATTTCCGATGCTAAGGATGAAGCAACTACTCTCATGAATATCCATAAAATGTAATTTGGCTTTGTCCAGTTTGTGAAGTTTTGGTTTTTTGTTTTTGTTACGTATGGGATTGTTCTCATAGTGTATCACCATGTAGTATCCGGCCCTGAGGGATTTTTCATGCAAGTATGCGGGTCATTTAAGAAAACCCCTTTTACTATAATTCCAAATAGTTTTATGTTTTGGCATATCGTAGTCGTGACTAAGCTCCTAATATCTTAATGAGTTTTCTTACATCCTTAAGATCGCTATGCTCCAAATTTTATGTATTGGTATAACCTAGCGGCTTCTCAGATCACAATATCCTACTTTATTTTGATAAAACCTGGTGACCACCAAGCTCCAAAAATTTATGGTGTGGCATAACGTACCATTGTCTAATATCAAAATATAATTCTCTTACTATTTATGTACTAGCAAAAAACTTAACTCGTAATATTATATGGTGGGTTTAGGACCAGAAAATTTATGAATATCTACCTCTAATTTGCTAGATGTTGTAAAATATCTTAATTATGAATTATTAAACCCTAGTGATGAAATCACCAAATAACATGTTGCGTGCAAAACCTAACGATTACGAAGATAAACATTATATATTGTTTAAGTACCTAACGACCGCTAAGCTCAAACTATGTTGATTCAAATTTGCTAAATCCCAGTCACCATTAAGATCCAAATATTATGTTTTGGTGCAATCCATTGGAAGACAAGCTAATAATATCTTATTTCTTTTGTTTGAACCTAGTGAGTGCTAAGAACCAAATATTATGTTGTGTCATAATCTAGCAGATGCTAAGATCAAAATATCATTCAGTAACATGTTAAATGATAACAACCACTATGCTTGAAATAATATATTATGGAAGTACATAGTCTCCACATAGTTCAAAATATTTTAATTTAATTTGTTTAATCCTATCGATCGTAACCTCCATATATTATTTCGTTGTTTAAATTAGCATCGGCTAAGTTCAAAATATATTCCTGTAATTTGTTAACTATTGTAAAAGAGCAAATTCAATCTCTAAACAATACATTGTGGAAAAGGCTACTAGATGCTAAGCTCAAAGTATATGAAACCAATGGTAGTCTCCAAATTTTATGTGGTAGCATAACCTAGCGGGTGCTAAGCTCGAAATATCTTAATTCCAAATCTTAAATGCATAAAAAAATTCAACTAATTTATCATTGGTCTTGATTGTTATAAAGATCTCCAAAGTCAATGTCTTTCTTTTGTTTATTAAATACTATTGTTTTTAGCTCAAAATATTTATATTCTTAAGTTCTTACTTTCTTTTGTTGAAACCTAGAGACTGCTAAGATCCTAATATTATGTTGTGGCATAACCTAGTGGCCATTATGTTGAAAATATATTAATTTAATTTATTAAATCCTAACCACCGATAGGCTGCAAAGATTATGTGGTGGCATAAACTAGTGGGCACTATGCTTGAAATATATTAATTTAAAATCTTAAAATCATACAATAAAGTTGACTAATTTATATAGATCTTGATTGCTATACATTTCTCCAAAGTTAACGTGGTTGATTAACTTAGAGGTCAATAAGCTCAAAACAACTTACTTTAATTTGTCAAAATGTAGTGACTTATAAGATTTTAATAAAAAATATTATATTATTCTTGAGGGGTAACCTTTTTTGGTGGTGACAAGATGATATGCAATCTATGGCTTCAATGGTCATTTATGACATCAATAGATTACATTCACACGATAGACGGAATCGATTAAGGGTTATACACACACAACATGTAATATGGAATATTTTATTTAAGATTTTTAATGGGAAGCATGATATTTATGATTAGGATATATAATTGATGATCTTCTGGTACTATCACACTTACCTCCTTTCATGTGTTGTGCATTGGTGGCTTTATATCTTTGGGTTAGCTGGACATTTCACTACCCCTTTCCTCTTTTCATTTTTGGTCATTGTGCTTCCTGTCTCTCTGTGATGGTGACATGGGTGTTGGTGGTTTCTTGGGTAGCATGGAGTGTGGTCCTAGTAAGAAGAGGCAGAGAGATATGACAAGAAAGGACGTTGGGGAATCATTTACTTCTTAGATGGACAGGAAAATTTAGAACACAGTGATGCGGAATTGGCTTAAGAAGGTTTGGTCGGTCACAGAGAAATTTGAAGAAGAAGATGATGGTGATATTTTTGAGAGCATGCGCAAGCTAATGCTTGACCGAACCAATCCAAAGGGCGGAGGAACATTTTTGACATGGTGCAAGGGTTGAGCGCAACAAACATAATGTCTAACTCTCCGAGATAGTTTATCTTGCATAAGGATAATGAGAAGTTGGAAGAGTTTCTAGTAATCCTTCAATATCATGTCCATGCCTTGAAATGGGGGATGTAGTTGATTGCGAATGGTCTGGAAGAAGTTGAGGAAAATCAGGGTATAGAACTCCCTGCTTGCACTAAAGTGAAAATGCCGAATGTTGTGTCGATTCGTCCTCCTCCTCTGATCAGAGTAAAGGGTATGCATATATCGAGATCATCGATGAGGTGGAGCCAAGATCCTGAATGCCCTAAGCTTTCTTGGATGCATTTGTCTTTATTTTTTTATTAAGGGCCGGAATGGCTATCTGTATAGCGAAGTGTATAGATATAGGAAGTATTTGTGGGTGAAGTGAATTTGATTACATCTCTTCCCCATATTTTGGCATATATTTAGTAAGATAAGTTGCTTGTAATCATCATGGGAGTCCACTGTTGGAAGACTTATCATGGACTGGTTCCTCATGTACTTTTTTTGAAGACTTATCATTGAAATATCCTAGTTTAAAATCTTAAAATCATATAATTAATTAAATTAATTTATACTTAAATCAATTTACTTTTTAAATCCTAACTACCGCTAGGTTCCAATGATTATGTGGTAGCATAACCTAGTGGGCGCTAAGCTCAAAATATCTTAATTTAAAATAACATATCATGTTTTTGATACATAACCTAGCAAATTGAATACCCAAATAATATGTTGTGGAATAACCTAGCGGTCATTAAGCTCTTAATACCAGTATTCACTAAGATCATATTATTATGTTTTGGCATAACCTACCCACCGTTATGCTTATAATATCTTACTTTATTTTACTAAAACCTAGAGACTTCTAAGATCCAAATATTATGTTGTGTCATAAGCTAGCGAGATGTTAAGCTCAAAATATAATTGGGTAACTAGATAGATTATAACACCCACTAAGCTTGAAATATTATAGTGTGGAAGTACCTAACACCCACTTAGCTCAAAATATTTTAATTTAATTTGTTTAATCCAACCCACCGTAAGGTCTTAATGATATATCTTGGGCTAACCTAGATGATGACAGACTGCGAAGATTTATAACAAGTTTTTTAGATACAACGTGATATACTCGATGAAGCCTAGCGGCCGCTAAGCTATTCTTAAACGTAAATATATTATTTTTATAATGTAGTTGTGTTATGAATTTAATTGTTAGTCTTTGTATATTTAACACAAGAGAAATAAAAAAGTGATCGCTTGACCCAAAAAATTGTGTTGCTATAACAAAATCCACTTATCCTTGAGTCCGCAAAGGTAAACGAAGACTTCATCCAAATAAGAATTATAGCCTAGTGGTCGCTAGAGTAGGAAACATTTTTCATTTAGATTGTATTCAAAAAGGAGTTTATATAAATGGTAAAAAATAAATCTAGAATTTATATAATAGTATACATATAGACTTGGACTCATTGTACCCTAGTGGCCACTAAGCTATCCTTAAAGGAAAATATATCATGTTCATAATGAAGTTGTGTATGTTTAGAATCATGTTTTTCATGTGTTACACAACTATACGTCTAGAATTCTATATTTCTTATGAGATTTTGGCAGAATATTTTTACATTTAGGACAAGAAAAGAAACCTGGACTAACGACAAAGAAGTTATACTACAAGTTTTTAAATACAACACAATCTAATCATTGCACCCTAGCGGCCGCTAAGTTTTTCCTAAAGGGAAATATATCATGTTCATAATGAAGCTATGTTATAAATCTAAATTCTTAATCTTTTCTAGAAATCATATTGAAAAGCTATAAAAGATAACAAATAAATCTAGCATTTATATAATGGATACATAAATATACATGTAAAATCATATCTTTAATATGTTATACAGGTAAACATATAGTTTTATCTACTTCTTACAAGATTCTACTAGAATTATTTTACATTTATGAAAAAATATGGAAACTCGAGAATTGCATATGAGAATCTATAAAACAAGTTTTTACATACAACGCCATCTACTCGTTACATCCTAGTGACATTAATCTATTCTTAAAGGTAAACATATCATGTTCATAATGAAGCTATTTTATAAATCTAAATTGTTAATCTTTGCGAATATAATAGTTGACAAAGAACAAAAGTGATCACTAGGACCAAAAAATGTTGTGTTGCCTATATAAAAACAACTGATCTGCGAGGGGCTAAGGAAAATGAATGCTTTTTCCAAATTAGAATTATATCCTAGCAGAGCCTTGAGGGTAAAAATTTTTCCTATGGTAGAGTTTATTCATAGAAAAAAATCATATTGAAAAGATACAAATAATAACAAATAAATCCACAATTTATATAATGGATATATAAATATATGTGTAGAATCCTGTATGTAATTCGAAATAGAATTGGGGTTTTGTAAATAGGTTGTTAAACAACCAATTATATCATGGAAGCCTCAAAGTTATGTTAATTTTTGGCATAGATTAGCGGGCTCAAAAGGAAGAATATATTAATTATAAAATGCATATTGATTAAAATTAGATTTAATAATATTATTGCATATATAATGTGTTTAACTTCCAATGTACATACCATAAAAATGATGAAGACATTACATTTGGTTAATTCTACATGGAAACACATATATAATTAGAAATAATTATCATACAATTGAATTCTTAATATAGTTTTATAGTTTTGAATTAATTTTTTAACCTCATATATTTTCCTAAAATATCTAAGCGGAAACCATGTAAAAAATGTAATATGCATTAATTAGCGAGGTTTCTTTGCATCATCTTGATGAACAACATTAAACTATTTTTGGTTCTCCGAACAAAATAAAATTAAAAATAAGGTGACTATGCCAGAAGCTATCATTATCCTAAAAAACAATCGTAGGAATGAAAACAAAAATAGCCAAAGAGAGACATAGAATGCAGAAATGGGAAAACGTTAAATAGAGATAAATACTAGAGCAGAAAAGTGATTAAAATTTCTTTCGTTAACACACAAAAAAGTGAGTTTTCATGAAGAACAAGGTAGTTTGGCATAGAGATCAAAAGCAAATGGAAAGCAAGGCTTGATTGCGGAGCACAATTTTGTTGGTGTGAGTTATCCTATGTGTCCTCCACTCACATATGGAGGGTCATCTCACATGGGTTAGGTTTAGGGTTAGGTTTAGGGTTTCTTTATTGAGTCATGCACTAGGGTTACTCAACACCCTATATGTATCCCTTCATTTGACATTTATGAGTATGCCAAGACACTCCATTGTCTTTCTCTACATGTGTAAGCTTTGTTCTATTATGCAAGTTATTCAGTTGTTGATCGATTCTTCCTTGTGATTACGTTGGAGCCATTATGATTCAACTAGAGTGTAAATTCATCATGGTGCACGCGATTTTCCATCAATGGTATCAGAGTTGAGATTAGGTAAACGTGCACTCATTTTTTTGAGTTGTGATTACTCTTATTTTTTCATTTTTTAAAACTCCTCGTGCAAGTTTTCGATCATTATATTTTGGTTTTTCCTTGCTAACATATTTAACTTCTTGCTCTTGGAAATTTTTCAAGTTTGTTGTGTTCTTCGTGCATGTGCAGGTATTCCTGAAGCTTTCAGGGGTTTTATAGCTACATTTAGCTAGCTGCAGCTAAATTTGAAGATCAGTTAAAATAGAGGTTTATTTTTATGGTTTTTTAATTTTTTTAAACTCAAATTTTTATATCTCTAGTTTTTTGGTCTCTCCTATGTATTGCTTGGTTTTGCAGTATAGGTCATATTTTGGTGTTTGGCGTTTTGGCTCCACCCTGAGCTTTCTAAACTTCCCGCGACCTATCTTAGCTCTGCCTGAGTCATCTTGGTCACTGGTTCTACCCTCTAGTCGTGTGTTCTTCTTGGCCGCGTCTTCCCCTTGGCCCTTGGCTCCCATGTGCCTTGCTTTGTGCTCACCCCGAGCTCCTGTCGCGTCTTCCCCTCGACCCTTAGCTCCCACGTGCCTCGCATGCTCTTCCCGGCTCCCTCTGCGCACCGAGCACTCACCTCAGCCTCATTCTCCCTCCGTGCCCACCAAGCCCACCAAGCCTGTCCTCACAGCTCTCTGCCCATGCGGCTTCTTCAAACAACTGTAAGTTGTTACAGTTTATTTGGTAAGGTTTCTAAATCTCTTTTGGTACGTATTTTTAAAATACTTTCCAATTTTTTTTAAATCCAAAAATTTTTTTTTGTGTTTTTTAAAATTCTTTCTAATTAAATCAAATAAAAAAGCTTACGCTTTTTTTTGGTAAAGTTTTTAAGCTTTTTCAAAAAAAAAAAAGAAATTTTCCCTTTTAATAGATTTGGTATAATTTTTCTTTTTCAACCGATTTTTTTATAAAATTAGTTGGAATAATTTAAATTAAAAAGGGAAAGTATTTTTTTAACATTTAATTAGGATTTTTTTAATCTTAATTAATTCTTCATATTTAATTAAGTTTTTTTAATTACATATTCCATAATCGTAATTAATTAATTATTTTTTTTTTGCGATTATAATTTACGATTAGATAATTTTTTTAATAAAAAATTGTCTCTTAAATTAACGTCATTATCATTTTTTACAAAGTCCAAATAGCTCTAAAATTAGCTAAATAGGACGTTTCCAAACGGTAAAATTTTAACGCGTTATTGTCGATTTTTTTACTAATCATGCGCTCAAGTGTGCAGTGACACTCTGAGCACCCTTTGTCTTCCGCATGCCTTTGGACATTTAAAGTTGAGAACTCATTCGAGTTCATCTAAACCATTGTATTTTACCCTTATTATTACTTGCGACTAGTGAGCACATCCACCACAATTTGCAGCAAGGGGGTATCAATTGTGACGTGAGACTTTTTCTCACAACCAGGATTTGATTTCATCTCCTTCCTAGTTTTTAACAATTGTGCTTGTGTACGGTGTCACTTTATTGTGCTTCCCGAAACACGATTTTGGTCTCCTCTCTTGCACGTTATTACACTGATTGCAAGGTGAGTTACCAAGTGTTTCCAGATGCACGCTCGGACCCGATTGTATTCAACGCACTAAACTATAAAGTGCCGAAAGCAGGGGGTTATTATATTTTCTGGGTGGTTGTGTTTCTTTTCTGCATTCCTTCTCTCTCCTTTCACTATGGATGCACTTTTAATTCCTTTGCTTTACTTACGCGTTTAACGTTTTGAATAGAGATCGAAAATAATTATGAAACTAAGGGGTAAAGGGTTATTCCGCATCACCATGGGAATTGAGACTGAACTAGATGACGACCCTAAAAAATATAAGTGGTTAAACTGTAGTGATGAAGCTTTAGGTCCTCTTTGAATGTCTGTTTCTCCCGAATTTCTCTCACATTGAGTAGTGGAAACACCTAAGTCTACGTGGATAACGTTAGATGAAATGTTTGGATAACACGATGACATGAGAGCGCATGAGTTGGAAAACAAACTACTAGGGTTAAATCCTAGTGATTTTGAAAACCTAAAAGCATTCTTCTCGAAGTTTGTCCACACTAGATCGTTGTTAAAGGAATGTCAAGTAGAGAAGAAATATTCTCAACTGATCTTGTCGATTCTCTCTAAGTTAGGTCCTAAATATTTTGTCTTTGTGTTAAATTTTTACACTACAAAAGCTGCCTTGGGCAAGGATTGGAATATGCCCTCCTTTAACTATTTTTCATCCCAACTCATTCTAGAATAAGACCAACTCATTAAAATGGGGTCTCTCAAGTCAAGTCACATGCCCTTTAGCAAGTACTAGTAAGGAAAAGAATACTAAAAAGAAGAAAGAAAAAAGGATCAACCTAGGAAAGAAACCAAGTGATACTAAAATAACACGAACACTTCGACTTCTGAGCCTAGAGCATAGAAAGATAGGTATTTGTGTTCTTATTACAAGAAGCTTGGTCATAAAGAGCATACGTGTATGAGAAAAAAATTGATCACCTTACTCAATTACTTGAGAAAAATAAAACAGGTGTTCATGAGTCTATCAAAAACATGCTCGAAGGTCGAGTCTTCCACTACAAAAGGTTCTAAATTTGATAAAAGAAAGGAAATGCCCTTGTATCTAGAGTTGCTCCTTAATCAACGTGGATTATAGATTCCGGTGCATCACACCACATGGGATCTTTGCATGTTGATTTCTCCAACATCAAACCTTGTGGAATGTCCAAAATCACGATGGGTGATGACATGATAGTGTCGGTTTCTGGTAGTGGATCAGTAGAGATGGATGGGGGAACATTCAACCAAGTATTGAGCATTCTGATTTCTCTACCAATCTCCTGTCAGTTTACAAATTACTCACCTTGGTGAAGGAATGTGAGTGGAATTTGGTCTTAACTCGATGATTATTCATGAGCTTAATGATGACACTACGTTGGCTAAGGGAAAGGTGGATCACCATTCACAATTATATACCTTTTCCCACTTTACTTCGATTCTACGCCCACTTCCTTGCTCACTCATGCAAATGAGGTTAGTAAGCTATGGCATGAGTGTTTCAGACATCTAAATTATCGCTACCTTGAACAATTGAGCCAAAATGAAATGGTTAATGGGTTACCCCGCGTCAAGTTTTCTAAGGGTCTTTTTGAGGGTTTTACCCTTGGAAAACATCCTGAAAAGAAATTTGACAAAGGAAAAGCTTGGAGAGCTACTCGTCCCTTGGATCTTGTTCACAAAGCAATATTTCTGGTCCATTTCCATCTCCTTCATTTACTAGAGCTCTTTATGTGCTAACCTTCATTGATGACTATTCACGATATACTTGGGTATATTTTCTTAAGCTTAAGTTTTAAGTCTTTGAACATTTTCAGGACTTTAAGGCTTTTCTTTGAGAAACAAAAGCGTAAGCTTGATCTATCAAGGTTCTTCAAACTGAAAATGGAGGTGAATATGTAAACAATAGGTTTATGTATTTCTACACTTCCGAAGGGATCTCCTTGTAGCATATAGTTGCATACAACCCTTCACAGAATGGAGTAAAAGAAAGAAATAATCTTACTCTTAAAGAGATGGCCACTTGTATGATTCACTCGAAGTCTCTTCCTCCGCAGTATTGGGTTGAAGCGGTGAATTGTGCTAATTACATTTAGAACCGTGTTCCACACAAGGTAGTAAGAGGGATGACACCCTTTGAAGCCTAGTTTGGACATAAACCTAATGTTGAGCACTTTTGAGTCTTCAGATATAAGGCTATGGCTCGAATTCCCAAGAAGAAATGCAAGGCTTTGGAACCACAATCCAAACCTTGTATCTTTGTAGGGTATCCTAATGGCGTGAAGGGATATCGATTGATGAATCCTACTTCTCATGAGTTGTATATTGAGAGAAGTGTTAAGTTCAATGAGTCTTCTTTGACTTCTACTTCTCCACCTATTGAGGTTCTTCAACTCGTTGATTCGGATTCTGACTCATCAGATGATGATGTTGTTGAGCGTGCTCCTCTTCCTGATCCTCCCAACCATTAGACCTCTGAGTCTTCTGATTCTGACGCGGTAGTGATTATGCGGACTATGTCCCTTCTCACTCAAGTGAAGAATCTTCGACTCTGAGCCTGATCCTCCTGGTCCTCTTTGGGCTAGGAAAACTTTGCAAAGTGTTGGAGATTTAGTTGGAGATACTTCAAATATGAGATGTACTCACTCAGATTTCATTGGACCCCACTCTTTCTTTGCCTCTGCTTCTGATCCATAGTCTTTCCGGGAGGCTTCTGGTATTCTGAGTGGGATTTTTCCATGGATGAGGAGTATTCATCTCTCATGAAGAATGATACTTGGGATCTCACCCCTCTTAGAAAGGAAGATAAATCGTTCGGTGTAAGTGGGTGTTTCAAACAAAGTATGGAGTAGATGGAGACATCAAAAATTTTAAAGTGCGATTAGTAGCTAAGGGTTTCTCCTAGATAACTGGGGTTGATTATACTGAAACCTTTTCTCCGGTTACGAAGATGACTTCTATTCGACTGACCCTTGCCATTTCCGCAACAAACAGATGGAAAGTCCATCAAATGGACGTTAAGAGTGCCTTCCTTCATGGGGACCTAGAGGAAGAGATCTACATGGAACAACCTATGGGTTATGTCCATGATCCCTCCCTTATCTATGAGTTAAAGAAGTCTCTTTATGGCCCTAAACAAGCCCCTTGGGCTTGGTATGCCAAGATGGACTCCTTTTTACTTACATCAGGGTTTCTTGGGTGTCACTTTGATCCAAATGTTTATATTCTATGACAAGATGAATCCATACTCATTCTTTTTCTCTATGTTTATGACTTGTTGATAATAGGCAGTTCTTCCTCTATTATTGATTCTATGAAGATCGCCTTGGCCAACAGGTTTTCCATGGCTGACTTAGGTTTGCTTCATTACTTTCTTGGGATCTAGATTTCACAATCTGACTCGGGAATTTTGATTTCACAACCTAAGTATGCTCTTGATTTGCTAGCTCATTTTTAGATGTCCGATTGCAAGTATTCTCCTACTCCTTTTCTTTCCGGGGTTAAGTTGGTTTCTGATTTCTCTACTCCCTTGGTTGATGGTACCCTTTATCAACAGTTTGTTGGGAGCTTGATTTACTTGACTCACACTCGACCGGATTTATAGTATGCCATTGGGATCGTGTCCAGATTCATACAGGAGCCACATGAGCTGCATTGGAAAGTAGCTAAATGGATCCTTCATTATGTTCGTGGAACTTGTACTAATGGTATTCACTATCATGGAGGGGTAGATATTGACTTGATTGGGTTCGTAAATTTTGATTGGGCTGGTGACTTAGATCATAGAAAATCTACTTCTGGATACATTTTCTCTCTTGGTTTGGGTCCTATTAGTTGGTATAGTAAGAAGTAGAATGCAATTTTGATATCATCTACAGAGGCGAATACTGAGAGGATCGATTAACACGCCACATAAGCTATTTGGCTACGAGGTATTCTGACAGAGTTTGGCATCCACCTTCGGCGGCCTACCATTATCTACTATGATAACATGAGCACTATCTCTATTTGTAGAAATCCAGTTTAGCATCAATGGACGAAGCACATTGAGATCCATATGCACTTCATACGAGAGCTTATTCATGATGGTATCATCGAAATTCAATACATTCAGACAGCTGATCAGATTGTAGATTTATTTACCAAGCCCTTCATTGAGATGAAGTTTCTTCACTTATGGTCTCTTCTTGGGGTGAGGTCTTCTGCAGCTGCTCATCTTCTTCGGGCTATGTAGTCCTTATTTTCTTCTTCTTCTTCTAGGAATATGTTGTTTGTATATGGGTACCTTATTAGGCCTTTAGTTGTCGGGCCCCATTGACACATCTTTCTTAGTTGTTTAGGAGTGTCTTCTCTTTCTGTCTGACTCATCATAGCCACTACCCTAGCTTCGATGAAGGGGGGTGTTGGTGTGAGTTATCCTATGTGTCCTCCACTCACATATGGAGGGTCATCTCACATGGGTTAGGTTTAGGGTTAGGTTTAGGGTTTCTTTATTGAGTCATGCACTAGGGTTACTCAACACCCTATATGTATCCCTTCATTTGACATTTATGAGTATGCCAAGACACTCCGTTGTCTTTCTCTACATATGCAAGCTTTGTTCTGTTATGTAATTTATTCAGTTGTTGATCAATTCTTCCTTGTGATTACGTTGGATCCATTATGATTCAACTAGAGTGCAACTTCATCGTGGTGCACAATTTTCGATGTGATTCATCAACTCTTTCAGATTGATAGGATAAAGCATGGCTTGTGTGGATCAAGATTGGACTATCGTACAAAACACATGAACCATTCGACTACAGAGAAAATAATATATCCCACAATAAAAGGTACACCTTTACTATAAATACTTGGTTTAGTAATATCTGGGATTATTTCGTGTTTTATGTTGTCTATTAAATCTCCATCTGCTATCTCATTCAAATAATCAACACAATTCTTTTCACAACCTCTGTTGTTAACCTCCTTCATGTGCATCCTTTTTGTACTTATTTTGTGTTCCTTTATCTATGAAAAAATTATAATCGCATGAAAAAAACTAGGTTTCGAACATTCAACCCCATAATTTACAGTCTGCACATTTTTTTATTTTGAAGACATGCTTTTTTGATTGACCAAAAAATCGAAACCCTACTCAATATTTCTCTAAGGTATTTAATAATTTGTTTAGCACATTCCACAAAATAAATTTCAAAAATAGAAAAAGAGCAGGATACGAAAATTTGAAATTTTCACTTTCCCCCTCTAAAAGCAAAAGGGCGGGCTATTGAAATTTCAAATATCCGAAAATGTGGGGAATTTGAATTTCCCTATTTTTATTTTCCATGGTTTAAAAATTAAAAAATAAACATTTTTCATTGTCTATAGCCTATAATAATATAAACATAATAACAAATATATTATACAACATATATTAAAACAAGCATAACAAAAATATATATTATAAGAAAACAGAAGAAATAAATCCTAAACATAGTTTTGAAGTTTATTAGAATAATATATAGACATTTACTTATCAAAATTGATTTCTACATTGTTAGATATAGTGTGCACTAATTTAAATTAATTATCCAATTAAAATGTGCCACGTGGCAAGTTCGAAACAAGCTATTTGGGATACATAATAAGGCTATCCATCTAAATAAGAAACATAAAATGTGTCATGTGGCAAGTTTGAACAAGCTATTTGCAATACATAATAAAGTTATTTTCAAAATAAGAAATGTTTGAGCCTAGGCTTTGATATGTCGTTTTGTCAATAAGTTAAGGAGCATAGCGGGTGCTAAGAATTTTCTTTGTTAAGAAACGATGTGAAATATGTCTTGAAAACCATGTATCTTATGACAACTACATACTAAGCCTAGTGATCCACAACTTTATAGATAGTGTTTAAAATGAGAAGAGGTAAAGGTAGGAGCCTAGCGGCCACTAAGCTAAACCGTGATTTATTATTTTATGGCTACTTTCAAAATAAGAAAATTTTGAGCCTAGGGTCTGATATGTCATTTATGTGAATAAGTAAAGGAGATTAGTGGGTGCTAAACATTTTCTTTGATAGGAAATGATCTAAAGTATGAGTTGAAAACCATGTATCTCATTGGAACTACATACCAAGGCCATGGATCCAAAACTGTAATGATAGTGTTTAAAATGAGAAGAGGTAAAGGTAGGAGGCTAGCGGCCACTAAGATATACCATGATTTGTTGTTATTTTATGGCTAATTTTAGAATAAGAAACTTTTGACACTAGGGTATGATATGTCGTTTTCATCGATAAGGTAAGGAGTTTAGTGCCCGCTAAGCATTTTCTTTAATTGTAAATGATATAAAATATGAGTTGAAAACTATGTATCTTATGGGAACTACATATTAAGGCTAGCGATCCAAAACTATAAAGATAGTGTTTATATTGATAAGAGGTAAAGGTAGGAGCCTCATTAAGCTATACCATTCAATTCAATACGTTATGGCATTCCATTCAATACGTATGAAATCTTAGTGGTCACTAAGCATTTTCTCTCGTACGAACAAATGTGAATTATATGTTACAAACAATAAGTCTTATGAGTACTACATAACCATGAAAACACAAGCGTGAACCCAAAGCTATATACGTATGGTATTTATAATGACTTGTAGTAATGGTGGGAGCGTAGCGACCGCTAAACTAGAGCATGATCTTTTATTTTATAGTTGTTTTCAAATTATTAAACTGTCAAACCTAGGGTCCATTATTCCCTTACTTTCGATAAGGAAAGAATGCTTAGCATTCGCTAATCATTTTATCTACGATAAGATCCAATGTAAATTATGTGTTTTAAATAATATACCTTATGCGAACTACGTAAATTTTGATCCCTCTATATAGTATGCAATGCAACTATTATATCCACCAAGTACATTCCAGCCAACATGATATAATTATAATCAATGAAAAAAACTAGCGATCCAAAGTTGTACAGATAGTGTTTACAATGACCGTAATGGTAGGAGCCTCACGGTCACTCAACTAGGTTATGATTTATTATTTTACCACAATTTCCAATAAAATAAACTATTGAAACTAGTGTCTGTTGTGTCGTTACTTTCGATAAGTAATGAAACTAAGTGTTAGGTAAATAATTTTTTTGATACAAAACATTGTGAATTATATGTTACAAACAATATATTTTATGGACAATACATATGGCTTGATCCCTATCAAGGATTTGTAGTGTATCACTTGTTTCCGCCATGGATACGAGCCAAAAGTGTATAAACAATAAATGTTTGCAAAGCCTAAGAAGACAGGCACTATAAATAAGTTAACATAAGTTTGAACAATTTGGAATAAATTTCTTCAATTAGTATTGTAAATCTAACTTATAGTCAAAGTAAGAGAGAATAGACCCTTGTTTTAGTGGTACTCAAAAACATTGTTAATAATCAAATCTTTTCTCAAATAGATTTAACCCACCATGACCTTATAGAGCACTATTTCCACGAAAATGGCTATTGTGAAGAGGGTCATACTTACATTTAGGAAAAGTGTAATCCTTCCCGTTTGTTTTTATCGCTTGTCGTGGAATTTCCCACCAAGCGCTACACTTAAAATATTGTACTTAGATTATTTATAAACATTTAGACATAACAACTAAAGTATGTACGATATACACATATTTAACATTATCTTATATAACAAAAATTGATGAGTTATCACTAAATCCGTTAATGTGATTTGTTGCTCAAATCCTCTCCTCAAAATACCAAAAATTAGATCTTTCGACTGCTATCCTTTAAAGATGTTCATTAGTCTTACTACAGGCATCTAATCCTCACTACTACAATATGACTGATATACACATAAATCACATCGTCTTGTAAAACAAAAATCCCAAGCTACTACAAACTCTCTTCAAAATACCAAATATTACATCTTAATGTCCTATATGGTTTATCATTAAAAAAGTGTAAATGGCTTAAAAATTATTTTAGGTTGTTCTTTTATATGTTGACTAGAAGTCTATCTACCACTAAAGTGTGTATTTTTTAATGTTCCTATCATGCCATCTATATAATGTTATAGCTTTTCCGAATCATATGTAATACTTTCAAAAGGTGCAAATGGTTTCATATCTTTCAATGCATCATAATTCGATTTCAGACTTTTAGAAAAATTATGTTATTATTGATTTTATCCACAAAATATGAATTATTGTAACCAATTTAATGATACATAAGATGTCCTATCAAAGCCTAGCGGTTGTTAACCATTAAGTTAATTACTCTATTATGATACATAGTAAAGAAATCTAGAGGTTGGTGTCTATTAGGGTAGTATTTAAATTCCTTAACAAACAATGTGAGAAAAACACTTTAAAGTTTATAAATGACCTAATTATTAATGTATTTTACTCTAAATATAGGTAAAATGTCTTCCATTGTTCGTAATCCATTCAAAAAAATCCATTCATCGCAGGTGGTGTTTTTGAAAAAAAAAAGAGACGAGGAATGGTTTGTGGAACTTAATTCCCCTGAAAACTACCATGTCGACCTATGGTTATTTTTTTGTTATAGATGAAAATCATGAGGAATTTGGTATTGTTCTATTGTTAGAAGTTATTGATTTAGGGACACTGCATGTCCAGGTGGAATGCTTTGACTTTGAAAACAATAAGTGTCTTATTATGGATATGGATTTGGATGTTTCTTTGTTCAGGAAATGGGAAATGCATGCCTCCATAAACAACGAGACCATATTCCTGTTCAAAATATGGTTGGAATTTGGGGATTCTGATAGATTCGACAAAATTGGTTGTTCAAATGTAAAATACATTCAAAATGGTATATTTACAGTATTTAGAAAATTGTATAGAAACAAGAAAACATCTTATGTTTTTCATTTCTTGCATAGAAAATGTTTTCTTTCACCTCCAAAACATGCCAAGTTATTTACTATGTTGAGGTGAACATATTTGAATAAATTGGAGATAGACCCATCTAAATCAAAATTACATGGGTTGAAAAGGAATACTAAATCAATTGGGTCTTTTGAAGCTAGTGTAATAAAGCATAGACATTTTATTCTTACTACCGGAAAATAAAAGGAGACAAAAAAGAGAGAAAATTTCTACATTATTTGAGAAATAAGCATTCGAGATAATATTGTATTGACATCCTAAAGTGAATCCAATGTAATGGAAAATTTTAAATTACATGAATCATGATACTACCAGTTGTTTGTATTGTTGGGTGAAGAGAGCAATGGAAAAGAAAATTTGATTCCCATATTGGGGAAAAAATGGAAAAATGGAAAAAATATCATGAGGTGGAAGAATTTATTCCCATCACGGCTCAGACAATATTAGACAACTATGTGATGTCATTGGAAGGAAATTAACTTGTAAGGATGAAAGTCACAGAAATTTTTCTTGTAAATGTGCATATCCATTCCAACTTTCATCAACTTTATTAACTATTCCTTCAACTAATCCTTTCAATGTTGAATGTGTGATCACTGATTTTTATAATTTGGCCAATGATATTTCTTTCAATGTCATAATGGAGCTTCTAAAAATTATCGAAACCAGTGTGCGTTGGATTGTATTATTATTGTTCTAATACCAATTGGTTATTCAAAAATGTTAAGCGACACAATACAAAGATACATGGAAAATGTTAAAGACATTGGAGTATCAATTCTGGATGGATGCTACAGACTCTACAATAGTAATGGGATATTCAAAAGTTTGTGTCTTATGTACACAATATCTTGTGTGCACATGATATATAACAATAATGATGATTATAGAGAAGAGGTCATTATGGATTGGATGGAGAAATTGACAAAAAAATTAGTAATTGTAAACAAAATTAGCCTACAAGGAAACATCCATCCTTTTCTTTGTGAAAGATCGTATGAGTTCTAAATTTGAGATGTTCACTCAATGTTGTTCCGTAAATTCTCTAGTACTAGTGCTTTATGGTAGCAGTGTTGCTCTTTGTGCATTGGTGGATTCCAAACTATCTATCATTTTTATTGTTGAGACACATAGTCAAGTGATGTTTTTGAAACATTACTATCCTCATATTAAGAAAGGTTCATCTCCAAAATCAACTTCAACAAGTGATTTTGTTTAATGGATTTAAACCTAAATATGCTACTTATACAATTATTGTTTATGCAGATAACCACAAAAAGCTAAAAAGTTGATGTACAACCATTTCACCATGACGCTACACAACCAATTCAACATGGTGATTTATTTTCAATCATTTAATAAATATGTTTAGTGAGCTCTATCTTCAATTGTCATGGTTTTCAATTTTTTAAATAAAGTTTTGTTTTTAACAGTTTAGATGATAGATGTGGAGGATGCGGGCACATCGGCCACGAATATGCCATCAAATCTAGGTATGTTAATCATGTGAATTTACAAACAAAATTGCTAATAAGCCCCACAAATTTATAATAAAATAAATGATTATGTAGACAACCAATAAGGCCCACAAATGATATGATATCCATGTAAATTTTACAACAAAATTATTTATAAGGCCCAAAAATTTATAGGAAATGATAACTAACATACATTAGTTTATATGCTTGGCTTAGGGTCGAATAAAAAGTTTAAGGAAATCCATTTATAAACTATGATAACAATTTAAAATGAAGTATATAGAGCTTAGTAGACTTTATGCATCCACGTTCAATACAGAAATGGTTTGACTAAAAAACCTTACATTTAACAATATCTTGTTGATTTACAACTACATACTTTCTACGGTGTTTAACTCGACTCACTACCGCATACTAAATACTTAGATTGAATTAAAATTGTTTTGGCTTCAACATCATCACAAACATAACTACATATGGCTTGATCCACCTCATAAGTGTGTAAAGCAATACTTGGCTAGCCTCATTAAAGGTTTTCCATCTAAGAGTAGTTTGGCCAATGATGTCATAACCTAGTGGTCAAAAATCCTCATCAATAGATGAGAACTGTTCTCCGCAAAAGGGTGGTTCGATGAATATTAGCGTAGCCTAATGGCCACTAAATTTTAATTACAAGATAGAGAATAATTTATATTATACTTACCATATAATCACGAAACCACTATGTTTATCCATTTAAGTTTTCCACAACATGAAATTGATTATGAATTGATTAATGTTTATTTCAAATACATTATGCTCACATTTTCAATAGGAAGAAATAGATTATGAATTGATGATTGTTTATTTGAAATAACTCTTGCATTAACGGATCCAACATTGTGTAAAGGCGGTGTAATCCAAGTCGTAATCTCAATTGATAACTATTAGCCATAAGCTAAAATTTTGTTTATTTCAATTGGTTGTAATTGATATGTGACCGATGAAAATAAAATTTGTTTACTTCCTGCAGGTAGTGATAAGAGTTATTTACTTATTTTGGATATGGAGGACCTGTTATATGGGATAAACAAAACATACAATAAGAAGATGTCATTCCAGTTCGGTATGCAAGCTATCAACCTACGAGGTGGTCTGTCAAAATTTATAAAATTACTATCACCATACTGTGAACTGGGATTCTGGTTTGACAATCTCATTTCTACCAATGTTAAAAATATATCAACGGGCTTCAATAAAAAAATATCAGCCATATTGAATCCAAGACTCACTTGGGGAAGGGAACACTACAATATAGTCATGGGAATATCAATAAGATACCTAGAAAAGGTTTGGAGTAGAAATGATTTTTCATGTTGCTCGAAAAACACTTTGTGTATTACATTAGGCATAAAGGGAAACCCTCCTACAATTTTTATGGTGGCTATGAAAAGCAAGACACAAAGATTGTACAAAAGATAAATGGTTGATGGCCAATTTGTACAAAAAAATATCACAAATAGTGTCTTAGGAATTGAATGTGGTAGAGGGCATCAAATACTTGGAGCAAGAAAATGATAAATAACTATTTATCTTTTCATAATGTTGTTATGATGGCACTGCTTAACATTGTCAATAATATATACATACATATGTTATTATGAAATTACTGCGTAACTCTATTATATTATGATGAGATTTTTGAAATATAAGTTGGGTGGATTTATATTTTCACTGATTATAAGCTGACAATATGATTGAATAACTTCTATGGTGAATTATCAGAAAAACTTTCCCTTGAAAAATTGTAAAATAGTATTTTTTTACATTGTTCATAAAATAAATATAAAATTATATTGTATATACTTAATTGTTTTTAATATTTTTTAATATAATTAATATATAAATAAATCTCTAGAAAAATTGACGGTCACATCTATAATATGCAATTCATATGTGACAGTTATTTCAAATATTTGCAACTATTTTAAGGATAAAACAATAAAGAAACGTCTAAACATGCGTCAAATTTAACACCACGTTGAGGCCTTTGTTGTAACCATGATTTTGACAAGAAGATGTTATCTATCCCTGTATAAAACAAAAACATGTTATGTATATAACAAAGCATAAATAATGCTTAGCGGCCACTAGCCCATTTAAAACATAAAATTTTCTTTATATAACAAAACATAAATAATGGTTGGTGGTCGCTAGCCCTTTTAAAACAGAAACATGTTTTGTACATAACAAATCATAAATAATGGCTAGTGGACATTAGCCCATATAATGGATTCGAATATTTGACTTTTTGGATTCCAATATATGGGACTTTGGACTGTGTGCGATTTTGGAGTCCAGATAATTCCAATATTTAACATTTTGGAATCCAAAACAAGTAGATTTGGATTCCAATATTGGCTATATGTTTAGTGATGGGACCTGGAATACGTCCCAATTTAGTGAAATAAGCATTATATGTACATGTTTAATTGATTTGTTATTTGAAGAAATGTAACTATATGATAGTGGATTTAAATGGTAGATTGTATATTTAATTTATTGAAGGAAGTATGACTAAATTGGGAATTAAAAAAGGAAAATTTTCCACAAGTTATGGTTTTAGAAAGTGGATGTTACATTTTTCTATCAGAGTTGAAGGTTTTAGCTCTTGGACCTATTGATTTCCTATGCTAACAAAGAACTAATTTCTTGTTTAACAGAAAATGGTTAGAACAAGGGGAAACGTTGTGAATAACCGACCTGTAGGTGATGATGTAGCCACAATGTAAAATTTGGATGAGATTCTCGTTGCCATTCCGGATACACGAAAATGAGTTGTTTTAGAATAAAAAGTTATGGGAAATCATGATGGTAATGATAGTGATGGCAGCGAATCATCTCGAAGCAGTTGAATGCTGAAAACAACAATGTTGTGGATCCCAATGTTGGGAATAACAATATTGCAATAGACCCAATGCTGCAAATCCACCTAAGAATAAAAGGGCTCATTTTAAAATTGAACTGTCAAACGATATTAAGAGGATCAGCCCACCCAAGTATGAAAAAGCACCCTTCAAGATGGAGCTGAGAATTGGCTCAACGAAATCAAGAAGTATTTCATTATTCGAAACTTCTTGCAAGAAACAAAAGCTACTTGGGAGCTTATAAACTATCCAAAGAATCATCCTCTTGTGGGACAATCGTAAGGTGGAACTAAGTATTGATGAGGAAAATATGACTTGGGATTAGTTTAAGATATATTTTAGGTAGTGATGGTTGCCACAACTATATTATGATTAGAAGATGTCTGAGTTTTAGACATTAACTCAAGGAAGGAAGATAGTGATAGAATATTGGGAGAAGTTCACCAAACTTCTGAAGTATGTTCCCCAATATCAAACTGATGAGAAATTTTGTATCTGGAAGTTCATCATGGGATTGAATCCTTCCATAGGGAGTGAATTTGATGTTCACGAACCATTAACCATGGAGGCTATCTTCGAAAAGGAAATCAGATTGGAAGCAAACAACAGGTAATTTCTGCACACAAGAATGAAAAAAGTAAGAACTTTGTGAAGTCACCTTCACCCTTAGCACCAAAAAAGGTGGGTTGTAAAAAATTGGTAATAAGAACCAAACTGGAAATGGAAATATATTTATAACATTAAAAAATGCTATAAACAATAAAAAGAATGGATGTAATGACACAACAAGTGCAGAAAGTAAAACTGCAAGAAAAGGACCTATTGGGGGCTGTTATATTTGTGGACTAGACCATTATGTAAACAAATTTTCTCAAAAGAAAAAGTAAAAAACAATCAACAACATAAAATACATGTTGTAGTAGCTGATAAACAAAGCTGAAAAGCAATTAACACCCATTAAAGTACTAGGTAAGTTGTTTAGATTACACATGACTATCTTATTTGATATGGTGTTATTGAATGTTTCATTTCTAGTAAGTTAACATCTAAATTAAAAATAAAAGCTAGATATATGAAAATCTCATGGACTTTCCAATATGGGAACAATGTTATTCACACAGTTGATCAATGCTTATTTGGCGCAACATTAGAGCTGCCAAGTTTCACTACTGAAGTGGACTTATATATTGCACCCTTAGGTTTGTATGATATCATAATAGGTGTGAATTGGCTAGCTCAACATAAGGAAAACATACACTATTATGAAAAACAAATCAAATTTCTAGATGATCTACAGAAAATAACAAAAATTCAGGTGTAAAAAGAGAAATTTAGTTAGGAAATATCAGCCATGTAGCTCAAAAAGGTAAAAACAAAGGTTGCATGCTCTTTGCTGCAAAAAATTCATAATTAGCTGAAGAGGGTAAGATTTATGTGGATGATCATCATTTCGCTACATGATTAGAATGATGTCTTCCCGGAAGAATTACCCCACTTTCCGCCAAAGAGATAATTTGACTTCACTATTGATATCAAGCCTAGAATCGATCCAATCTCTAAGGCACCTTACCAAATGACTACTATTGAACTTGTTGAACTTAAGGCACAATTGCATGAAATTTTATCAAAAGGATTGATAAGACCAAGTGTCTCACCTTGGGGAGCACCAGTTATTTTTGTCAAAAGAAAGATGGAACACTCAAATTATGTATTGACTATAGAATGTTGAACAAAGAAACAATCAAGAATAGGTACCCTCTTCCAAGGATTGAAAATCTGTTTGAACAGATGTGTGGTGCATTGGTTTACTCTAAAATCAATATGTGGTCTAGGTACCATTAGTTGTGAATAAAAGAAGAAGACATACATAAAACTTCCTTTAGGACGAGATATGGGCACTATGAATTCATTATATTACCTTTTGATTTAACTAACGTACCCACCACTTTTATGAATCTGATGAATAATATCTTTCAAGAATACTTGGAAAAATTTATGCTTGTATTCTTGGATGATATTCTTATCTATTCAAAAAGCGTTGAGGAACATAATGAACATCTAAGGATTGTACTTGAGGTCTTAAGAAAAGAAAAATTTACGGAAAGTTTTAAAATGTTCATTTTATGAAAGGTGTATTATTTAGGTCATGTGATAAATAAAGATGGAATTTTTGTTGATCCATCTAATATTGCAGCCATAATTGATTGGCCAGCACCGAAAAACATGCATGAAGTTAAAAGCTTCATGGGACTAGCTGGATACTATAGGAAGTTTGTGAAAGACTAGCTTGATACTATAAGAAGTTTGTTAAAGACTTCTCAAAGGTTGTTGCCCCAATCACTTCACTACAAAATAAAGATAAGAAGTTTGTTTGGAATGATAAATGTGAGAGTGCATTTAAAACATTAAAGGAAAAGTTAACTACAACACTTGTTTTAGTAATTCTAGATCCAAATGGGAGCTTTATAGTTTAACAGATGCCTTCGGTGAGGGGTTAGGGGTATTTTATTGCAAAATGATCATGTGATTGCATACGAAATTAGAAATCTCAAGTTACATGAGTTGAAATATGCTCCCCATGACTTGGAGCTTATTGTCATTGTGTACACATTGCAAGTATGGAGACATTATCTTTTAGGGAATCCATTTGAGCTAAAAACAGACCACCTTGGGCTGAAATACATCTTCACGCAACCAAAATTGAATGTTAGACAACGAAGATGGTTATAATTTTTGTCTCAATATGATTTTGATATCAATTATATAAAAGGAAAATAAAATGGAGTGGCAGATGCGCTAAGTCATAGGAAGCACATTTTTGCCCTTGTAACCTTGAGAACTCAGTTTAAAGATGAGGTAAAGAAAGAAATGATAACAGATACCTATTATCAACAAGTCAAAGCAGCACTTGTTGCAGATTCCAATGATAAGAGATACAAAGGATTCATATTTGATAATGAAGGAATCCTAAAGTATGAAAATTGGGTTTATGTACCCTTGGAAAATGAATTAAGGAAGAAAGTGATAACTGAATTTCATAGTGCTCCTTATTTTGGACATCCTGGAGTGACTAAAATGCTTGTTGATGTAAAACAATAATATTTTTGGAAAGGGATGAAAAATAAATAGTTGATTATGTGTCTCATTTCTTATAATGTCAACATGTAAAGGTGAACATATACACCCGGTTGGATTGTTGTACCCTCACAACATTCCACAAGTATAAATGGCAAGTGATAAGCATGGATTTTGTTTAGGGGTTACCAATGTCTAAAAATAAACATGATGTCATTCTGGTTGTAGTTGACAAATTGATAAAGGTAGCTCATTTTATTCTAGGGAATCTAAAGGATGATTCACTGTTCTTGCAAAAAGATTCGTGCATGAGATTTTTAGACTACACGGTGTACCTGAGCTAATAATTTCTGATAGAGATCCAAGAATGACCTCATGTTTTTACAAAATTTAAATGCAGCCTTAGGAACAAAACTGAATTTCAATTCTGCATACCATCCGGAAATTGATTGACAAACTGAAAGAGTAAATTAGATAATGGAAGACATGCTTAGGATGTATTGTATGGATCAAGTAGTACAAGTGGGAAGAGTACCTTCCTTTGGTCAAATTTGTGTATAATAATACATACCATTCCTCTCTAAAAATGGCACCTTTCAAGCATTATATGGACAAAAGTGTAGAACACCTATTAGTTGGGACAACGTAGAAGATAGAGAGGTGATAGGACCTGAAATGCTTAATGAAATGGAACAATAAGTAAAATTAATTCGGGAATGATTGAAAGAAGCTTCCGATAAGAAGAAAAGTTATGCAAACCTAAAATGGGTTAATAGGAAATTTAAACTTGGTGATAAAGTCTTTTTAAGGTTCAAGCCTAAAAATAGTTCTATTTCTTTTGGTAAATCAGCCAAGTTGTCACCTCAATATGTTGGACCATTTGAAATTGTTGAAGTGATCAACCATGTGGCTTATCGATTAGCGTTGCCTCCCATATTGTCCAAAATGTATGATGTTTTTCATATTTCATTGCTTAAAAAGTATGTTTTATATTTTTCGCATGTGGTAAATTCAAATTCTTTCTGGTGCAATAGTCGGGGGGTCATCGTGGTTGAACCCGTAAGGGTGTTGAAACTCGCAAGTTACACTTGCGTAACAAGGATATAAGCTAATGCAAGGTCCAATGGGACCAATTTAATGAAGAAAGTGCAACTTGGGAGAATCTAGAAGACATAAAAATTACTTTTCCGCATTTTTTAAAAAAAAATTTACAATTTTCTATGAATCTATGATATTTTATGATTATTTTGATTGAAAAACTACTTTTAATTTTGTTGTTTTCAAGAAAAAACTTGAAAAGTGCTGATTACAACCAATATGAAATTTTGGAAACTTGATTATTGCAATTTTGTATTATATTGTTTGGATTAAAAATGATTGAAAAAGTGATTAATTACTTGTTTTACTTAAATTTGTTGTGGATTAGAGTGAATCATCGAGACAATGATGCTTTTAAGAGGGGAGGTATATAACGCCCCTATTGACTCATCAATTTCTTGTGATGACTATGATTGGTTTGACATGCTTCTATAGTGAATTGCATTCTACTTGGTATTCTTTTCTTGGACTGTATGTGAAAGCATTTCTATAGCATGTTGGGAAATGTAATTTTTACTCTATTGATCTAACATACTTGCATATCTTGGTTATTAAGATTTTGTACTTGATGATATGTTGTTAGATATGTATGATTGACTCTTATCAACTGTTGTTATTGTTTACCTTTGGTTTTGGTGATCATTTTGATAAGTTTGGGAACTCTGGGTACTTGGTCAATATGATATGGACTCTAGAGCGAAATAGTTTTGATATAGCTCAAGGTAAGATTTAGTGTGATTACTAATTATAAACAGCTTGGGTTTATACTTTAATAAGGTTGGGAATTAGTGTTATGAGCCTAAACTAAAGCCAAGGTAAATTTGATGTCATTCAAATAAGTGGTCTCAAAATAATGTGTTCGGTCTAATGTTGAACACATTTTCTTTTAGCTTTAAATTAAATGGCTAAGTTAAAATGGGACCCATTTGATTAATAATCATAGTTTATATTATAATATATATACCCATTTGATTAATAATCATAATGATATTTATATATATATATATATATCATGACTCATGTTTAATATGAGTAAAGTTTGAAATTTCCTAAACTAGAATCTAGAGCCGTCACGTGGATGGGAACTTATGTTTTGTGGAAAAGATATTAAAGGGATCGAATTTTGATTACTAAGGTTTATATGTATGGGGGCCTAAGATTAATATTGAAAACTAAGGACCTTGGATTCAAATTGATGGGTGAGTTATCACTAATTTTCTCTGTATGTACTCTACGATATATTTATTACTCTCATTAATGACACGGCTAGTGACATGGTGGAAAGCTAAGTTAAATTTGGGGACTCTTACTAAAGAGTTAGAAAACTAGGCTTACCATCGTTATTGTAGAAATAAGAACCTCTACGATAAATTTAATTTGAGTTAGGTGGTAGAGGAAATTGTGCTAAAACGCCACTTGTCCCTCATGCATTGAAATCCTCAAACAACGTAACATCACCTCATGGAAACATCAAAGGATTTTTGGGAGAAAATGAATGGTTTTCATTTCATTCTTTCTTTTGCATATTGGAGGTTTCTTTTTTGAGCTCTGCATGCTCTCCATTTTCACTATTTTTAGGGCAATCTCCTTGATTTAATCTTGCATTAAAATTTAATTGTTTGTGAGAAGTTCATGAGCGGCATTAGTGTTATGGGATCTATAACTATCAAGAAGATTATGGGGGTTTTGATTTTTGTTGAATTAATCCTTTAAGCGTGATTTGTGAAGGAAATTTTGGAGCGAGAAGGAAAAGAGGGATTGCAGACAATACAAACATGATACTTTCTTCTTCTTGAAAGTTTGTCTCAATTACTATTTGTATAATGGGGTTTCTGCAATAGATCTTGAGTTGAGTTATTTTGGGTGATCTTGTTATGGTTCTTGAATGATTTATTTGTGTTCATACATTCTTGATTCAGTTGTGTTTGGAATGTTGTTATGAGGTTTTAACTATTATCTTAAGTTACATTATTTTATATAGCCTATTAATGTCTCTGAAACTTCTAGGATGTAATAATCGAGTACCCAAAAATTCGGGGGTATTGTTTTCTCCTTATAAAATACTAGGATTAGACCTAGAAGCTCGTTATGTCATCGTTAAAATAATTAACAAGTTTGGTTGAAGGCTCATTAGGTCAATACATTTCCATGTGTAAATAGAGTAATATTATAAGTAGTTCTAGTTTTACCTAACATTTCAATATTGTGACTATAGGAAACTACCACTTATAATACAATGTGAACTATCCTAGGTATCTGTGGTTGATTCCTTTATTTTTAATTAAACCCTATATAAGGGGAATCACACTTCATTGCTTTGAGTCTACCATGGAAGTTTGTAGGATAACGATTATTGAATGTGTTGTGAAATATCTCTTTTGGGTTATAGCTTCTCTGTATATCTCGCACAGTTCCTCCCCTCGAAATATATATACACGTATATGAGGTCATGGTTGTAGGTTGTTCCTTCTTGCTTTATGATTGAATGATTGTAGTTTATATTTATGTATATATTTTTCTATGTAATTATTAATATAATCAAATGTGGAATATGTGAATGAATATAGTAGTATTCGATCTTTATGTTTGTGTTTATGATTCTATGTAATGATGGTATTAGAGAAACATTGACTAGATAATCAATGACCTATCAAGGACTTTTGAGGAAGTTAAGTTAAATTTTTTTAACCTTAAGGACGTCATGTTACTATCCTTCTATTATTTTGAATGATAATGATTGCAAATCATAGACTACTACATTGTAGTCGATGTAAGTACTAATGGAACCTTAGGTAGGGCCTAGGTATTTATTGACCTATTCATGGAAGTAAATGTGCCTTTTGGGGACTTAGTTGAATTACAGTAGACTATGAGAGACATATGATATGAAGGATGTCAATAGATAAATTCCTACTTTGTATTTTAGTAAATCTAAATCATATGATACTCTAATGTAAGGATTTGATATTTGTTATAATTTACTTTACAGTTATGTAAGTTATGAATAATTTAGTATATACTAATACAATCGATATCATTAGGAGAATGCAATATATATATATATATATATATATATATATATATATATATATATATATATATATATAATATATATATATGTATATATATATATATTATATATATAATATTTATATATATATATATATTGAACACTACTTGCATATAAATATGAGATTGGAATGAGATTTATATAATTGTCATGAATGTCATGATGTTGATAGTGTGGAAATGCTTGAATGCAATTATTGAAATAAAAATATTAAAATGTTTGAGAACAAATGGAGATACTATGTGACTATTACTTGAATTGGTGAGTGAAATTCGTCTAAATACGGTGCGAGATAAGAATATTATAAAGTTGTTATGCTAATGTGTTAAACTTTATTTTTGTGATGTCAAGTTTAGTAGTCTATAGATTGATTGAATGATTTTTAATATTGTGGTAATTCGATTACGTAAATATTAAATGACACAAATAGTTAAGATGGAAAAAGGATGTATCATGCCATTCTTTTAACCGATCGTTGTTAACAATTTTGTAAATGGACTACTTGAAATGTGAAAGACGGATGAAGTTAAAAGATTGCATTTGTTCATTTTGAAAAATGAAAGTTGAACTATATTACTTAATGTATTTATCATTAAATGAAGTGTCATTGTATTGATTTGATAAATTAGAGGCCAAGTTATCCTAATACAATTGTATCAATTCAAAAAAGGGAATTTATAAGAATTATTCTACCTTAGTCAATTAAGTTGTATATGTTTTGAAGAAAAAGAGAAATAAATAAGTTGTAGTTTTATCTATTCAAGTATTTGCTTGTTTAAGAATGTTAGATGAAATTTGTTGATCTTAATTGATTATGTGATTAGAAACTTATATGGATTAATGATACTATGATTAATGAGCAACTATTATTAGTATTTCCACATGCATACATTGTGATGGGAATGATAAACAAATCTAAATCTGCATAAGTTCATATATATTAAGTAATAAAAGCAGTGAGTTATACCATATTATGGTACTTCATTTGAGCACATAATAGAGTGTTATATTCATAATATTCTTGGATGAAAATAAGTTAGCATTTTGGATTGTTTCCTTACATAGAATTTAGTTAATAAATAGAAGGTTATTTTGTTAAATGGATCAAAGTATGAGATATTAGATTAATATAGTATGTAGACTTATATCTCGCAACTTGCAAACAAAATGTTCATGTTAGATTAACTCTAAACATGTAAATGATGTTTGTGAAACCCTCGTTAGATCCTTAGGCATGAAACCGACCATTGTGAGAGTATCACTGAAAATAGGGAATTGACCTGTCATAACACTTTTCCAACATAATAAAATAAGTATGACATTTCTAATGCATGGGTCATGGCATGCCAACTTCGGATGGAAGTTGTAGTCTAGGATTCATCGAATGACACATGCCATTATTTTAATGTTGTCATACAGCAGGTAACCCAAGTTTTCCCTTGGGCTCCATTTATTACATCTGTCGTAATCTTAAAAAGAAACTAGAGTTATGCTAAGTTGCGAAGGTTGTTGTCTGGTGAACGAATACATCGGTACCAACTTAAGTTGGCTATGAGGGATAAATATATTATGTAACGACTCAAGTCATTACATGAACTCTTTCTTTCCCATAGGCAACCTAAGTTGGCACAAACGTGTTCAACGTATAGGGTGAACAAGGTTGCACCTTTACATAACTTGGAATTAAAGTAATTTTAATTAAGCGATTTAATTACGAATAACAAGACCAAGTGATATAGTAATGGGAAATATTTCATAGACTTTGTGCAATCTAGAAACATATCATACAATGCATGACTCATAAACTTTAGCCAAAGTAGTGTATGGTAGTACACTGTCAGGTTCACCTAGTTCTAACTAAGTGTGTGATTTTGGATGGGATTCGATTGAATAAACCCAAGGTAGAAAATTTAAACAAACACTTGAAAATCAATTCCGAGAAGGGAACTAACAAGTATACTAAGTATACTGACTCGAAAGAATACGAATGGGGGATTGAGTAGGATCTAGTTATCCCATGCATATACACATGGTTAATTGATTTGTTATCAAAAGAATTGTAATTATATGATGCTGGATTTAAATTTTAGATTGTACATTCAATTCATTATGACTAAATTAGGAATTTAAAAAAAAACCACAAGTTATGATGTTAAAAAGTGGATGTTACAAATGGACTTAATGGGAATGAAACTTGGGTTGATGATTACAAACTACTTGTAACTCACCAATATCCCAAGACCTTGAGTCCTTTGGGGGAAGATTTTTACTTAGGATAAGGGTTTAATAGATTAAATAATGTGTGTGGTATGGAGTTAAGTGACTTATTTAATTTTATATCATTGAGAGATTGGTGTATGAGGATAGGGAAATTAGCGGTGCTGATTTTAGGTGTCTACACTTGCCCCTTTTTAAAGTGGTATGGTGTAGGCAAAGTGCTAGACAAAAACAATTTGTGATAGGTCGATTTGTTTTGTATGGGTGACTCCCCCTCAAACTAGGGGTGATTGCAACGTAGTGCAAGGATCACCATTTTGACAATTTGTTTTGGATTATTTTGAATGTGTGTGTTTCATTTTGATGTTTCCCAAGATTATGTATCAAAACAATAGGTGCTACCGTGGAATCAAGTGATAGGGGAACCAAAGGGTTTGTTTCCTATGGACATATGATATGAAGGGGTAGGATACAAGGATGGGGAATTCAATTGATAGGGGAACCAAAGGGTTCTTTCACTATGAACATATGACTTATTTGTGTTAAGTTTATAGATTAAATCCATGAGGATTGCTAGTTTGCAAGGATTTGGGGTCCTCAAAATGAGGTATTTTTTTGAAAAATGTGATAATGTTGTTGAAAATAATTGCTAGTTTTGAAAAAGGACGACTTAGGATATAAATTTCAAGATCGCTAGCGATTTAGGTCGATTACCGGTTATTAGGGTGAATCATTGGCAATTAAAGGAATCGACAATTCTGTAGAAAAATTTCATGGGCTATAAATAGCCGACCACTTTTTGAATAGTTCATTTTTACGATTTTCGACTTGGGAGAGAAAAATTGAGTGATTTTGGAGATATGGCTATGGTGGGATCATCTAGTAGGCAAAGGAGTACCACTTAGGAAGAGGTAGGTCCTATGTTTTGTTTTTGTTTGTTTTTAGCTAGTTTTTATTTTTGTTTTTCCTACCAGTAGAGAGGGCTTGTTTTAAAAATCTTTGGAATTACCAATGATTGGGTGGATCGCCAACGATTCATCTTGTTTATTAGCGATTGAGGGTAATTTATTACTAATGGATATTTTTGATAAAGTGTTGATGAAAACTAATTATAATTTATGTTCTTGTGTTTTATGAATGCAGGTGAAGGCCAAGCTGACCATTAGAGATAGGATTCCAGTGATACTTGATGAAATGAGGGAGGATATGTCATCGAAGATTGGGAACATGTGGATGGAGTGAGTTTTATGGGGATGTGTGATTATAGATGCATCCATAAACATCAAGGATTGTTGTTGGTGTTGATGGAGAGGTGGGATCTTGCCATCTATACTTTTTGGTTACCAACGGGTAAGATCACTTTCACCCTAGAGGATGTCCATAGGATCACCATCTTACCAGTCCAAGGGGTGTTTATTGTATAAACGAGGACACAAGGTAGGAGGTCATGAGGAGCTTGTATGGGGAGGATGTTGAGGATATGAGATACACCACGGGTGGGTTTTATTATCAAACTCTCTATTATGTAGAGAGGGAGGGTTGTACTTGAATGATGATGATGATTATGGGTATTTCATGTTTTTCTTTTCCTGACTCTAGTGTTGGTCGGTTTCACGGATGATGACATGGGTTTTACAGAGATGATGGATAATCATATAGTTTTGGCATGGGCCCCTACATTACAAGTGCAGATATATAGGGATTTATGGACTTGGTGGGTCCATAAGAGGTTTGGGGTTGACATTGCATTTTACTATAGTGTTGGGATTTTGAGCATATTGTTGTGACTCATCCTCATGGTTTACCATGGGGAGGTGTGGATATGATTGGGAGATTAGATGGCTTTATGAGATGGTGATATGATGGAGGACGATCTAGAGAGGATTTAAGAAGGAGGATCACTAAAGAGATATCCTCGCAAGTTTATAGGCCAGGGATGTATTATGGAGACCTTATATTAGATTTCTTATATGGGCTGGGTATGAGAGGGAGTTGAGTGCCACTCAACAGGAGTTATGGGTGTAGGTCCGATGTGGAAGAGAGTGGGAGCTTATTATGTTTGGGCATGTTAGACGTCAATTTGTTTTGATATAGGATGTGCCTGGTGATCCAGTTCCATATAGATAAGAAGATGGGGACTCGAGATACTCCCGAGGCATTTATGGGACCACATCTTGTTATACCTGATAAGGAGGGAGTCATGGACATGGATGAGCATAAGAACATGGTTACGATAGATTATGTGGGTGTGACCACGGGTTATAGGACATGGTGGATCTGGGGCATATGCCGAGCGGGAGGTAGTGCATTGATTTCGAGAGAGGTAAGAGGGTATGAGCTCATGTAGAGGAGGTGCACGAGGTAGTTAATGTTAGTGATGAGGAGGAGGATGGAGATATGGTAGCCTCGAGGAGGCCGGTATTACACATTTGATGGCCAAAAATGCCATAGTAGAGGAAGAGAGAGATAATTTGAGAGTGGAGCGTGATGGTTTGATTAGAGAGAGGGCTGGTTTGATTGGGGAGAGGGATTGAATTATAGTTGAGTGTGGTATTTTGAGGCAACAACTATCATAGGTGGAGGTTGATCGAGATAGATATAGACATCGTTGGGAGACTTTGAGACAAGCCCTTGGGATCACGGGGATGTCAATGTTAGGTGTTGAGCTAGTTGCTTGGGCTCAAACCAAGTGGTCAAATGGGACCACCCGGGAGAGTTATCTAGGCTCACTATAAGTCATTGTGGGAGGAGCTAGTTTAATATGAGGAGTTAGTGATACAAAACTTGCCCAATGTACTTCGTTATGCAGAACACGAGCTTAGTGAGGAGAAGCTCCTAGTGTTAGTGCAACGAGCATGGGTAAGGCACCTCGGGGTCCAGATGGATGAGGAATGAATAGAGGACCAGGACGGGGAGATGGTGTTGCATAGGGTGCAAGTGATTAGGGTGCTCAAGGGAGCATCGTACATTGTGGCAAGTTCTTTGCTAGCGTCAAGTTTACTAGATAAATGTGATATATTTTATTTTTATATGTATTACGTAACTTTCATAAAGACTTGATTTTGATGGTATAGACTTTGATACATGAAGATTATGTGAATTTTTATGATATATACAAACTTTGGATGTATATGTTTTTATAAAGATGTTTGATGGGTTTGACTCTATATTCATGTGTTGATTATTTATGGTGTGTTTTGATTATATTTAATTATTGATGGTTTGAGATTGATTTTGATGTTATATAGATGTCATTTATGCTTTGAATTTCTATGCATTATTATCTTATGAATGTAATGGTTAGAAATGATGCTTTTAGATTAACTTATGGATAACAACTTCTAATGTTTCCAAAATATTCCCTAATCATAGATACGAGTAAATGTGGAAATATTACTTTATACTGGATTTGATATATATATGATGGTAAAATGTAGGAACAAAGGCTCTTGCACTTTTAGCCTTTACAAATGTTAACATATGAGTATCAATGGGAAGTGACAAGTGAAATCTAGGACACCGGTGGAATGGAATGTGTATCTTTTCAAACATGAGAAGGGTAAACCTATACGGGTTATGTGGGAGTATAAGTTCTCCTCGTAATAGTTTTATAAGGATGCTACCCCAGCTATATGTATATTTGTTGATATAAACTTCGATGTGGGAAGTTTTCTTTGTGACAGAAGGTTGATCAATACGGGGAAGCCTTCATTGGATGCTTTTGTATATTTGAATTCTTTTTAAGGTTGATCGATGCGGGACACCTTTTTATATAAGTATCCATCCTTCGTGGTAGTGGTATACAATTTTTACATTTTTATTTGGATAGTCGTCCTTCAAGGTAGTGGTCTATGATTTATGATAGCTAACTATCCTTTGAGGGATCAATCTACTTATTTTTGATAACATGATTTTTAATAGTTGTCCTTTGGGGGATCGGTTTATTATTATGATGCATCCACTAATATTTTTATTGACTTTTTATGCTTTGAAGCATACCTTACTAGACCATTTTAAGGAGGGCAAAAGGTATATGCATAAACCACACATGTTGTCCCCATCGATGTTTTAGTTGGTAGAAAAGGAAGGAGAGTTCAATGATTGTGGGGTTCTTACTAAGGAGGAACTTATCCATAAGAGAAAGATGCGAACAGATCCATGGTGTTCATATTTAAGGTTATGCAAAGACAATGATGAAAAACCACATACTTTCAAAATCATTACAAATGATTAGATGGTGGATTTGATGGATGAAGTAAATATTTAGATGAAAATATTGTCATGATAGTTGATAATGTTAACATGATAGAAAGGTTATAATTGTAAGGTGTTCAAGGGTTCCTTTTTAGGTGTACCATCAAGGGAAGCTAAATGATAAGCTCTCAACCCATATTTGTGAGTTATGATATATGGACTAATCCAATTAGGGGAAAAATTTCCACGTTTACTCATTTCCAGAGTAGTGACATTTTGATTTTCTTTAAGGAAAAGATCACCAATGTTAAATTCACATTCTTTTACATGTTTTTATACATGTGTTTAATTTGCTATTGATATATGTGATGATGTTCAAGGGTTGTTAAGAATTTTTCATCTAATAATTCTAACTATGATAGGAATTTTTGATAATAATCTTCAATAGGGATAAAGTCTCCGAGAGATACATGAAGTGATGGAATTTTAACTTCAAGGGGTAAAACCACCTCAGATCCATAGACTAATGAGAAGGGCATAACACCTATAGGAGTATGGATACTAGTTCAATAAGCCAAGAGAGCAAATGGGGTTTGGAGATGCCAATTACTACCTGCTTTGTCGATGGTTTTCATGAGGATTTTATTAAGTGTTTTGTTATAAGCTTCAGCTTGTCCATTTTCTTGAGGATAGTATGGTGATGAAAAACTAAGTTTGATATTGAAGATGTCATGCAAAGTTTCTTAACATCCTTATTTTTGAAGGATTTTCCATAATCTGTGACAAGTTTGTGAGGGATGCCAAAGCCACATGATATCTGATAAAATAAATCGATGATTTTATTATCTTTATCGAGAATTTAAGGGAATGGCTTCTACTAATTTATTGAAGTATTCAAGTGGATGTGATGATAGAGTGATGTTGTTGTGATGAACAAGTATTGATAGTCTTGATGAGGTCTAGAGCCCATTGTGAAAAGGCCATAGGTCTTGAGAAGGTTACACAACTTGACTGGGGATGTGAGTGAGATTTGATTGTTGTTGACATTTGATATATTTCATAATGTATGGACAACAATATTGATTGATAGTAGGCCAATAATAGCCTAGTCAAAAGACACACTTAGCGAAAATGGTACCATTGAAATTTCCACCACATATACCATCATGAACTTCTTGGATGGATTTAGTAAACTCATGATATTTAAGTAATCTTAGCAATAGGCAATAAAATCCACATTTATAAATGATACCACCTACGATGACATATCGGGTGTTATCTTTGAAAAAGGATCACTTAGCATTTTTGATAGATAAGGAGGAATTTTAGATTTCGAAAGATATTCAAATGTTGGAGTGTACCAAAATTCAATTGGATTTTTTTCAATGATATTAATGGATGGGAATTCATTTCAGCGGGATGGTTGATTAAGTCTATAGAAAATGACAAATAGTTTAAATTTTTTAGTCGATTCTTTAGTTGACAAGAAGATGAAGGAGGATAAGGAAGCCATAGCATCTACAAACTTGTTGGAGGATCGTGGGACTATTTAAATGGTGTAATGATCGAAGGCTTCCAGGAGGAATTTAACAACAAATTTATATTTTTTTAGAATTTCATTTTTACATTGATAAATTCCTTTGATTTGATTAATGACAAGTTGCGAGTCTCCATAGATATCTAAAATTTGAACACCAATCATGAGGGTAGTTTGAATACCTATGATTAAAGCTTTGTATTCTACCATGTTTTAGGCACATGTGAATTTTAATTTGAAATCTAAAGGGATGGAAATCACCTGGGGAGGTATAATTACGATATCGGCCCCTCCCCCTTGCTGGCATTTAGATCCGTCATAGAAGAGAGTCATTTTGATAGGGGTGAACTCTTGATTGATGATGGTTTTGATAGACTCATCGGAAATTATTCGTGAGGTGGTTGGTTATCTAGAAGGGGAGCCTCAAAGAGCTTATACGTGATGTATTTTCCTTTAATGTACTTGGTGGGTTAAATTAAAGATCAAACTCATTCATAAGCATAAGCCATTGAGTGATATGGCCATTGTGATTTAGTTTTGAGTGCATAGTTTTATGTTGGTTAAAACTAGTAACGGCATAAGTCTTGTGATTAAATAGATATTGGTGTAGTTTGGAAGATTTACGAAGTACAAGGAATAACAAAACTTTTCGACTTTGGTGTAATGGGTTTCATATTCATGTAGGGTATGAATTATGTAATAAACAACCTGTTCATGACCCTAATCATCTCGTTAAGTGAGCATGTCACCTAAGGCGTGGTTTGTGGTAGATATGTGAAGTTAGAACAACTCCCCCTCAAAAGGAGGCATGATCACGGGTGGTGATAAGAGATATTGTTTAAGTTCATTGAAGGCTTTTTGACAAATGAGGTTCCATTTAAAGTCCACATCTTCAAGAAGAAGGTGGTTGAAGGGTTGACAATGATTGGATAGTTGTGATTTAAAATGATAGATAGATTGAAGCTTTCCCGGAGGCTATGAATCTGTTTGATATTGGTAGGTGGAAGTAATTCAATGATAGATTGATTTTAGTGGTATCTACTTCAATGCCTTAGATGGATATGATGAACCCTAGAAGTTTACCAGTAAGAACACTAAAGACACATTTAGTGGGATTAAGACAAAGGAATTATTGAATGAGATAGGTGAAGATAACATCAAGGATAGATAAATGATCCCCGCATTGATTTGATTTTCCTAAAATATCATCTACATAGTCTTCAATGGTTTTGTGGATAAGGTCGTGAAAGATGTATGTCATGGCACGTTGGTACATGGCCCCAAATTTTTTGAGTCCGAAGGGCATAACACGGTAGCATAAATTAACCCAAGGAGTGATGAATAATGTTTTGTGTTGATCGTTAGTGGTGATAATGATTTAATTGTAACCAGAGAATATATTTGTTAAGGAAAGTATCTCATGGCGGCTATTAGATCGCGAGTTGATTGATATTTGGAAGAGGGAAGTCATCTATGGGAAAAGTGAGGTTGAGATCACAAAATTCAGTACAAATGCGTAACTTTCCGAGGCCTTGGTTATAGGAACAATGTTAGAGACCCATTGTGTATAGTCAATGGGTATGATGAAGTTAGAAAAGAACAAGCGTTGTAATTCTTCTTTGATGAGAAGAGCTACGCGAGGGTGCATCCTATGTAACTTGCGTTTGACAAACATGGCATTGGGGTAAGTGATGATGTTATGGACTACAATATTGAGATCATACTTGGTATTTCACAATATGACAAAGAAAAATCTTGACTATACTTTGATAAGAAAGTAGTGAAGTCATGTAACTCCTTAGGATATAAATATTGGCCAACTTTAACTATGTGAGGGTCACATGGAGTTCCTATATTAACGTCGATGGTGGATTCATTGAGAAGAATTAAAGTGTCGAGTGGTAAGGTTTTACGAAGGAAATGATCCTCCACTCCCATATGGGAAATAATGGTTTGATCGTCTTGACATTGAAGGCTATTGATGGTGGGTGAATCCTCTTCGATCATTTCAAGCTAGATGAGAGGAAGGATTCTAATGTCATGATTAATATGATAATTCAATGGTCTTAATGTAATATTATTGACTAAAAAAAGTTATGAGGAATAAAAATGGTATTGTCTGTATCCATAAGGTCATCTTGTGTGGATGAAGAAGATGGTTCTGACTCAATGATGGTTTTTGATGTGGTATGCGTGGAGGGTTCGAAGTGGATTTTTTGTAACCTATCCCATAATTTTCATATGGTTTGCAAGAATGACCAAATATTAGGCTATGGATTCCCTGTTCATAAGGTCTAAGCCTAAATCCTTTCTAGGCGTAACGGTGAAGATACATCTGCGGTGGAGGCTTGATCATATAGAGATTTGAAGTATGAGAGGAAAGTCTCGACATGGGGTTGATAGGTAGGTTATGTAGAAGGAACTCAACTCCTTTATAGATAAGGTTTGTTTTAAGATGTGGAGGGCCGTATGGGTAAAATTTTTTTTAGGTCTACCATAAGTTTTAGGTGTGGGAAGTAAATTAAGCGTAAGGAGACGGTACTCCCCAATGAGAGACATTTCATAACATCGTCAATGGAAGAGTCATTTGGTAACTTAGATGATAGGATGGATGAGACAATAGATGATTTGTTAGACCGGCCCAAGATTGATTTAAGAATAAGCACATCATTCAAACAATATTTCATATTATAGGCTCTGAAGGGATTAGGATCTGGGAACAGTAAAGGTTTTACCTTCATGTTCATATTTAAGACAACAATGAAGTATGTATAGAATACAATGCATGGCATGAATCCAAGGTTGTCCAAATAGTATGTTATAATGGAACTCTTCTTCTACAATATAGAAGAGCTTAGGGAGGGTTTTGACGCTGAATTTAAGAGGTAAGATGTTTGTACTTAGTGTGGAAGCTATGGTGTCATTGAAGGCTTGAAGTACAACCGTGTTTGATAGATAATGATATTAGGAATTTGAAGTTGATTGAAGGCATATGATGATATGATATTGTTGCTGGCACCATTATTGATCATAACCCTATTAATGAGGATGTTGTTGAGTTGGGTGGTGATAAAGAGAGGCAGGTCATGTTATTTTGGTTGCAAGGATGGTATTTACGAATTATCAAAGGCTATGGACAAGGATTTCTAGAGCATGAAAACAATATTTGAAAATATTTTTGGATCATCCGAGGGTGTGGATATAGATTATACGGATTCAATCATGGCTTTTTTGTGTGAGGGTGAAGTTTGGAACAAATCATAAAGAGTCATTTAGACTAGAGCTTGGCATAGTTATTTGATGAAATTTTTTATACGATTGTGGTGGCTTGTGTAGAAGGAGTGGCAATGATGGTTACTTTATCTTTGATAGAAAATGTTTGATTATATAGATCTGGAGCAAGTGGAACAATGAATTTGGACTTATCTTGGTCATGTGTGTGAGGTTCATGCATACGTACTCTTGTGGTGATACATATTGCGTTATTTTTGTGGGGATGAGTATTCTAGGAAGGGCCTTCATTTTTAGCTCCTGTGGACGTAGATTAGGGTTTAGATGTAGTGGTTGTGGGTGTTTTATGAGCCATTTTTAATTTTTGTAGCTCTGAGGGAAGAATACCTCTATTTTTAAGGCTTTTGATGGCAGCATGAAGGGCTTTACAATCTTCCATGTGATGACCTATTGTGTGATGATAATCACAAAAGGATTTAAAGTTGTACCAAGATGACTTCCATCCCGAGATCTAGATGGTTTAATGGGAGGTAAAGTTATGATGGATTATTGAAGGAGCCTTTAAAATTTTAACTCATAATATCCTTATAAGGCGGAAGTTAAAGGAGATGATGAATCTTTTTATTTATCATATGTGGAAGACACTACCTTTGGTTTGGTTTCTTTAGATGCGAGACTAAGGAAATCTCTTTGATTATGCAACAATGATGGGTAATTTGGATGAAGGATGTGGACCTAAAATGGAGGGCATGGGGTTTAATTTATGTGTTGAATGATTAATAGGATGATGCATCACAATGATTGGATTTTTAGATGTGAGAGTGTGTGGTTATATGATAGGTCTACGGGATTTAGATAAGTGATATTGGGTGACATGATCATGATATCAACTTTTCACAATTTGTATAATGGGTTGTTTTTGTAAATCTTGTGAAGATCTCATAGAGGAAATTGATATGGGTAGGGTAGACATAGATGAAGATGTTTTTGTTTATGTGACAGGGCTAGCATAGGTGTTTGTTTTTATTGATACTTGATGGGTTGTTTCTATGGTTGAGCTCTTAGCACACAACTTTGAGATGTCGATTCTATAACTATGTTGATGGTGTGATTAGCTTGAATGTTATTATATTGTGGTTTCTTGGTAGATGGGGCATGATTAGGGAATGGTTGTTTAAACACATCCATTTTTTGATTTTGAGGTACATTAGGATTCTCTAATTGGAACTCACCTTTGTCAATAATATCTTGGAGAGTATTTAAAAATGAATGATACCTTTTGATATCATGGCCTTTGACCATATGGTATTTACAATAATCATTTTCTCTGTACCAAGAGGGTTTTGAAATGAATGTATCAATGGGGTAGATGGGAGGAAGAGTGATCATTTTGGAAGCTAGGAGTTTATAAAATATTGCACTATATGATTCTCCCATGGGGGTATAATTACGTTGAAGGTGAGAGAAGTTGGTGGTCGAACATTCTTTGGAGGTGGATTTTATGACTAATGCATTGGTTAATGATTTTGAGTTGTCCTAAATAGAAGATGGTTTGGATGAAAACTCGGGTTTTGGATTTTTCGACCTAAGTTTAACTCTACCTTCCTCAAGAGCATGAAGCTCAAGTTTACGAACCATTGTAAAGGCTTCATCAAATGTTTGGAAAGATTGGATTTTTAGTGTAGATGAGATGTGTTTGGCACAAGAGTGAGAGAATAACTCTATAAGCTCAGTTTGTGGGAGGGAAAATGACAATTTATTGACAATACCCCTCCAACGGGCTACAAAGTCTACAATAGACTCATCTTAAAATTGTTTGATTGTGTATAAGTCGGTGATAGTGATTTTATGGGTGATATTGATTGATAAATGTTCTAGAAGAATTTTAGCGAGATGAGAGAATGAGAAAATCAAATATTTTGGAATGTTGTTATACCAATCTAAAGCAAGGACCGATTAAAGACATGGGGAATGTTCTCAACATTAAGTCTTGATCATGGGCTATAAGGTAGTAGACACGAAGGAAGTCCGAAAGGTGCTCTGAGGGTATTCCTTGTTGTAGAATTTGAGGAACTTAGGAAGTTCCCAGTGAGGAGGATAAGATTTGTATAATATTAATGGGTGGATAGGTTCATTGCATATTTTTTCATATGATAGAGTGTTATTAGGACTTGTAGAAGCGGTTTCAAGACTAGATATTCTATTTATTAAAGCTTATAGGGGGTTTGTTAGTGGTTGCGGTTGTATATTGGATGAGGATGGCCCGGGTTGATTAAATGATAATTTATTAGGTTGATATTGTTGAGGGATATTTTGTTGAAAGGGAATGTTTTGTTGAGGAATGTTTGTAGGGATATTATAAGTGGGTTATGAAACTAATGGTTGTGAAGGTTGAATATATTGATATTGGATGGGCATGGATGTGTTTAGAAGAGGTTTTGATTTTTGAGGTGTGTACTGAAGAGGTGTAGATGTGTGAAAGAGGGGTTGAGAGTATTGATATGACTATTGAAAGGGGGTGGAAGTGTGGACAAGGGGTTGTGATTGTTAAAACATGTATTGAGAGAAAATAAGTGGTTGTGATTTTTGAGGTATGTGTTGAGAGATAGTAAGTGGTTATGATTGTTGAGATGTGTTTTGAGATAAAGTAAGTGGCTATGATTGTCGAGGCAAGTGTTGAGAGAAAAATTATGAAATAGGTGGGGTCGATGATTGTTGTGAAATATGATAGGTGTTGGCAATAGAATTGGTGTTGATGAATGGTATAGATATAGGGATACACATGGTAATGTTTTAGATGGGTGGTGTAGTTTGTTGTGAGGGAAATGGCATTTGAGACACACTTGTAGGGATAGTGGAAGAAATAACAGGAGGTTTCTAGATAGTAGAGGTAACTAGTGGAGTTGTAGTGGATGAAGAATCATTGGCGTTGTTTTGAGATGATGTGGAACTAGTCAAAATACCTAGTGAAGATGTAGATTGTTGATTAGTTGTATCTTGTGAGGAGATGAAATTAAGCTTAAAAGTGAATGATAGGAGTTGAAGACATAAATTTGGGTGGTTCGATTGGCTACTAGTGGGATATGGGTGCACATGTTATATGACCAATTCATGGGTAGGATCAATAATATGGGAATAAGCACGCAAGGGGTCAAGTACATGAGGTCTTGTTTTAGGTGTGAATGGTTGGAGCTAAACACCCCGGGAAATAAGGTATGTGTTAAGGGTAATGGGGTTTGAATCCAAGATTTCATAAAATAAAAGATCCCCGTCATCGAAGAAAGGAGGACTAGGTGGATTGGGTATTTCAGATGATTCAGATTGGATACTAGGAGAATGAGGTTGTTCTTGAACTTTTGATCGGGCGATAGAGTAGCTCATCGTTGTTCTAGTAAATGTGAGACATCTTCAATGTGTGTTTAAATATTTTTAATAGATCTATGGAATTTTCTATCATAGTTTTGGAGGTTTGGCTACAAAATTGTTGTCTTGTAGTAACCATGAAAGAAAACAATCACCTAAAATGGAAAATAAATCTAGATTCGTGGATTATAAAAAAATTCAAATCACATAGAATGATTCTTTTTATTATCTTAATTATTTAAGAAAGAAAGTATGAAATGTGTAAAATGGCTGATCGGGTCCTAGGAAGTGGTAGTCTGTGGATGGTTTCAGGTGATGTTTATAGTTGGATTCCTCGATATACCCAAAGGTATGTGAGGCCCAAATCTATTTTGGTTCCTCTACGGGGGACTAGTATATGGGCCTACCCCTCACCTCACGATCCCTCATCGATAAGGAAGTCAAGTTCTTAGCCAATACACCGATAAAAATTATTTATACTTGGTTATAACACCAAATTAGATTCTCCTCTTGGTGATCAAATCCAATTAGGTCCACCTGGGTAGAAATGTTCTTATGAAAATTGCATTTGATGTGATTTGGTTGTGTGTGGGGAGATTAAGTGAATGCAATCTATTAACCTCCTAATTAAACTATGTGATAAAAAAGAATGAGAGGTTCATTTTAAACCCAAAAGAAAGATTGATTTTGAAGAGGACAAAAACAAGAATGCAAAGTGCTTTGAAAGAAACATAAAGGAAATAAACACACTTATAAAACATTTCCTTTTATTTTCTTGATTTTTTAAGCTTTTAAGCATAAAAAAATAGCAAGAAAAATCTCCTAGAATAAAAACCTGTAAGGGTTAGCGGAAAATAGAAGATAGAAAGAGAAAATTATGTCGAGGTTGGATGATTGAGTAATCGAAGCATTCACAAATATCGTTGGTGATTGATAAAAATCATTGATGATGTTAGTGTAGGTTATTATTTATCCTTTTATTTGTTTATTAGGATAATTATTGCACTTATGTTAGACCTACACTTGGTGGGTTAGCTTGCTTAGGTATACTAGTTGTGTTGAGTTATTTTACTAGTTTTGTTGAGTTAGCTTCTCATTTATGTGGAGTTAGCTTACTAGTCTTGTGTAGTTAACTTGACTACCAAGATCGATTAGTGAGAGTCCTTCACCACCGATCTAGGTAGTAGTTTCACTTCCCTCCCCCTATATGTACATCCTTCTTATTGAGAAATGTAAGACAATGTAATGTAATTCAATTCTAATGTAGTGAGAATAATGGATTATGATGAATTTCCATATATGTTATAATAGCTCTTCTATTTTGCAAATCTAATGTCGTGTGTTATTATCATCCGAGATCTTCGCGGCTTGGAACAATATTATTATCATTCATTTCAAGTGATTCACACCAATTTGGCGATTAAAGAGTAAAAGGCCTAAAATGAATGAAAATTTGATTTAAATGAAATAAAAGGGGACAATGGTCCCACCGAGCATGCCATAATGTACAAGAGAATTATTGCTTTCTAACTTTAAGTTAATGAAGTGAAATAAAAAAAAATGACCTCAAAGGATGGCGGGGTTTACCGATACTGTGATGATGGATGTTGATGCTTGATGAATGAGAGATCCTTCTTCATGTGCCGATGAAGGAACCTACAAGTCAAAGACAACTAAATAAGATAGAATTAGATAAATGGATAAACGAGCTACTCGGTAAAGGCCAATTCCAGGAATCTAAAGAGAATTCCTTGGAGGATGTTAGCTCGCTTATAGACAATTAAGTAGATTGATAAAAATGATAGAAAGAAAAGGATGAAAAAGATATATAGATAATAGACAAGAAGCTTTATAACTCGGGGTTGAAGAGTAGGTATTATATAGCTTCAAAGGTATCCCAAGTAAGGTTGGATGTGATCTAAACATACTTAAAGTAATCATACCAAAAATTCCTCAATCTCTTTTTGAATATAGTGGAGAAATTCGATTTGGTCTTCGATGTCCTCTATGTCAACGAAAAATTGGATTACACATAATGTCAACTCATGTAGGGTGTTGTATTTTTCCCAAAAGAAGGGATGCTAAACTATAGGGAGATCGTAAATGCTTGTGATTTGGATGATAAGGGCCCGAACTACAATCTAACGTGAAGCCATGCTCGCATGAGGAACAAGTTAAATGTACATAGGTTGATAAAAAGTGATGATAAAATGATAAAAGGAATTAATTGACAGGATCACCGATGATTCATGCCGATTGCTAGCCATTCGAGGTAATCACTAGCAATTATTGTTAAAAGGATAACTTTGCTAAAAATGATTAAAAAGGCTCTAAAATGATAATTTTGATTATTTTCATGCTTATATGAATGGTAAATGATAACATAAAATAGGGGAATACCTTTAGGTGTGTACTTTCACTTGCCCAAAAATTTGTATATTTTTACCAAATTTTAAAAAATTGGGAAAGTTATTCCTTTATAAGGTCTTTGTTTTCCTTTGTGAAGTTTAAAAGAAAAATAAATTCTCAACAATTAGTCAATTTTCAAACTTTTGAGTTTTGGGACCTTTACCTTGTATTACGAGTGTTTCGGGTTTTGGTGTCCTGCATGTCCCACGAACCTTTGGGATCCTTGTTCCCCAATTTCCTTTTTTTCCTACAAGCCTTACCGACTTGCAAACTATTGCTCAAATGTGTCTAAGTCCTCTTCGAGTTGCAAATTTTTGGGGTGACGGAGAACTTGTGTCCCCGTGTCCCATGGAGCGTTTGTGTATCCTTCTCCCGACTTACCCTCTTTCCATTACAAGCCGGTGTAGTGTGGATATTTCAGCTTATTTTGTCTCGACATCTTAGGTGCGGTTGGGTCCTCGTTCCCCACAAACCCACATTTGTCACATTAAATTCATTATCTATCTGTTGTAGAAACTTTGGCCTTTTGTGTCCCAAACGTCCCATACAACTTTGGGCCTCCTGTGCTTCATTTCTCCATCATATCTGCACTATATAAGTGCATGTTGACATCCAGTGTTTTAAGTTCCACATTCTCCATGAACCATTAATGCCTTCATTAATACCCTCCACCTAATTTCTCCAAACGGGATGATATAAAACGGGGAGAGTTAGTCATTGTCACCATTGTAACCACAGTCTAAGCTACGCACATTTTGTTCCAAATAATTTATAGTTGTAACACAAGCCTGCCTTAGCCATTTACAAAAATTCTAAGTGTGTCTTGTCCCTGAGAAGGTTTCCATCCATCCAAGTGATCAAAGGTAGAGTTTTCATAGCCTACTATGAGCTTTCTGAGCTAATTTGGTCTTGTGCCCTACCACATTATCATTCTCAAAGCAATTATTCTATCTTCTAAATTGTTGTTTCTTAACTCCTTTTCCCATAATGAAGATTCATTTCAAAGGTCATGAGCATATTTATTCTCTCGATACCTCTATGCCCGACATAAGGGACACCGATGTGCAACATTTGGATGTTAATGAATTATGGGCATGAATTAATGATGTTAATCATTTTCCGTGGCTCACTCATCAAATATTTTGGGATAGCATATGCTAGAGGATTCCTTGTCTCAGTTCAATGTGTAGATACGGTTATGTCCTATGGTTCCCATTTTAACCTTGACACAAAATAAATCACAGACCCCAAGGGCCAAGTGATTTCCAAACTAGACGTGGGATGTATCAATGCTGCCCTTGGGATTCCATTTTTGAAGATTCAAATGTTCTCACTATGGCACAAGCCCAATAGTTGTTTGATCAAAACCGACAAATATAAACACATGGTGGCTAAGTCTTGGTTCAAGGTCCCAAAGAAAGGAGCTTCTAGGTTGCCTAAAGATTTATATAGAAGTGATTTCAAGGAAGAAATTTCAGACATCATCACTCTTTTGGCCAAGATAATGGGGCTTCCTACAAGAAATGAGTTCCACTTTTGGATGTGCCCATACATAAATATCATATGTGAAGGAAAACAAAATTTGAATTGGGGAGAAATCATTTGTAAAAATGAGTGAGTAATTGGCTAATGTTTAGAGGACGAATGCCTTCTACATGACCTCCTATTTGATGCATACTATTGGGGCACATAAAGAATGGTTGTCTCTCCCTAGAAGAAAATAAAAATAATTCCCCAGTATATGAATACTACTAAAAATTAACTTTGAAGAATAGTAATCACCATTTTAGGAGAGTTAATGATGGCTTCACTATGTACATTGTCAGGATTCTAGAGGGTAATACAACTAAAAGGTTTTACTGATGAAGCCAAATTATTGATTTCCACCTATGACAACTACTTTATTTAGTTCAGAAAGTTCTCTATATTAGGTTAGCATGGGCCCCCTTTAAGCTTTTGATGTTTTGTAGTGAAAAATTTCTCTAGTAAAGATTTGCAGACAACTTGATAAGCTACATAGAACCTACAAATACAAGAAGATAAGCTGGGTTTCAATTCCTTATCACTCGTGTAATTATACTTGCAAGATTGCCTTGGATGCTCAAAATATTGAAAGGATAGTCGTTGCTTTCAATTTTCATTTCTTTCATAAAATAACTTGTTTTGATCTCAAGGGCTTCATCGCCAATAATGTCAGAATGTCCTTTTATCACCTTCTGATGTAGAAGATTATTGCGTAGATTGCTCAAATGATTATGAGGCAAGAAGAAGGTACTATGGCCAACTCTCTTTGCAACAAATCAAATACTTTGGCATCTACAAAGTACCAGAGGACCTGCAAGATGATGATGAAGACCTACAATATCTTGAGTATAACAAGACTATAAGGCACACTCCTCTTGACACCATTGATTGGTTCAAGAAGGAAAAGGATAATTTGCAAGAAATCATCAACCTAGTCTTGGTCAGAACCAAGGTTTGGTTTGATAGAAAAATGAAAATGTATAAAGTGGAAATATTTTGGTATCATTCCCAAGAAGTTTATGTCCCATAGAGAAGTTCTTACCTCAACATCTGAAGCACACACTCAATTAGATCCTTCTCCTCTTAAATATTCAACTTTGTGTATACCAAGAAAGTAAATTCTAAAAAGGATGAGAAGGAAGAAGAATTGATTGAAGAAGAAGACACTCAACCCCTTTCTCCCAAGAAAATAGAGGTAGCCATGGTAGTTGAACAAATCATTGATCTTTCAGAGGAAGGGAAAGAATCAGAAGGTCAAGGAGAAGAAGAAGAAAGTAATCAATAAGGGGAAGCACTAAAAAGGAAGATGAGGTGGAAGACAAACAAGAGAGTGTGAAATCAAAGGATAAAACAAAAACACTCTAGAGACTCTTGCCAAGGAGATGCCTGTTTCTAGCATTGGAACATCTATAGTGGAAGTGTCAGCTACACAAACCATGGGTTCAATGAGTACTCTTGCATTAGGTCCTCTTTCTCCTCCTCCTTCCAGTACCACTTTTACTTAGGTGTAGCCCTTCATTGATAGTAATAAAACAAATTCCTCATTCGAGATAATTGCTCCCAAGTTTGATGTTGTAGCTTCCTTATTAGGCACAACTCCTACCCCATCTGCCAAGAAGGCCAAAACCACATCTAGGTTAGTGTCTGATTCTAAAGGCTAGCAATTTTTAGAGATTTCCAAACCTAGGACTGAGAAAGATGAGAAATATTTGGCTTTGAATGACTTGGAATTGACAAGGATACCATTGGGTGAGTCCACTCCTAAAAGTGAGGTCCACAACCTAAAGGAAACTGTGTCAAAGGTAATAGAAAGAGTGGAGAAAGGTAAGAAAACACATGATTAGTTGGAAGAACATGTGCAGATCCTCTCTAACTTCATTAGATCCATGTTGGCTAGTGACAAGGTTTTAGACCCAGCTCCTCTCACTTCAATGCCACCTCTTGTTGTACTGACCAATGAAGAGGTACAGAACATCAAGGACATTCATAAACATGCCTCTTATGGAAAAGCAATAGAAGCTATGGTGGAGGATATGGTGGAGTATATGTTAATATTTGTCTTAACATTTCTTACATTTCATAGAAGAAGCATGTAAACCCTATGATAACACTTGTTCGAGTCTAGTAGAATCTCACCGAACCACCTGCAAGCCTTGAGAAAGAACTCAAATTGTGGAAAGAGTGCATACATGATCTGAGAAAGATGTGTACTACTGATGAACATATTATCATTACCATTGGAATATTTGATGACACAAAGAATAATTTGTCCAAGAAATGGGTGTATAGTGTAGATTGGAAGATAAGTTTTCTAGAAGAAGACATTGTTGAATTAAAGAGCTCATTGCAAAAGGGGGAGGCCTTTAAAAATTGTGTGTTGGATGGCTTTTGAGATCTTCATTGTCAGTTCCTTAAAGAATACTTTGTTGGGAGAAACACAATGTAGAACATCGAGGAAGAGTTAAAAACACTTATCAAGGAAGAATTATTTAAAGTTGATAGTATCACCAAAGAAAATATGAAAGAAGTCGTGCATTACAAGCTACACTCATTGAGGAAAACAAAGGTTTCTCACAAAATTTAGACTTCTGGGAAGAGATGGAAGGTTTCCTAAATAATTTGGACAAATGTTGCTGCAAATACTACTATTCCCTAAGGCATGGAGATTGCTGGAGCACTGGTCAAGTTTAGAAACCAAATACTCAAGATGAAGACAATGGGGACATCCTCTTCAAACATTCCCTTGACTAGTGCATGAACCTTTCTTTTAATTTCTCTTATATTTCAAAGTTGGCATTATTGTAATGATGTAATTTGTAATTAGGACCAACTTAAGAGATGATACTTTTGATTAAAGTATTAATGCTTAATTAAAAGAAAGGAAACTAAAGAGACTTAATTTTGTAACTTCCCAAGTAGCTATAAATGAACTCATCTTCCATTTGGAGGGTTGTTGAATCTTGATGTTTTGGAATGTAAAAGTACATAACCACTAAGTATCAATACAAATGAAGTTCTTTTACATCTTTTTTTGTATTCTTCCATTTCTACTCTCTACCTAATGAATGTGGATTTTATATATTTGGATATGAAACTTTGTGTTCACTCAATTGATGTTATGCTTTGAACTTTGTGTCTATTGCATATATGTCATGTATATATATATATATTCACATGTTCTTGAAATCTCATGCATGCATAAATAGGATATTACTCTGTAATCTATATATTTGAAAGTGTTGCCATCTCCATTCCCAAGATCATTAATTATTCTATATATATATATATATATATATATATATATATATATATATATATATATATATATATATATATTACTCTGTAATCTATATATCTGAAAGTGCTGCCATCTCCATTCCCAAGATCATTAATTATTCTACATCCTTTTCTTCTGTATTGAGAATTATTAAATATGAATACATTTAATACATCAAGATCCTCATTCAGATATTAGTAGTTTGTATATTTGTAAATAAATAGGTTTTTCTTTCTTTTGGTGAATAAGGGAACCTCTCCCATAAAGAGGAGGGACTGTTGTCCCCAAAATTATTTCTTGCAATAAGATTCAAAATTTTCAACCAACAAAGTGTGGAAAATGAGATAAATGATGCCTCAAATTGTTGAATGGAGTTGATTGAAATTAATTTGTTATTGTTGATCTTCCAGGGGGTTGATTGATGAAATAGACTATCAAAATGATGTGTGATAGTTGTTGGAGGTTGATACTGGGCTCTTGATGATCTCGAAAACTATCAAAATGATGTGTGATAGTTGTTGGAGGTTGATACTGGGCTCTTGATGATCCCTAAAATAACCTAAATTTGTTGAGAAGTCGAAAATAAAGTGTAGGCATGAGAACATGAATTCGAATATCCCTGAGAGAAGAGGAAAAACTCCTATTTATAATCTCTGGTGATTGGTTGGACTCATCGAGTGATATGCCTTTTATGGGAAAACACTTGGGAAGTGGTTGAAACCACTTCCAAACATGGATTTCGGGTCAAAGAAGAGGTTAAATGGTAAAGGGGAGGTTATGGATGAGATGTAGAGGTTGGGATGTGTGAATAAAATAGAATTAATTATATTTAAAGTGGTTAAGTGGTTTAGAATGGGAAAAATAGGATTTTACAATTTTGTAGAAAGGTTTTAATGGGCGTAGAATAATATTTACACTTAGTAAATATCATGGTGGAGAGTTTTATCTAGGATAATGGTTTAATAGATTAAATAATGCATGTGGTATGAAGTTAAGTGACTTATTTAATTTGATATCATTGAGGGATTGGTGTACGCAAATAGGGAAATTAGTGGTGCTGATTTTAGGTGTTTATAGATAGTGATGAGCAAGGGCCCCCACCTAATATCCGAGGAGACAAAGGCATGTGACCATGGTCTAAGATCGGTGGTGTAGGAGAGTAACTATGTGAATGTGAATGTGAATGAGACCGATGTGGTAAAGGAGGTGGAGAACACCTATAGGAATGGATTTCCCAAGTAGGGGACTTAAGCCCATGAGCTGAACTAATGAATTGGTGAGGATGACAAAGTTCATGATATAGGTCGTGATGAATAAGAGAGCTAGGTGCAGAAATAGATTTAGAATTGTGAAAGCGAAGGAGACCTAGATGCCATGACTGGTGTAAAGATAGAGGTAAGAGTGGGGTGAGGTAATGGTGTAGGTGGTTTAATACCTTTGATAGTCACAACTTAATTGTTATGGATGGACATGAGACATAATTGATGTATGGAAGGGATAGCCTAGGTAGCACAGAGCCAAGGAAGACCTAAGACCATGTCACAAATTTTGATTTTGGATGTAACAAGGAATGGTATAAACATGGTAAGAGACCTAAACATAATGGGAAGCACAACACATCCATAAGAATTAGGAACTAGAAATGTGATTAGGGAAGTTGGACAGTTGATAGCTAATAAGAGTGCCACAGATCATGCATTGGAAAGGGCCGATGGATAGACCAAAGTATTGTTGACTATATAAGTTCGATGGAAGCATTAATATGCAATGAATCAGAGGAAAATTTAGCATGATAATCATGATCTGAAAATGTGATAATTATCGAGGCATGCCAATAGTAGAAATGAGGAAATCAAGAGGCCCCAATGAAGGATGAGGCACTAAATGATATGCATGGTTCGCAGAAGAATCAGTAGCTTTCTTGCCATACTTTAGTAACACTTCAATGAAGATTTAAATTTTTTATTGCCCTTCACCAATTTAGTAGTAGATGGCTCAGGGAGATTGATCGCATTATTGTCAATGAGATGTTTAAGCTTAAATAAACGATCAATAGAATGGACATTGCATTGCTGATATTCATAGTGTGCATTTTCATCATAATTACAACCATGTGGGTTATAGGGATAAAGATTGAGTGGTGGATGAAGACCAATGAGATTACTTTTGATGAGATGCGTAATACGAACCAAGGTACGTAAGGTAGTTTAGTAAAATTGTGCCTCAGGATTGCAATTGAAGTGTAGTAGGTGTAGAAAAAATGTTGACAGTGGTCATAGCTTCAGTAGGCTTAGCAAATGGCTTAAAGGTGGATTTAATTTGAAACCTGTTAGAGGATGAGGATGAAGAAGTATCAAAATAATTCAATTTTCCCATAAATAGAAGCTTTCTTTCATGCAACTTGAGTGTATGGCATAAGTGATCAAAGGATGGAGAAGTATCGAAGATGACACTCTCTTGAAGTAGATGTAAAATAATTTGAATAAAGAGATCTTGTAATTCTGAATCAGCTAGAACATTGGTCATCTTAGCAAAGATTGCTCTTATAGCATAGGACATAATTTGTAAGATGCTCATGAATTATATCTTTGTTTGATTTAAGATAATTATACATAGGATATCTTAGCGTTGATAGTGATAGAAAAATGAGAAAGAAAAGCATCGTCTAAGTATGTGAAAGAGGTTATTGAATGAACATGTAGATCATAGAACCAATGCATAACGTAATCATGTAAGCTTCGAGGGAATAATTTATCCAATAATGTAAGGTCATCCACATAGTCAAGACATTCCACATGAAAGGATCAAAGGTGCTCTTGAGGGTCGCCATGGCCATTGAAGGTGGGAAGCTTTGGTGCAATGAAGTTAGGAGGTAGTGGATAAGAGGATATGGAGGGTGTGAAAGGGCTATGAAGGAGTGAGGAATCTAGATATAGAGATGAATGTGAAGTAGTGTCTTTGTAATTGGTGAATTTGGGATTGCAAATCATGATATAAAGAAGATAGGTCATGAGTTCCTAAAGAGGAGACATGTCATGTGTGAGAAGTAATAGGGAGGGTAAAGTGATTTGTAGGAGTAGGCATAGAAATAGGGACAGTAGATGTAGGTGGAAGAGTGGTGGTAGAATTAGGAGGATTTGTCACAATAGGAAGGGAAGTATTATTAGAGACTAGAGGGTTGAGCTCAAGCTAAATTTGTGGCTTCCTCACAAGTAATGAATAATAAGAGATCCAAGTCTTGGGGATGTTCAACAATATGAGCTTGGAGATCATGAAGATCTTCATCAAGTAAAGGGTTCATAAGTCTCAACCATGGAAGAAAAATTAAAAGAATTCCTAGAAGAAAGGTAGGGTTCGAGCAAATGGGTTCACCAAATGATTTAATCTAAATTGAATTAAACCTTTATTTAGAGTAACTAATGTAACTATTGCTATACAAGTGATAATATAGAGTAATGGACGAGCAACAATCAAGCAAATATATGAAACCCTAAGAAAGAGAAAGAGAGAGGATGACTTAGCTAATTACATATAATCTAGAGATGATCTAGTTAGGGAAACTATTGAATCATACTGGAAGTAGTGTTGTCAAGACTCACTAAAGGTTCTAGAACTTATAAATGTGTAGGACATAAGCACTTATGGGAGGACAGGATCACTCCGGTGCTAGTGACTGATCTAGGAGCTAGTGTCCACTCAAGTGCTCGGGTTTGATCCTTTCTAGGTTGGAAGAACTTCATTGTTGATCTTATTTTGTCACTCTGGTTTTTCTCCAATGTCACCGATTGTATTTGTAACTTGTAAAATAGATAGCTAGTTGTACATGCCCACAAACCACATCAAACCTAATAAATAAGATGTAGAATGGGGAGTTGGACTGACCTCGGTGGTCATCCAAAGAGTGATATTATGACTGAGTTTTTACTACATCTCGAATTCATGTAGTTTTGTGTGTATATGCATGTAATGATACCCTAAGTTTCCTTGTGCAAGTTACACTTTGTGATAGTGGGCTAGATCTAGATAGCTCCAAGTATGCAAATGTGTGAGATGAAATAGAATGAACTTCCCCTCCTATGCATAGTGATGCAGCCCTTATCCCTTGTATGGATGTGCTAGATGTATGCCCTTGAAATTCTCTTATGCCTTGATGCAAGCTTAGGTGATAGTAGATAATTCTTAGTTCTTTTCCCCTTATTTTGGATAAGTAATTAAGTATATATATGATTCCCTTGTTTGAATCTCGTAATAAAAAAATAGAAGGCCAACCCAAAGTACTAAAATATGCCCAAGAAGTAAAAGAGACCCAAAAGAAAAAGAAAAGGATAGAGAGAGTCGGGAGTGCCCAAGAGGGACAAGAGTGCACGAGTGCTTATGCCCTAATTGGGTGCTAGTGTAAAAGGCCATACAAGATAAATAAATCAAGTTTTGGTAGGGTTGTAAGATGTGTAAGACCATAAAGAGTGAAAGAGATAAAGCAAAAAGGCCAAAAAGAGTTGTCAACCTCTAGTTTTCTTGCTTAGTAATCATGTATATATTAGTATGCTTTAGGACCTATAAATGTACCCAAGTGCATAGATTTTTTGTCTAAACCTCCATACCTATCAAGAAATTTAAATCCAAATAGATTTATGTTTCCCTTGGTGTTGTGGTATTCTTTGATTTCTATTTTGCAAGAGCTTTACCATTGATTGATCAATTTCTATATAGAACATCCAATGCATTGATATGCAAAAGTGAGGTGTTATTGTAAGTATATGTCTTTGTATCTAAGAAAGGTAACTACAAAGCCAACTAGTGTTGCAAAATTGAAAGAGCCTTGTGGGGGGCTTGGATTTTTTTTCTTGAGCCAAAGAGCTAGCTATTTTTTGGGGTTTAATCATTTTTTCAGGAAGAGGAAACGATCTATATTTCTAAGAGTATAATTATGTGCATGTGTACTTTGCTTAATGCTAAATCAAATGGAGCAAGAACTACCACCTAAAATAGTTCTACAATTTAGCTAAAGTAAAGCATAAACACCATCAAGATAGAGAACTAAGCAAGATCTAAACTAACATTATAACTTTGAAAACATGAGATCAAAACTATGCATGCTATTTTAACATCTCTACTCTCTACATTACCAACAAAATTCATGGACCTATTTAGCTCCAATGGAAATCAAAAATTGCTTGTTTGATCTTTAAAGAATGCAAGAATAGGAAGCTTAGCTCTTAACAATGGTGGCCTCTCAAGGCGACAAAATGCAAGCTCTTAGTCTCTTTGCTATATTCTTTGCATTTGCTCTTTTAAGAAGTTTAGGTGTAGGTATAAAGGTAGAAGGAGGGCTCCTTATATAGCCAAATGGATAAAGGAAACACTTCATCCCTTTGCATATGGGATAAAGTAAAACATGATTAGGAATGGATAAGGTTGCTTTATTAAAGGTAACCTTACTTTAGAAGGGTTTAATTTATGCTTAGCAAGTCATGGGAGTTGGGGGTGTTTTAATTAATCAAAGGTGATTAACTAATAGGTAGATGTAAGCTTATAGAAGCTAATTAGAGGAATATTAGTGCGATTTAGACTATTAAGGGGATTAAATCAATTAAATATTGACTTATAGTTAAATGAAGTGAAAGGCTAATTAATTAATAATAATTAATTAGTCTAGATAGTACAAAGGGTAAATAATTAATAGAAGGTTGTTAATTAGGTTGTTAGTTGGATAGGCGACTTAATCAATTAGCGTATTGTAATTAATTAATGAAAACAAGAGGGAATATGAGCACTTTTGATGATATTTCATTGATTTGTGAGAAAGGGGATAATTAGCGCAATTTAAGTATTTAAATTGCTTGGGCGTAATTATGGGTGTCTACATTTTCCCCTCTTTGGGGTGGCATAAGTGACGTCACTTCAAAGATAGTAGATGAAAGAAAATTTTGAAGGGATATAAGAAAAATTAGTATAACGGAGAGATGCCCCTCAAGTGTCGATGGGGTGATGAAAGAAGCCGATCGATGATCGAAAAAGATGAGAGATAGACAGAAGAATGGGAAGGGGCAGGATGCCCGGTGAGAGAGAATATTAGGGGTGAGAAGAAGGTGATGTAGAAGAAATATGGAGGAGGGGAGAGACGAGCTTAGCTTCTAGCTGCCGTGTATTGGAACCATTTTGATGTCATCATATTACCATAGGAGCTACGTCATCGGTCCTTATGAAAAATATAAGCATACGACAAAGGTAGAATGACATGAAAAGCCATACTACGAACAATTTCCCATTGTTGAAAATACCAACTCCACGCAACATACAACAATGCAATGCAATACGAGAAGGAAACAAGCTCATCTAATAGGGAAAACAAGTATGAACGCACATACCCAACCCAACAACGGTCAAGACAATTGTACAAATGTTTTATTATTAGTGCTGAAGAGATCCACAAGTTCGTGATTGATGAAAAGGGTTAAAAATGATGCCCCGAGCAAGGATACATGCAAGGGGGAATGATAATGGACACAAGATCCAAGAAAAAGCATTGTGCACAACGAAACAACACCAGGTAACAAACATGCCCCAGAGTACAGATGAAGCAAGCAACTAGCTTTGTGAATGGTTGTGAATCCAGTGATCCACGAGTCGTATTAATCGGGAAGATGTGAGACAAACCAATAGGATATGGAGAAAAATACCATGCACAAGACACAAGTTTCAGTCGTGATAAGCAAGTTACCATTTTTGAAGGTTTTTTTACTTTGTAGGATTTTGAGAAAAAAGTTTGCCCGTTTTTATTTTTATTTTTGACATATATATTGTTTTTATTTTCCTGTTTTCCAAATTGTGGTGAACAATAGAAGAAAATAGAAGAAAGAGAACGAAGGGCCTAGGGGCAACAGAAAGTGCCCTAGGTGGAAGAAAGAAGAAACAAGTGACAAATAATGTCCGTGTTTAGTGGAAAAATTAATAAAAAATAATTATTTTGAAAATAATTATTTGCGAGAGTGTGGATAAGAAGAAAAATCGCCAAGGAGCAATAAAATTGTCCGAGGGAGAAGAAGGGGGTATCACCAAGACAAAAATGCCCTAATACGGTGAAAAATAAGAGAAAAATAATTATTTAATAAAAATAATTATTCCACGGTGAACAAAGGAGAAAACAACGATCAAAACGGGCCTCGTGCCCTCCCGATGGTGAAAAATGGGTTAATATACCCCAAAGGGGGTAAAAACATCGCGACCAATTCATTTTAACCGAGCTGTTTAGAATTTTTTACTGTGAGGCTCTAATAGTGATGAGGACAATGGTGATCATACGAGACCGAGTGAGGCACACAGACGTAGTTCGAGGGTACCAACGGCACGTAGATGATGACCCCTTCATGAGTATCGAACCCTTGCACATTAATTTCGGTCATTAATGCTCTAAATTTTGCTTTTAGCCCTAGGAAGTCACATCGCACATGCACATACGCGCGAGTGCGGAGTTTCGGGTCGGTGGCACAGTGTCCCTTTGGGGGGCGCATGCTCTACACACACACGCGCACACACGGGCACGAAGTGCACACACCCACATGCACACACGCACACACAACCATATGTGCATGCACGTGTACACACAAAAAAAGAGGTGCACATGTTAAAAACATGGCACATGCACAAAAGGGGGTGCACACACACCCATCGGGTATACACGCACAAGCACAGGCACAATTATGTGGCATACATGCCAAAAGGGCGCACATGCACCCGAAAGAGGGCGCAAGTGCCAAAAGACAGAGATGTTTGCACGTGCACATGCCCAAAAGGGGGCACAGGCATTCAAAAGGGCACACATGTGCCTCAAACCAGGTAGAAAATATAAGAAAACATAAAAAAGATGACACTTAGAAGAAATTTTAGGATTTTTGGGTTAACCCTAAAATGTTAAATAGTCTTTTAGAAGAAATGCTAGTAACTTAACCGGTGATTGGATATTTTGCAAAGATGATTGCCGGTTTTAGAGCGCGGGAGTGCAACACCCGGATAACGAGCTAGAGGGGAGTATGTGTTGGCGCTTGTTGGCGAGCCATGACGATACTTCTTGAGGTGGTGGGGCTAGGCCCCATGTCTCAAATGCCTTCCATTACGCTGGATCATGGCTTCTTGGATCATGCTTGCTAGCTAAGCCATGGCATAGCGAGAGTCAATGTTTCAGACTACCCATAGGGGAGATGACCATGACTCTCGAGGATGTATGGTAGATCCTCCATGTGCCGATCATAGGCACCTTGATTGAGTACAACGTAGATGCAGGATTGATTAGAGTAGCCTGTAGTGACCTTTTTGATATAGATGATATTCCGCATGACGGGATGACTATAGCCCTGCATGAGTGCATCTCTGACCCCACATTGCATTGGGGGCCTCTTTATATTATGTCTCTTATCAGTGGGTTTTTACTCACTGATAAGACAGGGATGTCATTCCCTAGGACTGTTACCTTTGGTTCATGGCATCTTCAGCGGCGAGAGATACTACTGGGGACAGTGCATTTTGGCCCACTTGTATTGGGACTTACATTTGATTACATACCACGGTCGAATATCGTGGGTCCGGCTACCGTTACTTGAGATCTCGGTCATGGGACCATATTGCCATCAGACGCCCTGTGGGCACTTTATGTGTCTGAGACCCAGAGGAGCCATCATACATGGCATGGGTAGCAGTAGGTGGTGATATACATGGCCACCTTGGCAGCCTATTCAGATATAGGTGAGAGTTTGATGAGCTACCAGAGGATAGATGTTATCTGGCAGCCATACAGACATTTCCAGTGGCTAGAGGATGCCATAGAGCTCAGCGTGTGCTCAGTAGAGCACTATATCATTAGTAGTCACAGACTACATTATAGAGCTATATCGAGTCGAGTGGCCAGTGCAGAGCAGCAGCTTGACAGCGAGTAAAGGGGGTCCCACCGAGACATTTGGTATGCACGTAGAGATTCAGAGAGGCAGACTATGGGGGCTCAGATATTGAGCCTTCTTCATTAGTCACAGACTCAGGTGTGGATGGTCGTAGCTCAGAGGGATCACGTATATATGCGCGGTCACAAGGCATTCTTACGAGAGAGATTGAGAGGTTACCTCTGCGAGACAAGTTGAGGCCGATTTAGGCCGAGTGACAAGTGAGCGTGATGTTGCCCTTCAGGAAACCCTCACCTCCGGAGATGCTGACTTGATACATGATGCCACGAGGCTTGGTGGCGAGGCTCTATTTTATAGGACTACCTATTATAGGGTAGTCCCCCAGAGTAACGAGTGGTACTACCTCGATAGTCAGGGTCGAGCGCGATAGGCTCTTGGTCAAGGAAATCAGGCCAGTCTACAAGATCAGTGAGATAGCCCATACCAAAGCAGTCAGCTGGACCAGGACCATCTCAGCCTCCATTGTTCTATCAACCAAGTGATAGACCTGGGAGCCCAGTGAGGGCGAGAGCTGCGGTTGAGCCCTATATTTTTGTTGTAAAGATTATTTGTATACATGCCTTGTATGAAGGCTAATGTTGATGTATAACTTTGTATACTTGTATTTTTATGATGCCTCGTGATCGAGGCTTTATTCATTTTGATGCATGCCCCTTTTTGATGGCACTTTGTATCTATGATGTATCATTTTGAGTACCAATCTGGACAATTTATACTTGTATAGATATGTGGACATTTTTGATGTATCATCTTTATACGCCTCAGCTGAAGGCATTTTTGATATAGAGTACCGATGTATATCCATTTTTGTTGATATGACACACATGTATATAGAGGATTACTTTTTGGGCTCAGATACACATGTTTATGAGATGATGCACTTTATTGTTTTGTGTCCTGATGCATGTGACACGAGTGGGCATAATTCTATGATGTAAAATACCCTTTATCAGAAATTAGTCTATGTTGAATCCTATTGCATGTTACAAGTTTTGATTCAGCACTTATGGATGTGTTATGATGTTGTCAGATTTTGTACTTGCATGTATGTTATCTTGATGTTTGATGTATACATGTGTTGTAGATGTTAGATGATAGATCCTTAGATGATATCAAATGCATTTCCCATGTGTTACTATAGATGTATATGGATAGGATGATATGATGATAAGGGTGTGGGGGGGATATATTTTGATATTTGCGATCCCTCTTGCCCCCATTTGATGATACGATATGTGATGATTAGCTTAGCATTCATGTATGATGTATACTTAGCTTTTTCTTGATATATGATGTATATATGATGCTAGATGTGATGATAATGATGGTAATGTGATGTTGTGATAACAAAACAATGCACATGCAATAAACACAATCAAATGCTAACAAAGAACATAATGAAATAACATAATAATGCACTAGGATTCACTAGCATGCAAAAACACACCTAAATGCTAAGAAAGAACACAATGAATTAACACAATACACCATGATCCACATGCACAAGCAAGAATAAATCTAATCTAAGCAAGAAGAGATGAATCCTAACAAAGTATTCCCAAGCAACAAACAACCCAAAAAGTAGAAACACAAAACAACTATACAAGCAACAAGAAAAGCAAGAAACAAAACAATGCAAGCAAATGTAAGTAAATGTTTTTGTAAGATTTGTTGTTATGCAACCATGTTCTATTGTTTTTGGTGTTTTGAAACAATTTTCTATTGTTTAGTTTTTTGTGAAACAATTTTCTATTGTTTTGTTTTTGTGAAATTTTTTGAAACAATTTTCTATTATTTTTGCGTTGTTTTCTAACAGTTTTCTAGAGTTATGCATAGGTAACCAAGAAATCGTGGATGCCCCAGCGTTAGATGGGGAATATACAAGGGCGCGAAGCCACGCGCTTATGAAAAATAAGGTGAAGTCGTTGAATTGCCCTAGTGTAAGATGGGAAATAATGAAAGACTATATCCTTCACAGAGATGAATAAAAGAAGACAAAACCAGATCAAGGCTTGACAAGATGGGACTCACAGGAATCCCAAAAGGTAGAACTAGGGCTAGGCCAAGCAAAACTACCCTCCAGATGCAAGATGCTTGTGAACAATAAATCCTCCTAAGGTGCCGGAAACTAGTTTTCACCCAAGGACTTGTCCAAAGTGCCATAATTGCGTGATTTTCACTGTGGACGACTTATTTTTTTCTCTTTTTGATTTTTTATTATTTTCATCATTTTACAATGTTTTTGATTTTTCTACTTTGTGACCTTCTTGTGCCATGTTTAAGCATAGAACCACTTAAGATGCATGGTGTTCATGGGCTCCTGAGCTCATCACCATTGGGGTGAGCAAGTTTGTATGCCCCTATGCCATACTTGGCGACTATAACATAGGGTCCCAACCAATGTGGTTTGAAATTCCCTTTCTTTTCTCGTTCCGCTCTAGTGTTAAACTGGTTCTCCTTCATGACTAAATCACCAACCTCAAACTGACGAGGGATGATTCTCTTGTTGTAGTTTCTAGAGACTCTGTTTTGATAAAATTTTAGATGATTAAGAGTGTGAATGCACCTCTCATCTAGGAGCTCCAATTTAGCCAATCTTGCTACCCGGTAATCCTCATCTTTATGCAGATAGTCCCTAAGTGAGATTCTTAGAGAAATAAGTTCAATTTCTAATGGGATGATAGATTTCATCCCAAATACTAGAGAATATGGTGTCACCCCGTAGGAGTGTGAATAGAGGTTTTGTAAGCCAAGAGGTCTGGATGGATTTATAAGTGCCAATTACGACTATTTTTCTTGACCATATTCTCCATTATCCTTACCAAAGTCTTGTTTGTGGCTTTAGCTTGTCCATTACCTTGAGGGTAATATGGCATGGACCATTTTAACTTGATTTGGAATCGTTGACAAATACCTTTTACAGTTTTGTTCTTAAATGACTTCCCATTATCTGTAATGATGGCTATGGGAATGCCATATCGACAAATGATATGATTCATGATAAATTTAGAAATCTAGGCTCCTATTACATAGGTTAAAGGGACAGCCTCCACCCATTTTGTAAAGTATTCTATAGTCGTGATGATATGTTTATGACCATCAGATGAGGTAGGAGTAAGTTTTCCTATCAAGTCAAGTCCCCATTTAGAGAATGGCCATGGGGTAGTGATAGGTTGCAATGGTTGCGATGGAGCATGGATGAAATTTCCATACTTTTGGAAAAGTACACATTTCCTAACATAATTACAACAATTGGTTTCCATGGTAGGCCAATAGCAACCTACTCTTAACAATTTCTTAGCTAATACCATTTTGTTTGTATGTGCTCCACACACCCCTTCATGTACTTCTTTGATTGCTTAGATTGAGTGTGTCACATCCAGACAATGTAATAGATTCCCATCATAGCCATGACGATAAAGTGTACCTCCTAAAAGGGTGTAATGGGCTATTTGGTGAATCAGGCTTTACTTTTCAGAATGAGAGATAGTGGGAGGGAACGTGTTGTCCTTAAGATAGGTAAAGATGGGTTCGTACCACGGGAATGGGACCAACAAAATCACAAGTCAGAAAATTTTGGCATGCCATATGGGTGGCATAGATTTTCTACAAAGAACGGCATGTCATTATTCCCTGGTGGAATACGAAGCATAGAACCCACTATCACCATGGCATTTGCTGATTTCTTCTGTGCTCTAGGGATTTTCTCAAATGTAATGCACACAAAGTATTCCTTTAGAGTTTCCACTAGCTTTTTGTAAGGTATGAGCTTATCATCCTTAACCTTATATTCATCATTAACCTATTTGATAATTAACTTCAAATCACCCACAACCTTGACATGATGAATATTCCACTTGATAGCTAGCTTCATTCCTGCAATAAGTGCCTCATACTCCACAATATTGTTTGTGCAAGGGAAGCCCAGGAAAAATCTTACGGTATAGGATCGCCAGAAGGAGTAATAAGGACTACTCTGCACCTGAACCATGAAACATAAATGATCCGTTAAAATATATCTACATATGATGATTCTTCAATGTAGAGCAAGGAGGCATCTGGAAAATCCAGATTCAAAGGTTTTGTGCCTTGCAAAGGTGCTTCCGCTAGCTGGTCAGCAAGTACTTGTCCTTTAACCAATTTCTGATGTACAAATTCTATGTCAAACTCATTGAGTAGAATGATCCAATTAGCCATTCTACTTGTGAGGGTGGGTTTAGACAGTAAATACTTGAGTGGGTCAACCTTGGATATTAGCTTGGTTTTAGTATTCAATAGGTAATGGCGAAGTTTTTGAAAAGTAAAAACAATAGCCAAGTAAGCTTTCTCAATTTGAGGATAATTGAGCTCATAGGTGATGAGGGTGTGCAACTTAGATAATACACCACTTTTTCCTTATGACCAAGGTCGTATTGGGTGAGCAAGTGCTCCAATAGAAAATTACGTAGCAGAAATATAGAGCAAGAGCGGTTCTCCAGGAGTTGGTGGCATGAGGATAGGTGATTAGCCAAGTATTGTTTAAGCAAAGCAAAGGCTTGTTGTTGCTCAAGTCCCCAGATGAAAGTGACATCCTTTTTAAGCAAGTGGGTGAATGAGTGACACTTATCTACAAGCTGGGAGATGAAGTGGAAAATGGCTTGAATTTTCCCCTGTAAGTCTACGTAGTTGCTTGATATTCTTAGGTGGAGGCATTTCAGTAATAATAGCACACATTTTAGCAGGGTCTACCTCAATACCTCATCTTGATACAATGAAGCCCAATAGTTTTCCTCTGATAGACACCAAAGACACACTTCTTTGGATTCAACTGACTTTGTATTCATGTAGGCGTTCAAAGATACGCCACAAAATGACAGGTGATCCTCTCTTGTTTTAGACTTTCCCAGGATGTCATCCACGTAGTCCTCCATGATATCATGAATCATATCATGAAAAATTACTGTCATTTCCCGCTGATAAGTAGCTCCTGCATTTTTGAGGCCAAATGGCATCACCTAATAATAGAAGGTGCCCAAGGAGTCATAAAATTTGTTTTGTGCTGGTCTTCTTTAGCTATCTTGATTTGGTTGTATCCTAAAAATCCATCCATGAGTGATAGCATCTTGTACCCTGCTATTGAGTCAACAATCATGTCAATATTTGGTAGTGGAAAATCATCTTTAGGACAAGCCTTATTAATGTCCCTAAAATCCGTGCAGATTCGGATACCGACAGGATTTTTCTGGACAGGAACAATGTTTGATATCCATTCAGAATAATCAATAGGCCTGATGAATCCTACCGCAAGCAATCTTTCTAACTCTTCTTTAACCAAGTAAGGCCACTCTTGGGTGCATCTTTCGGAGTTTCTGTTTGATAGGATTAGCATCTGCATGTGCACAACTAGGTTGTGCACAACCAAAGTTGGATCTAAGCCGGGCATGTCTTTGTAAGACCATGTGAACACATCTATAAACTCTCACAAAGCAGCATAGTGAATGTTTTTGTTCTCTAGCTGAGAGTGATGCTCCCAATTTTACTATCTTGGGATCTTATTCTGTACCAATATTCACATCAATGGTTTCTTGACTAGTAATTTTGATAAGTCCTCCATACGCGTAGGATCAAGAGGTAGGTTGAGATCTTCATCCAAGGATGTCTCCACGAGATTTTCATCCTTGGCATGGTCACTTTGTTTGTCCTTTGATTTTTTTATTTGTTGGTCAGTCAGTGCCTCAAAGAGGTTTTCATTGTGTGACTTGGACTTTGATTTTTGCCAAGGCTTTACGTTGGAACTTTTCCCTCACTTTTCTTTAAGTTTTTTGACTATGAAGCTCAGCCTCCTCACCGAAGTAGGTGCAAGTATCTAAATCAATAAAGAAACCCTTCTTGTGATCCCCAATGGGAATTGTATCCCTTATGCCCATGAACTCTACATAGCTTCGTCATTCTCAAACAAATCTAGTGACATGTGATGTTGTTGGTCCCATTCAACAAGGGAAGGGTATACAAGGTCAAGGGTTGGTTTGTGGGGGTTATGGTTAGGAAAACGTTGTTGTTCATGAAAAGGTTTGTGGAGGCCAGATCCTCATATTGGCTATAATGGGAATCTGTATCACTGTCTAGATAGTCAGAGCTATCCTCACGTTCAGAACAAGTAGCATCTTGATCATTGGGGTGTGCTCCATAAGGGCGAATCCCAATGCCATATCTTTCTATTTTGAAATGTGGAAGAGGCACTAGACTCTCTCTGTCCTTGTTCATTTCTACCACATCCTAGGCCCTTGTAGCCCATGGAGTACATCATTTTACTAGATTTTTCATATTCCGGGGTTCGATAACAGGATGGCTGAGTATCCTCTGGGACCCAAGTTGTAGGTGGATCAATCAATTTTTCCTCAACTAACAAGCCTCCAGGTAAGAATGACCCAATAGTGTGTTCCTTTCTAGGTCTTTGAAGTGGTAGTTGGGTCGACCTCTAGTCTTGGGTGACAATGAGAGGTCTAAAACCAAGAGCGCTTGTTGTACATTATACTCCGCAGCCATATTCAAGGATTTTCATCTCCCATGAATCAAATGGAGATGTTGAAGTAGACGCACCATGAGCGCAAGAACTGAGAGAATCCGAATCCACCTGGGATTCCATGGCCTCATATTGGAGAGGGACAACTATATCAGTGGAGGGACATGCATATGTACCCTTTCGTGCAAAGCTATTGAGAGCTCTACAATGAGCGAAGGGCTCTGAATCTCCTTGTATTGTAATGGTGTGTCCCTCATGCTTCAATTTAATGCATTGATGAAATGTTGATGGTACGGCCTACATGGCATGAATCCATGGTCGGCCTAGAAGCATATTATATGGAAGTTCCAAGTCTAGGACATGAAACTTTGTCTGATGGCAAGTGGGACCCACCTCCATGGGCAACATGATTGTGCCTGCTGACTCCCTTTCCGCGTTGTCATATGCGGTGATAGTGATGATATTAGACTCAAGATCTATCTCAAGTATGTCCTAGCTGTTTAACCAACTTGAGTGTACAAATGTTCAACCCAGATCCGTTATCCACAAGCACCCGTTTGATCTTCCTGTGGGTGACAACTACCTCAATATATAAAGGAAGATTATGTGTTGGATTCTCAGTAGGGATCTCCCTATGGTTGAAGGCAATATGTTCATTTGGTATGATGTTTGCCACTGTGGCTTGAAGGTGTGTAGGATCAACCTCTAAAGGCACTCCCAACCCCTGAAGAGTTTGGTATAGAATGTCTTTATGCACATTGGATATCTTGAGAAGATCTAAGATCGAAATCTTAGTAGACGTCTTCTCAAGTTGTTTCTAAAAGGTTATATTTACTAGTTTGTGGGGTTGATGGAGAAGGTTCCGGAATCACAAGGTGGGCATGCCTTGTTACCACAGTGCAGTCCTTTCCCTTGATTCGGATGGTGTTGACATGGTCAGTAGGAGAGCGAATACATCCAATAAGTGAATCATAATGATTGTTGTCTCTTTTGGTGTACAAGTAATTCACTACTTTATAACCTTGGGATGAATCTCCCGATCCGACTTTGACTTCTCTAACTTATCATGGTTGGGGAATGGTTCTTTATATATCCCCATTTTCTCATTAGGTGTTTGTGTTTTTCCTGGGTTATCCACCTCTATCTCCCCATTTTCAATGAGGTCCTGAATATAATGACGAAGTTGCAGAAATTTTTCTATCTTATGTCCTTTGACACGATGCATTTCACAATATTCATGCTCCTTGTACCATGAAGGTTTTGGAGTGTTATTGTCAAATGGTTGCATTGTAGGATAGGTCATCATGTGGGCCACATCCAATTGTTTTAGTATAACTAACAAAGGTTCATTAAGAGAGGTGAACGTTCTTCACTTTGGTGGTGGTTGAATTGGTCACTTGGTCAGTTTAAAAGGTTAACCAGTTTGGACCGTTTGAACACGTTTGGAATCAGTGATTTCATCTCCCACCACATTTTTGTTTTTGTTAAAGATCTTAGGCTTTTGTGGGTTTGACATTTTGATTGTCTCTAGATTGGGTTTTGAGGGTGCCTTTGGCAATGAGATCTTTCTCTATCTGAATTCCTTTTTGATAACCTCCTCAAAAGTGAAAACACAATGCATTTGGAGGTGGAAAGCTATATCCGGGTTGAGGTTGGGGATGAAAATACTAACCAACTATTTTTCAGGGAAAGTGCAAGGGAAGCAACTAGCTATCCCTCTCCACCATTGGAGGAAGCTAGAAAAAGTCTCATTAGGGCGTTGTTTGGTGCCACATAAATATGCCATGGTGACATCACTCTCTATGTTGTATGAGAAGTGATGCACGAACCTTTCTTCCAATTCTGGCCAGGTGAAAATTGATCCTCATGGTAATCGTGTAAACCACTCCAAGGCTTGGCCTCCGAGACTCTTGGGGAAAAGTTTGATGAGATAATTGTCACTATAAGACACCTCTTGACATGCCATGTAGAAATATTTAACATGATCCCATGGATCTCCTTTCCCTTTATATTTTTCAAATTTGGCATATCAAATTTCTTAGGAAAGGGTTGAAGGGTCATTGTCTTGTCAAAAGGATAGGGGCATAATTATTCATATTGATATTTTCTAATGCTCCCTATATTGCTCTCTTGTAGGCTTGTGAGTGTCACTTTCATAGACTGTACCTCTTGTGTGAGTAATTGTTCTCTAGTGGGAGAAGCGAGGGATGTATACGCGATGATACCCTGTATCTTCTTCTCCTTGGTTTTCTCTATGGAGTTCATTGATCTTAACCTTAGGCTTTGAATTTTGAACATTTTTGCTTGCTTCCTTCTGTACATGGGAGGTTAGCAAAGCTAATTATTGGATTAGGCTACTAATTTTTTGTTGAATTGTGGTTTCTTCTTCTAAAGGCTCTTCCTCCTCATATTGTGGAGGTTCTTCACCCATCTCATGTTCTATCTTGTTTCTACGTGGCACTTTGATAAAGGGTATTCTATGCCCCACCACTTTATCATTCCCTGCGTTAGAGGTAGAAGCATGTCCATGTGTCAGAATATCCTCCATATTGATAAGGGGCGTTCTTCCTCAGTAGCATTATTCGCAGTGGGATTGTTTCATTTTCAGTGGGTAGTTTGGCCCCTAATTCTATGACCCATGCTAACACTCTATCTTTGTTTCTGAAAAGAAACTCGTCTAATAAAGTAGGGTCAAAATCAAATTCTTCACATGGGGATTCTAATTCATTTCCACTATGATCAACCATATCTTCTATCTCTTTTTCCGCAAAAACAGAGGTCCTAGATCATGTCCAATGAAGGGGTTTGACCCTTGTCTGTTAGAGGCTTCCCAAGCTTGTGCTTGTTGTTCCTCGTATGTCTGTTTCTTGAGTCCTAGTCATGTTTTAGGAGCCATGTTTTTGTGATGGTTTCACTAGGGTAAGTTGTAAATGTGTTCAAAACTTTGTGACCACACCTAAGTGAAATGCAAGATGTATTGTTAAGAATATGAGTGAATCAACAATGTGAGAATACCAATGTGATAGAGTGATAAATCACCAGTGACACAAGCATTTGGTATCTAAACCTATTAAATGAAGTACCTCCTAGACTATGCTTCAAAAAGTAGTTTCACGTCGCAAGATGATTAACAAGATGTTTTCACTTATGCCAAGTTCAAGGGAATGAACAAAATGTAAGTAAATACAAGAAGTCAATGTGACCTCCTAACAAGATATACTAGAGTGAGCTCAAACTCGATTAAGACCTATATCTCAAAAAGTGCCAATTACAATTTGAATGACACAACAATATCACCAAGATATGTTAACCAACTTTACATGAGAAAGTAAGGTATTGATATCAAGGTGCTATTGATATAACACACACAAATGGTAACACCCAACACTCTTCAAAATCGAGGTAATAATAGAATTGAACTAAAAATCTCAAAGTATAGCTAGGAATAGTTAAAAATGTGTGCAACGTAACCTTACAATATAGATATTTATGTCGAGTTTACAAGAAACAAGACGTAAATATCAAAATTGTAGTGATACGATACAAACAAGCTAACTCTTCTAAGGAAGTCCAAGATGATGAACCACGCCTAACTACAATGATGACCTTGACATGGGTATCAAGATCACAATGGCCACCAATGATATGAATATGTCTCCACGCACTTTAGACATTTAACTTACCCAGCCGCAAACATGGATGGGCGTAAATGGACAAAAAAGTGGTAGAACACAATCGATTGGTAACACAAAGGTAGTCACTCTCCTTCTGATCAACAAAGTGACAAAATAATGTGAAGGAAGAAAATAAAAAATGGGATGAAAAATGCTAGCTTCACTTCAGCAGAGTTTCCTCGCCCTAAGGCAAGTAAAAACTAAGCGAAAGTAACGCATCACACGTTTCGCAATGAAAATATGGTTCACAACTCAACACTATTTTACAATAGTCAAAGTGGGCTCCTGGCCAAAGTATATCTTCCTAGGTGGTTCTCTTGTCCTAGGTGTCACGAAGATTATCCACGAGTGGGACGATTTACCCAAATAGTCCCGACTATCTTGGGAGTATCTCGACTTTTCCCCCTTCAAGCACAAGTGGGCATTAAATGCATCCATCATGTACTTAAAAGGGTCATAGGGACAACTTGTAACTCTATCTCACAAAGGAATCACTAGTCAGATAGGTAGTGCGGAGCACTTCCCATTTCATCCACAAGGTTCCCTCTTGCGTGGACTACTTTGGGGTTCTGGAACCACCCCCATTGTTGTAGCTTAAGGCGTTATGCCAAAGGGGTTATGTTCCAGTTGAGCGGAGAGGGACGTACCCTTTTCTAAAACCTGCAATACAGTGTTTTGAATATGTTGTTTGTTTTATCTTTTTAATTAGGTGTGGTTTTCTTGAACACCGTTTGGCAACCTGTATAACAATTGTATTAGTAGTTTTTGACTTTTGTTTTGATTCCTCCGTTCTTTGACAAGTGATGGTGTTTTGGTCTGTATGATGATTTTTAGTAGTTTTCCATCAAAAGAGAAGGCACCATTTTTGATTCTCCAGATCATCCAAGGATGCAAGAGAAGAGCATACGTGATGTCTTCAAAATCCAAAAAGATATCAAAATGGAAAAACACTTTAATTCAACTACGCCAAGTTAACCAATTCCAACTCAAATATTCCTAACAACCTCAAAGCATCAAAAGGACTTAAGAATCATTTCGATTCCCAAGATCACCCCAAGGGATGAGGGAAGAGCATACGTGATCTTATTCCTATAAGTAAACAATGCAAAATATTATCTAATCAAGTACAAACATGTAAAAACAACCTACAAAGACAAATATATGATTAGATAAACTGCAAGAATGTTAGAACCTCAACACATTAATTTCAAAAATATGAAAAAGGACACATGCACCCATTTTTTAGCACCTACGTGTGGGTTAGGGCATATACGCCACTCTACATTTTTTTCAAATTATAGTGCACCTGCGCCACCCGAGAGGCGTGTGCACCATAAAATCAATGCATGCGCCACTCTGTGTATTTTTTGCTTACCATGCACTCCGCGCCAGAGAGGTGTGTGTGCCACAAAAATAATGTATGTGCCACCTTCGAGAAAAATAGACAGAAAAATAGACAAAACACTCACGCTACCAGGAAAATATGTGCACCACCGGAAAAGCGTGTGCGCTACTGGGAAAATGTGTGCGCCACCACTTTATAAAACAACTCCATATTTTGACAAAACATCTCCGCATCACCAAAAATGTGTTTGCGCCACTAAAACAACGTGTGCACTCTGGTTAGGGTGTGTGCACTGATCCGACAGTGTTTGTGGTGTAGTGAAGGTACAAGATACAAAATTGCGTCTATGCCCGGTTTAGTGTATCTACGTGCTTGGTTAGGGTGTGTGTGCCGGGGTTAGTGTGCATGCGCTAAGGTTGGTAAATAGAGAACCAAATTTTGCAAAGGCACTGCACCTGCCACCAGAGAGGCATGTGCACCACAAAAATTGTGTCTGCGCTCCTAAAAATGTGTGCCTGCCTGACCTGTAACCAAAATATGGCAAAAACACAAGAAAACTCACAATATCTCAAATTTTGACAAGTTAGCTTAAGAATGGCAATAACCCATTAAAATGATGGCTATGAACATGAAGTTACACTATCACATTAGCAAAAATTCCAAGAAAATAGACATTAATTACTACATGTGCATATCAAAAATTAGCCAAAACAATGAAACTTAAACTAAAATGCCATGGGACTAAGTGTCCCACCGGGCATGCCAAATGTGTGCATGTGTACTTTGCTTAATGCTAAATCAAATGGAGCAAGAACTACCACCTAAAATAGTTCTACAATTTAGCTAAAACAAAGCATAAACACCATCAAGATAGAGAACTAAGCAAGATCTAAACTAACATTATAACTTTGAAAACATGAGATCAAAACTATGCATGCTATTTTAACATCTCTACTCTCCTAGATTACCAACAAAATGCATGGACCTATTTAGCTCCAATGGCAATCAAAAATTGCTTGTTTGATCTTTAAAGAATGCAAGAATAGGAAGCTTAGCTCTTAACAATGGTGACCTCTCAAGAAGACAAAATGCAAGCTCTTAGTCTCTTTGTTATATGCTTTGCATTTGCTCTCTTAAGAAGTTTAGGTGTAGGTATAAAGGTAGAAGGAGGGCTCCTTATATAGCCCAATGGATAAAGGAAACACTTCATCCCTTTGCATGTGGGATAAAGGTAAAACATGATTAGGAATGGATAAGGTTGCTTTATTAAAGGTAACCTTACTTTAGAAGGGTTTAATTTATGCTTAGCAAGTCATGGGAGTTGGAGGTGTTTTAATTAATCAAAGGTGATTAACTAATAGGTAGATGTAAGCTTATAAAAGCTAATTAGAGGAATATTAGTACGATTTAGACTATTAGAAGGGGATTAAATCAATTAAATATTGATTTATTAGTTAAATGAAGTGAAAGGCTAATTAATTAATAATAATTAATTAGTCTAGATAGAAGGGGTAAATAATTAACGAAAGGTTGTTAATTAGGTTGTTAGTTGGATAGGTGACTTAATCAATTAGTGTATTGTAATTAATTAACGACAACAAGAGGGAATATGAGCGCTTTTGATGATATGTCGTCGATTTGCGAGAAAGGGGATAATTAGCACAATTTAAGTATTTAAATTGCTTGGGCGTAATTATGGGTGTGTCTACAATAATAATCTTGCAAGGGGAAATAAAAACCACAAGAACATTAAGATTTAGAAGAGTGGGTGATTTATAATGCTAAAGGGAGAAAAAATGCAAGCCTTATTTCCTCTTTGTTCATTTTATAAAGATAGTTATGAATTAAAACAATGGATCACTCTTGCAATTCTTTTTTTCAATGAGCAGTAAATTTTGTGGGCAACAAGGCCACTGTAAGTGCAATCCATAAAACATGTATACACAATATCATTCTTCGGCAAAGCAAAGGGTGGAGCATATAGATCTTAGTTCAAGAATTTGTATGCAAGGCTTTAAATTTACATTACCTTCAAGAAAGTTGATAATTCCATGTTCTATCAACTATGTATCCATCATGAAGGGGTTTCTTCCTTTCTATCAAACATTCAAAAAAGTGAGGGAATTTTTTTGAAACAAAGTGCATACAAAAGAAGACACAAAATGAACAAGTACAATGTTAGATGTTTACACAATAACATGTGTGACATCATTGATTTATAGGATAAGTCAAAGTAGAAGGTCATGTAGACCACAACTTAATATAAGTGCATACATGCACAAGGTTTGATTTTATAACTTAAACATCAAATAATTACAAGAAAAAAGGAAATCACCCATTCGTAGATTTTTATGTTCGGTTCATGAATTCCTTTAATAAAGGTTTTTGAACAAGGTATCCAAGTCGTTGGTACAAGGTGTAGACATAAAATCACACACTTTGGGTTATATTTAGTCATGGTTTCATACTTCTATTTAGAGGGTTTTCAAGAGAAAATAATACTAATTAACCCCCATCTCTTGGCCTTATTTATTTATTTCCAATGTCATTACCGACCTCCATCATACACATGCCTAATAAGTTTTTGACATTTTTCGTCATTTTAGGACTAGGGCATCCAAGATGGTACAGGGGGTGCCCATGGGCACCCTAGTCCCACATGGGGCCTCGATCCTTCTTTAAATTTCCCACCACTTTTTGGGAACTTTCTAGTCATTTCATGTCTTTATCTTTTTGGTGGTCGTCCATTTCGTGGTTAATTACAAAATTAGATCAATAGAACCTTGCAAATATAAAGTTATGAGACCATAATGAGGGACCAAGCACTTATCACTACTATTATCCACCTAGAGTTACATTCATCTATTGCATTGGAGATCATTCCATCCACACATCTCCATCACAAGGGACAAAGCTTGGGTCATTTTCATCACACACAACATGGGGGGATTTATTTTATTCCATGCACCATTCTATTACATTTTTCTACACATAGTTAGCTCATTATCATCACAAAGTGTGATCGCCACAAGTGTAACCTAGGGCATGCACACACATACACACATAACTACATTTGAGTTTGGAATGTAGTGAAATGCTCGATTAACAAGTCCACTATTGTAGCAATTGAGGTCAGTCCAACCCTTTCATATGCATTCTTCATTTTTAGGGATTGATGCTTGTTTAGGGTTTTGCATATCTTTCTAATCATCTTGGGATATCACCGACATTCGACGCAGTGTAGAGAAGTTGATGTGACAAACAAAGAGGGTTTTGGGCGATCCGTCGAACCTATGAAGGTCAATTTGAGCTTTTACATAGATCGGGGGAACCTAGTTTACGGACCAAAGTTCCCCATGCACCCTAGTTCTTCTCTAAGTGCTCTAGTATAGAGGAACATATCTCCGAAAACATCCATTTCAGGGCTCTTGCATAGTCATTCTTGCTTTTGATTTTCCAGTCACACTGCGACACAATCCCATCACTTCATCAAATCAACTGAGTTCTTTCCTTATCTCTCTTACATATTAGAGATTTTATTTCCATTAGTTTAATTGCCTATTCCATTTACATACTTCTTTAGTACATTGATTTTTTGCATTTATATGTCCTCCTAGATTAGATTAACTAGCTTATACATTTACATTTTTAGTTAATCATTTTGGTGAACCCAACCTTTGAATCCACCTTCATTCTAGGGATTTTCTCATCTTTTCTATCATGGCTTCTAATGTTTGTCAAGTCTCTTTTCTTCAATTGATTCAAATGCACCCATCTTGTAAAGATGCTCTTTAAAAACCCTAGAGACTATGCATCTGCCTATCAACATATTGCCTACCCAAGTCAATGCTATTTTTAGTCGCCTTTCAAGAGGACTCCTTGATTCTAATTACAATCAATTTATTTATAAATCCATTCAAGCTCTTCATTCTTTATTTCAAGATAAATTTCAAGCTATGGAATCCACAATCACATCTCTTAAATATGAAATTCAATAGCTTAAGGATACTTCTCAGGCTCATGATTTTTATTCTTCTCATAATCATCCCATGTCTTCTACATGTTCTCATATTAGTGAACCCAAATTTGTACCGCTCCCTACACCTCTCATGTTTAATCTCAATGCTAAGCAACAAGATATTCTTCCACAACTCATCACTCATAGAATCATTAGCTTGCCACCTACTCATGGTTATCCTCCTTATAGGCTTTCCAAGTATCAAGGTCTTCCATATTGCAACTATCACCGAATCAATGGACATAATGAAAATGATTGTTATGCTTTATAATGAAGTATCAAGTACTTGCTTGAGAGGGTTTTCTCTCATTTGTTGCACAACATTCTAATACAAATGATAAATCCCATTGGGTTCCTAAATCTGATCCATCTATATCTAATGAGAATCAGACAACGTTACTCAGGATCCTTCTACAATAAGTCAAGCACCTCCTAAACAACCATCCCTCCAAAGTAATTCAACATCACCTCCTACGGCTCCTACGAGTTTGGTGGTCTCACCAAGTCAAACCATGTTACCACCTCCCACAATCGATCAACCTTCTTCTCCTATTGAGTCTTCTACAATTTCACTAATACCACCATTCAAGATTCCTCCCCATCCTACTCCAATTTCACATCCAATCACTTTTTACAAAGAAACTACTTCTTCTACTTACGGTCAAGAAACATTTAAAATGCCACCACTATTGCATGGTCCTACTGTTGCTTCGGCCTACCATTGTGTTGGCCCTCACTCTTATCATGACACAGACAACACTCTCCCACAATGGCATGGCACCTCTCATGTCACTGCATAGATCTCCATCATCATAGTACACTTGGGGGCATAACACTCACAAAATCCCCCTTATCATATTAGCATAGGTGCATCTCTCATCTTTGTATTATCATACATTCATATCCTCGCATAGGCATACTCATCACATGTTTTAGCATTGTCATTACCTGATGACACACTCTTGTGCTTTGGTTCACACTTGACTATTGAGGGATATTAGTACATTGAACCTCACACACTACACACTAGGTCGTACACACCACATCTAGTCACACATTGTGCATCATACATCATACTAGTCATCATTAGGCATATAACATACTAGTGTTGCATGTTATTCATCATACTAGCCATTATACATATCACACACTTCTTACTGTTAGGTTACATACACATATTGCCTTTCATTCTACACATAGTGTCTCTACACTGCATCTAGTGACATATGCCTTACATCATACACTACATGCTTCACCTCATACTAGTATACTAGTCTTCATCATCACATACGATTCCAACATCATTTCATCCTACATAATACATTCTTAGTCTACCTACACATGTTACATTGTGCACTATACATTACATTTTATACATTCTACACACTACATTTTTACATATTCTATTCATCACATGGTTGTATTTCATAATTACATACATCATCTTTTATGCGTTGCACTCACTACCCTATGACGCGCTTTAGTTCCTCGGTCCATACTCAACTGTTGAGGGTTTAGAAATAAAATGGACCTTACATTCATCACGCGTTTATCATTCGACCTTTCATCATGCGAAATTTCTAGGATAATGACATACGTTAAAGGATAAATGGTCACCTACTCTATCATCTTGTAGTGGTATACACTTTAGGCTAAATCACCACCTCCCTTCATCAATCTTGTAGTGATATACACTTAGGGCTAAATCATCACTCATTCATTTATCATATAGTGATATACGCTTAGGGCTAAATCATCACTCATCTATTCATCATGTCATTATATACACTTAGGCTATAAGGTTCACGCACATATCTTCTACATGTCGCATCTCATCACTACACATACATATTCATCACAACGTGTTAGACACAACATACACTTCAACCATTTCCGATGACGCACTCTCGTTTATGGTTCATTCTTAACTGTTGAGGGGAAAACAAAATGAACCTCATTTCATGCATTTCCATTCACTGGGGGGCACGTGGTTCCTATCACTTCATCTTGCATTCCATTCCATCCATCCACAACATATTGCATTGTCTTGAGGGCATTTACTCTTGTTTACTAGTGTTTTACATGATCACTTTACTACACATGTTATATTAATTTCTTATATGTCATTATCTATACCATCCACACATGCACGCTCACTTTTTCATTTAGTTGTGATCACGATACAAATCTTTTACACATAGCATGGATGATCGCATTCTACACTTTGCTACATTAGTCATTGGGGGCATCTATATTCGACTCTCACACGTGTTATTTTTCCATTTTGTACTTAGCACTTTACTTTACTTAGTTATACATGCCTTTGACATATTGGTTATTTCTTTAATATGCTAACGGGTGTTTCATATGCAACACTTGTTTTATAGGATTACATGTTTCCATGATTACTTCTTTGTTTTTTTGTACTTGTCTTCCTTGTTTGATTTTTGTATGAGGTTTTGCCCTATGTTTGGTGTGAAACTTGTTTTTGTTTATGGACATGTCATTGTCATTGCATGTATTTCGACATCATGAGTGATGTCCCATGTTTGTGACACACTTTGTGTGGCTTACTTGTCTTCTTGCGTGTTTACATTACTTTTCTTAGTAGTTTACACACTATTTGTGTACTTTACACTTTCCTTCTACATGCAAGTGTTTTCATACTAACACTTTTTTTGGCTAGCCATCTTGTTTTTGTGTGCCTTGGTTTCTACCAAGCGTGTTACCTTCCCCGTAAGGTACAAAGTTTATGTGGTTGGTCTTCTTTAGGGGCCGCATTCTCCTATCAGTGATGTCGCATGTGCCCCCAAAGAGGGGGCATCATTTGGGGTTTCTATAGTCTACACAACGCGTTTACTCGGTTTAGTTCGGCAATTTCTGCCCTTGGCATTGTGGGTTTACATACAATGAGTGAGTTAAGAACAATCTACAAACTCCATACACATCAAATTTGATAGGACATGGTGTCCTTAGCATTCGGAGGAGCGAGTTAATAGTTGAGGATACAACGAAATTGCTCCCAATACTTCTTCTTCCATCCGTGTGCCGATCACCCAAAAACTAGGAAAGTACAAAGATCTCTTCACACACAGTTCAGGGAAGTAGTTAAAGGTTAGAGGACACAGATCATTTCCTCCCTATACTTCTTCAGCTTATGGCACCAGATCACCCAAAAAAACCTATCAAGATCTGAGATATCCTTCTACAACCTTTCTCTCGGCATGGATCAAGTGCACATGTTCCATTTACACTTTTCATTTTGCATATTTTACATTTACATGCTTATTACATACATACATACACATGCGTCTTTTACATAGCGCTTTTACACATACATACATATATATTTGACTACTTGATCATTTTCTCCTTGCAGGTCCAACCGTATGATAAACACACGATCAAATGGGGGCAACAACAATACCAACAACAATAAAAATGACAACAACAACAACAACACTTCACGGTGACACACCTTGCATACTAACCATGTAGGTACACACAACAATAGCTACACATGCGTTTCCACCCTAGGTTCGCTCTCATCACTTTTTTGCATTTTTCATCTTTAGTTTCCACGCTCCATCATCTTTTTGTCATTCCATGCTTTTTCTAGTCCTTCGGCACACCTTCTTCATTGATCTACATGGTTTTTAAGTACACATCTCTATCTACTTTATGTTACTAAGATTTCCGCTCACCAACATAAAGTGGGGGCAAATGTAGACATAAAATCATGCACTTTGGGTTATATTTAGTCTCGGTCTCATACTACTATTTAGAGGGTTTTAAGAGAAGAAAGTACTAATTAACCCCCATCGTTTGGCCTTTTTTTTATTTATTTCCAGCGTCATTCCCGACCTCCACCACACACATGCCCAATTATTTTTCAACATTTTCCATCCTTGTAGCCTAGATCGGGGCACCCATGGGCGCCTGGTCTCACTGGGAAACCCCGATCCTTCTTGAACTTTTCCACCACTTTTTGGGCACTTTCTTGCCATTTTAGGTCTTTATCTTTTTGGCGGTCAACCATTTTGGGGTTCATTACGAAATTAGATCAAGAAAACCCTATAAATATAAATTTATGAGACCATAATGAGGGACCAAACACTTATCGCTACTATCATCCACCTAGAGTTGCATCCATCTATTGCATTAGAGATCATTCCATCCACATAGCTCCATCACAAGGGAAAAAGCTTGGGTCATCTGCATCACACACAACATAGGGGGAGGATTTATTCTATTCCATGCACCATTCTATTACATTTTTTACACATAATTAGCTTGTTATCATCACAAAGTGCGACTGGAAAAAAGCAACCTAGGGCATGGACACACATACACAGAACTACATTTGGGTTTGGAATGTAGTGTAATGCTCAATTAAGCAAGTCCACTATTGTAGTAGCTGAGGTTAGTCTGACCCTTTCATATGCATTCTTATTTTTTTAGGGATTAATGCTTGTTTAGGTTTCACAGGTCTTTCTAATCATCTTGAGATATCAACGACATTCGACACAATGCAAAGAAGTTGATGCGAAAAACAACAAGGTTTCAAGCCATCGTCTAACATGTGAAGGTCAGTTTGAGCTTTTTCACGAGACTGGGGTGACCATTTTGCAGACTAGAGTGCCCCAGGCACCCTAGTTCTTCTCTCTAGTACTCTAGTCCAAAGAAACGGTCCAAATCTATCCTTTTCGGGGCTCTTGCATAGTTTTTCTTGCTTCACGATTTTCCAGTCACACCGTGACACATTCCCGTCACTTCGTTAAATCGATGAGTTCTTTCCTTATCTCTCTTGCATATTATAGCTTCTATTTCCATTAGTTTAATTGCCTATTTCATTTACATACTACTTTAGTACATTGATTTGTTGCATTTATATGTCCTCATAAATTAGATTAACTAACTTATACATTTACATTTTTAGTTAATCTCAAAGCATATATGATTTCCTAAATGGGCATGGAATATGTTGCAATCAAAACATTGTATAGTTGTGAAACTTACGACATGAGAAAAGAATAGTTAAATAAATGAACAAGTGTAAATTGTGTAACAAATGTAACAAACAACACTTGTTTAAAGGGAACATATCGAGGAACTGTACAAGCATGAATGAAGGCATTTGCAAGTTCTTCAAACAATGAAAAACACCATTTTTAAAATTGAATTTTCAACATCAATATATTGAGAGGGATTCAAAAACAACACAATTTACAAGGCATTGTATATTTTTCAAAGTTACAAAACAAGGAAAGTACCATAGAAAACCATGAAAAATGTACAATTAGTGAGAAATGAAAAAAATAACACATCTAATAATGTGCATATTGAGAAACACTACAAATATGAATATTGTTATGTGAATGTTACATAATTATTTTTAAAAAGGAAATTACTCATTCATAAGCTTTTATTATATGTCGTTCATGAATTTCTTTGATAATTGTTTTTGGAAAAATATCCTATGCCTACTTATAAGGTATATATGCTTGTCACAAAATAGATGTAACATTTGTTGCAATCAAAGGATAATATATTTTTTTAAATTTATGACATAATAAAAGTATAGTTAAAAACATGAAGATGTGAAAAATGTGCAAGAAAGGTACAAAATAACACATATTTAAGAAGATGTATATCAATAATCTCCACAAGCACGAGATGAAGATAATTACAAGTCATTCTAACGATTGCTTTGAAAATCAATTTCAAGAAAAATCTAATATTTTTTTCCCCATTTCCAACATTAGCAAAGTGAGAGGATTCCAAGAGAAACACTATTTACAACGCATTGTATGTATTATAACAAACCATGAACAAGTGTACAATTTGCGTAGAAACAAAAAAATGATGGATGGGACCACATTTCTCCTTGCCACTAGACTAGAGACGAAGACAAGCAACAAAAAAATGATGGATGGGATCCCCATCCTAGACATGACTCACCCCTCGGCACTAGTGGCGGGGGACATAAGTGATACCTCCACCTCCTCCAATTGTTGCAACATAATTGTCTTGTTGCTCTATGCTTTGGTGTTTTGGTTTTCTACACCTTTTTTTGATTAAAAATTGGACGTCTATTCTTTGGGATGGGTTAACCTCTTTCTTGAAGCCTACTTGGCTTGGTCAACATTTTTGAGGTGTGACCTTTTCCACATGTCTTTGTGTATGATTAATGTTGTACTATATTTTCCTTATTAATAAAAGTGCGCTTTTAAATACAATAAAGGCGAGATGAAAGAAGTGATTGACCTTGTGACCAATAAAGACCAAAAGAATTTGTAGTCAAAATATAAGAACATTTATGACATAGAGCTTAGGACAAGGAAGAGGAGAGTGCGAGGAAGAGTGAAGATACCTTGGAGAAAAACAAAGATTATCAAAATCTTGCAAATACAATAAAAAACCTAATTCAAAACAGTAACCAAAAATTAAATTAAGTAGAGCCATCTTTTAAGTGTCTTCAACTCCTAACACTTAATATTTTACAATTATTTTTACATCTTATGATTTGTACGTATTACCCAAATGACTTTCATCAATAATAATTATTCTAATGGCAAATTTCTATATGTATGTGTGTGTGTTTTATTAGGAAGAAACAGGTGGATATAAATTTTTAAGTTTTTCACCTACTAGTCTCTCTGTCATTGACTCTTTATTATATAGTGTGTATATTTAGTTAATTACATGATTGAATGGCATTGTCCCCTAGATTCTTCTATCACATGAATATAATTTATTTTATGTTGACTTGCTATATACATATTTGGAGGTTGGTGTGGTTTGGAGTAGTAGGAGAGAGGGAAACATGGAGGGGCCCTTTGAAACTACCATCGGAACACGTATACCTAGAAAAAAAGAAGAGAAAGGGTCGGGTGCCTCCCGAGTCCCAACCACTTAAAACGGACTTGTAAAATAAATAAGTAGCAGAAACGCGACGCAACGTAGCAAGTCTCCATTGCGCGTAGTATTATAATAAGAAGCAGTAGGTGGTGTCACTGCTATGTAAGCCAAGTATTAGAGAATTCGTTCCCCTCTTCTCTTTTCTGAAAGCCTTTCTGGACTGGTCAAAATCATATAAAACCAGTGAAGGATGGGATGTTGAACCAAACTTACCCCCCTCCACCTTCCTCGGACTCGGTCCTCTATCGCTCTCACGCTTTCCCACCTCCACACGTTATTCGATTAACCACCCTCTCTGAAATTTCTTCACAGCTCCCCTGTTTTTCACTATATATCCCACACCCCAGTTCTTCAAATTTTCAAAACCAGGGTTTTCTTCAAAGCTCAAACCTGCATTCAAGATTAGATTTTGAGATGATGGGGCGTTTTTTTCGTACTGGGTGTTGTTGTTTTGCTATTCAGGTCGAATGCGGCAGCACAGAGCTCAAATTCAGATTGTCCGTTGCAGTTCACGAGTCCCAGCAGAGCCTATGCATCCTGCAGCAGCCTGGTTAGATTGGGTGCTACTCTGTCATATACATACAATGAGAACAATGGATCTGTGGACATGGCTTTCAAGGCGGCTCCGGCTGCTTCTGGGGGATGGGTGGGTTGGGGTATAAACCCCACTGCGCCGCAAATGGTTGGCACGCAGGCGTTGATTGCCTTCCGACACTCAAACGGCTCAACCATAGTTGATACATACGATGTTAAGTCTAAAACTGCTGCTCTGAATCCCTCTAAGATAAGCATCAATGTCACCAACAAGAGCGCTGTATATGAGAGCAGTAGCGGCAAGATAACAATATTTGCGTCTTTCATCCTTCCTTCCAACGAAACCAGTGTTTCCCACGTGTGGCAAGTGGGCAGTTCGGTTACCAGCTTGAGTCCTGGCATACACCCCACTGCTCAGAACAATCTCAACAGTTTGGGGACACTAAATCTCAAAAGTGGAGCCACCTCTGCTACTCCTGGCGTTTCTTCCCATCAAATTCTCAAAAATGTAAGTATTATGTTTTTTTTGAAAGCATAAAATTATGCCCCATTTTTAGGCATTTTGCATACAGTAGGAAAGTACAAAATAACTTATGAATTTAGATGTAGAAATTGACCAAACACGTATTTAAGTATCCTTAATTTTTTTTTAAATTTAAATTTAATAGTTAAATTTATAAGACTCAGTGAACACAATATTGTGTTTTTGGACATTTTTAATTTATATATAAATAAAATGTTAAGAATTTTGCAGTTTGAGGTCGATGATTTAAAATCTTGTGTTTCAAATATCTCTTTGATGCAGTAAGTTTGATGGTGAAGGCATGTGCACCCTATAAAGAATGTCACACTAAGAGAATATGTTAGCATTGTTGAATTGGTGACCAATGGTAGTTTTTTTGGGTGGTATTTTTTCATTGGTTAGTCAACAATTCAACTTGCTAACATATATGAAGTTTAGATAGAATACCCTTTTTCATACAACAATGAAATTAGTCTAAATCCATTCAAGATGTTGTGTATTGGGTATTGGGTTATTTACCAATTATGGTCATTCTATGGGCAAGGCACATTGTATCAGATTTCTAACAAGTTACTATTAATGGTTTGGAGGACATTAATGGTTTTATAGGTAGAAAATAATACTTAGTTTTTGTTGATCAACCAATAGATTCTTTAATGTTTTTTGGATGGTATTTTTCCTTGATCAATAATTCAACTCACTAATATATGTGAAGTTTAGGTAGAGCTCCCTTTTCCATACAACAAATTGATGCCTGTATTCTGAGATTGGTCTAAATCCATTCAAGGGAAACACAGAGTTTTGTGTATTGGGATATGTACCACGTATGGTCATTCCATATGCTAGGCTCATTGTATCAGATTTCTAACAAGATCTTATGATTGGTTTAGAGGACATTAATGGTTTTGTAGGTAGAAAATAATAATCATCCAAATGCATTATAAACAATTTAACCTGATTCTTGATATTGTTGATTCCAGAGGCATGGGGTGCTTACAGTTGTTAGTTGGGGCATAATGATGCCCATTGGAGCCATGATTGCTAGGCATGCCAAGACATTCAAATTGGCAGATCCTGCATGGTTTTACCTCCATGCCATATGCCAGTCCTCTGGATATATTATTGGAGTAAGTGGTTGGGCCATTGGCTTGAAGTTGGGCAGCTACAGTAAAGGTGTAGAACAAACTTCACACAGGAGAATTGGGATTGCACTCTTCTGCCTCGCAACTTTACAGGTAAAAAAACAAACAAACAAACAAGCCAAAAAAGTTGAATGCTTTCAATGATCCATTCCTTGAAAATGATACACTCTGTTTTCTGAGTCTGACATCTATTAACCTGGCAGGTATTTGCACTTCTCTTACGCCCTAAAAAGGATCACAAGCTCCGCATATACTGGAATGTATATCACCATTCTGTTGGTTATTCAGTCATCATATTGAGCGTAATAAACATCTATAAAGGCTTCGACATCCTGGCCCCTGAAAAAAAGTGGAAGAATGCTTACGTTGGCGTTTCTCTGTGTTTGGGTGGAATTGCTATAATCTTGGAAGTGGTGACCTGGATCATCTTCTTCCATCGCAAGTCAACAGATTCTTCCAAACCTGTTAGCGAAATGAATGGGAATGGGAATGGTTATGGTAATGGCAGAGTGAATGGGAATGGAAGTCAATCACATGTTTAGTAGAGGAGTAGCCTTTATTGAGAATCTCCAGTTATCTCTTGATGGTCTTCATTCTTGAAAGAGGCCCTATCCTATCCGCGATTCAGAGGCTGTCAGTGGTGAGAATATTTGAGGCTAGATTAGGAGTTTATTCTTTCCTAATTATTTTGGTTTAGATCCAGTATAGACATGTACATGGGTACACATTTTCCATTTAATTTGTATACATTATTATTTATTTATAGAAAATTATTATTTATTTGTAAAGTCATGTTGTACAAGAAAATGACTAACAAACCTTAAGCAAATTGTCTATAAACAATCTAATAATCTGTTTTTCTAATTAGAGTTCATGGATACGTAATATTATTAAAAATGATAGGTTACGATGGGTATAACAAAAAGATAGCCAATTGGTATATGTGGCTCGGAAAGTAAGAAAATACATGACAAAAGATGCAAACCTCATAGTATCATTGAGGAACACAATATGGGTTTGTACCTCCCACAATCAGTGAAGGGAGTTGAGGGCACCCTAGAACTAAAAGAGAACGTATTGGGATCTCGAATGAACAAATCAAGTCTTTTAACAAGACCTTTACTTCAACTTGAATTGTAAAAGTTCATATTATAAATTGTTAGGGCCAAAAGATGGTTTTCCATCGAGAAAAGCATTACATCTACCCATAAACATTGCAATCATATTTACATACATTTAAAATACTACAATTAAATCTAATTGTATAAATAATTATTGTTGTCATTGTAATAAATGAGAAGAGGGGTTTTTAGAGGAATATTAGATTTGTCACAAATTCGGAAACATATATTAGAAAACAAACAATACATAGCACGTCAAGATAACAAGGTGAAGACGGCCCAAAAGAACTATAGTGAATATAGAACCTTTTCCAAAACTACTAGTGGTACTCTTCCGGAACCATCAAGTGATACTTCTAGCATGTGTCACATATGCAAAATATGATTTTGACGACTATGTTATTCAACCTCAAAATTTTGAAAACCTCACTTGATTTTCCAACATTCTACATAGATATTTGTAACATGAGTCTAAAAAGTAACTATAATTGATGAAAGAGCTCTTAAAAGGAGGGTGCTAAGATGGGTTTATATAGCCTATAAAGGGGGTTAGAATAAGTTTGAAGGCTCAAGAAGGTAAGTAAAATGGTTTCTAGGTTAGGTCTAGATAGCATATAAAGGAGAGACTAGATTAGATTTGTGAAACCTAGGAATGGTATAACTCATATGGATGAGAAATAAAAAGGTTATAGAGGACTTGAAAAGGGGGAAATGAGTAGACAAAAGGATTTTAGGTCAAGTCCAATAGCCATAAAGAGAAACCAAATTATGTCCGAATGACCCAAAAGAAATACAAGGTACATATAAGAGAAATGCCTTGGTCCAACATGCTTAGACACGTGTGTCATCTAAATATAACACTTGCGTCACAAACATAACTAAGAAGAATCCAAGAACGAAATATCATAGAGAGAGAGAGTGAGAAGAAGTATGAAGGTGGAATTGATACTCAAATAGAGATTGTTTAAGGGAAATTCCTTAAACCCTAATTCTTTTCACAATGCTGACATGTCTAAAAATGGAGAAGCAAATTTTAAAAATGGAAAAGACTTAGAGGCAAGTGTGGCCATCAAGGGGGATAATGAAGGAGGGAGAAGTAGGCACCACTAGTGTGAAACATGTTCTTTAGTGGACACAAGAAACTCTAATCGGTTTCAAAAGTCTATAGCTTTTTGAATTCAAGGTGCATAGGCAATCAATTCTAAAATGTTTGACTTTGACCAACTAGTGAAGTATAAGACTATCACTTGGTAGATATGATATGGAATAAATGTAAAAGGTTCCTACTCTAATATCAAAATTAGGGTCAATATAATTAAGATATTTAACAATTGTGTATTTATGAAATAAGATCACAATACGATAAAAACAATAAACATTTAAATCATAAATCATATTCAGTAAATTATGATCAATTGCACTAGCATATATGGGATAATTGTGAATGTAAAAACTAGAGTTATAGAGGATTATACAATTTTATGACTAAGACACAATGAAAATGATATGGAAATGTGTAGTAAGGGTGCACAAATTGTCATCAAGTTAACCTAAAAATCTAGGAGTGTACTTCTACAAGTAAGACGAAGTCTCTTATTTTAGATAAAGTCACACATATGACTTTATCTTTTGGTTGTGTTAGTAGAAAATTTTGTACTTATATCAAATAAGGATTCCACAATACATATAGAGGACAAACATCCTTCCTCTATTATGTGGGGAGGTTCCCTTTATTGAAAGCCAAAAAGAAAATAGAAGGAAAATATATACAATATTTACACTACTTATTCAAATGTTGGGGTTGTATGCCCATGTTGGATGGAATCTCTCCGAATGGGATGGAGAACAAAGAGAGAGAATAATGAGAAAATAAACTAGAAGGAAAGAGGAAAATAATTCACTTTCATGTAAATAGAAAAATATATTCTAATTTACTTATGCAATTCACATATCAATAAAAAGGTTGATATATCTCATAACAAGAAAATTAATTTCCATTAATCATATTATTCTATAGGCAATTAATACGATTCAAAGAAAACATGACACAAAGTTCAATAGATCCTTTGGGACAAAAATGAACTGGAAGTTTCATTATATCTTATGTCATGGAATATACAATTGTAACCGAAAATAGGAAAAAAAAAATAGAGGAGGAGATAAGTTCTCTCGAGTATTCTCTCGTAAACAATGAAAACCTACCTGAGAATGGAAGACAAACAAAATACAATGCAAACCTCCCTATAATCCTTCAGTGTAAACCTCAGTAAGGTTTTAGAGACTTTTCTGTGGAACCTTTCAAATGGATGTGGGTGCTCTTGAATGTTCTCCAAATGTGATTGCAAATGCTATAGACACAAATACTTTGGCTTGGAAATTTAGCAAAATTATTGTACTTAAGATTCAAGAGGATTTGTAAGAGGGTAAGCCTGCAATTTATAGAGGCAGAAGTAGTTAGAAATTGGTTACATACGGTTGAATGCATATGCTAAAAATAGCATTGGAGGAAGTTACAATAGTGCCGGGGCATTTAGGGGCAGTAAATGAAATTAATTGCAAAAGTTGCATCCAGGAAGGTGGTTGTACATGCAATTCAATTGCCACCACCTTTCTAGGATTCTAGAAGTGTAGTTAAATAGGATGAGGATGTAGAGTCTAAGTGGAGTTCAAGTGGCTATTGACTGAAATAGGTGGAATTAAATAACTAAATTTAATTAGTATTTAATTGTGAGGAGATAATTAACCATTTAAATAAATAAATGTTTAATTATATTAGCTAGAAGGTGTTAGGAATTAATTTAATTAATTCCAAAGATAATGATATAATTAAATTAATTTAATTGTGAGGAGATAATTAACCATTTAAATAAATACATGTTTAATTATATTAGCTAGAAGGTGTAAGGAACTAATTCCAAGAGAATGGTAGAAATAAATTAATTTAATTGTGAGGAGATAATTAACCATTTAAATAAATAAATGTTTAACTATATTAGCTAGGAGTGTGTAGGAATTAATTTAATTAATTCCAAAGGCATGTTAGAATTAAATTATTTAATTCCAATGGGTAGGAATATAGCTTAGGTAATAGAATTAATTTTATTTAATTCTAAAGGGAATATTTGAATGATGGAATTTATTTAATTAATTCCAAAGAGGTGTATTGCGATGAGATATAATTAATTTAATTAATTCTAATTGGATAGAAGTGGGATAGAAATATGTATGTATTTTTAGGGTGTCTACATTTGCCCCTCTTTAAAGTGCTATTACAAAGTAATAGTGCTTTAAAGATAGTAGACACATGCAGATCAATGAGTGGAAAGCTATGAAGCATTTGGATGCCCCAATGAGTAGGAAGCGGTGATGAAGCATTAGGATGCCCTAACTATTATAATGGTAGAGGAATGCCCCCTCAAGCGGGTGGGTGATGTTGCAAAGCGGTGGACAACCGCTTGATAGGAAGGAAAACAAGGGATTAGAACAAGTAATGTGAATCCAGTGCAAGAGGTTGAAATACCTCCAAAACACACAAAAAATTTGTAAATAAAAACCAAGAGTTTCAAAATAGATTTCTTCTCATTCTGGAATCCACACTAATATTTTACATCATTACAATCCACCTTTTATTTCACATCTACTCTAAAACCCTAAAATGCCAAAAACCTAAATTGCCAAAAATTACCTACTAGCAAAACAACTCGGATGGGCCCCAAATTTTGCATGCCAAATATGCCTTCATAAATTAAGGCTCACACGTGAAATTTTGAATTATTCTAACAAGCACAACAAAAGTTATTAAAGTTCTAAGACCTAGTCAAAAGTGAAAAAAATGTTTAGAGCCAATTTTAGGCCACTAGATGAAGGAATCCAGACCCGAAAATGTGTCAAAATGACCACAAACTTGCAAGTAAAGTTGACCCCAATATAGTACTAATGTATATCTACCACCCTGTAAAATTTCAAGACGATCCAACGGTTAGATCAAAAGTTATGGTCTCTGCAAGTTATGTTCCTCATCATTTCCCTGGTTGAAAAGAATTCAACTCCTACGAATTCAGTTGACGGAATTCATCTAATTTTGCATTTTCAATCTTATTCAACTCCCACTCAGGAATCCAAGTATTTTCTTCTTGTTGCAAACCTTCCCACTATACCAAATATATGTTGTAGCTCCCATGTCTAGTAGTGACTATCTTTTGGTCCAAGACACGCATTACCCTTTTCTTTTTCTTCTTCAAAGCATCTGCTGCTCCCAGTTTATTTCTTCCTCCTCCACAAAATTTTCATCATGACCCAGAAACTTATATAAGTCAAAAACATTAAAAACTGGTGAAATAAAAAATTCTCGGTAGCTCCACCTTGTAGGCATTATCACTCATTTTCTTCAAGATCCTACATGGCCCAATCTTCTTATACTTGACTTTATTATATGTCCCTTTTGGAAACCTCTCCTTTCTAAGATGAACCATCACCATATCTCCTTCTTCAAATACATGTACTCTCATGTTGGCATTTGCAACTACTTTATATTGTGCATTACTCCTTTTCATCTTTTCCCTCACTTCATCTTGCAACTATAGAATGTGTTCTGCAAATGCATCTGCATCATCACTAGTTTTATCTTCATTGGGTAGAAAAATTGATCTAGGACCCCCTTGGGATTCCTACCATATACAATTTGGAAAGGAGACCTCCCTATTGACCTGTTTACCGAGCTATTATAGGAAAACTCAACTTGTGGTAAAGCTAAGTCCCATTGTTTTGGCTTTTCTCCAACTATGCAACGTAGGAGATTTCCCAAGCTTCTATTCACTACTTTCGTCTCCCATCAGTCTGGGGGTGATATGCACTACTGAACTGTAGATGTGTCCCCAGTTTCCTCCACAGAGTCTTCCAAAAGTGACTCAAAAACTTTGTGTCGTGATTTGAAGTGATCATTCTTGGAACTCCATGCAATCTAACCACTTCTGAAAAAAAAATCTACAACTCTGGAAGCATCATTAGTTGTTTTACAAGAAATGAAATGTGCCATCTTAGAGAATCTATCAACCAAAACAAAGATAGAATCATTTCTCATTGTGTGTTAGGAATTCCTAACACAAAATCCATACTCAAATCAACCCATGGCCTTGTAGGGACATGTAATGGCATATACAACCCAATATTATGTGCATGGCCCTTAGCCATTTGGCACATTCTACATCTTTCTACAATCCTACTTATGTCTCTCTTTACCTTTGGCCAATAATAATTTTCTACAACAAGAGCAATTGTCTTACTTATACCAAAGTGTCCAGCCAACCCCCCACTATGCAATTCTCTTATAATATTTTCTCTCATTGAACCAACAAGGATGCACAATTGTTTCCCCCTGAATAAATAACCATCTTGCATCAAATAATCGAAGAACCACTACCTACTATAGGGTTCCTTAAGTTGTCTCACAACATCACCAAAATCTGGATCACCTTCATATAATTCCTTAACTGCCTCAAACCCTACTACTTCATTTTCCATTATTGTCAAAAGTGCTACATGCCTACTCAAGGCATCAACAACTTGATTTTGCTTACCCGACTTATGCTTTAAGAAAAAAATATATTCTTGCAAAAATTAAACCCATTTTACATGCCTACTATTTAGTTTCTTCGTGTGTTTACATACCTCAAGGCTTCATGGTCAGTGAAGAGTACAAATTATTTTTCTACCAAGTAATTTCTCTAGTTCCTTAATGCCGAACAATAGCATAAAATTACTCATCATAAGTAGAATATTTCCTCCCGACTTCATTTAAATTTTCACCGAATAATGTCACATAGTCATCCTTCTTGACTCAAGATAGCTCCAATCCCAACATGTGAGGCATCACGGTCAACCTTGAAGATCTAGTTAAAATTTGGCAATACTAAAACAGTGCTTCGACACTTTCTTCTTCAACAATTCAAAACTATTTTTGCTACCTTGGTCCATACAAACTCCTCCCTTTTGTACATTTTGTTATGGGTGCATCAATGCTACTGAAATTCTTGATGAAATTCCTATAAAAAGTTTCAATCCATGAAAACTATGAACCTCTATCACATTCCTTGAATAGGCCATTCTAAAAGTGCTTTTACTTTTTCCTCATCCATCCTCACCCCATCCTCTAATATGAAAACCCCAAAAAATAAGACTCTTATGAAGAAATCTACACTTCTTTAAGTTTGCATATAGACTCTCTTTACGTAACAAGTCTAACACCAATTTCATATATAACAAGTGTTCTTCCACTATCTTTACTATATATCGAATATCATCAAAATATACAACAACAAACTTACAATTGTATTCTCGAAATACTCTGTTCATCAGCCTCATGAATGTACTGGGTGCATTAGATAACCCAAATGGTATCACCATGCACTCGTACAATCCTTCTTTTTTTTAAAGTCATTTTCCATTCATCCCCTTCACGGATCCAGTACCCATTCCATAGATCAATTTTTCTAAAATATCGGGCTCCGGATAGCACATCCATCATATCATCCAATCTTGGAATTGGGATTTGATACATAATTGTGATCTTATTTATGGCCCTTGTCTACACACATTCTCCAGTCTCCATCTTTTTGGGAGTCAATAGTGCTGGAGTTGCGCATGGACTCATGCTTTCTCTCACTAACCCTTTTTGTATTAGATCTGTCACTTGTATGTTCAACTCTTCACTTTGTGTCGGACTCATCCGATAGGTTGCCTAGTTTGGAAGGGATGATCCTGGGATCAAATCAATATGGTGTTGAATATCTCACTTTGGAGGTAACCCATCTGGTAGCTCATCTGGTATGACATATTTGTATTTGTTTAGTACCTTTTTTCGCAACAATAGGTATATTAAAATCCTTTATTTCCACCTTCTTTGACATCAGTGCATAACACCAACCAACTTCTTCCATTTCTATAATAAACTCTTTTGTAGCCAACAAGCCCTCACTCTTCTCTTCTTCCTTGAAGGGTAATAAGACCACCTTTACACCATCCTTCAAAAAAGTATATGTATTTTTCCTCCATCATGTGTAACCTTTCTATCATATTTCCAAGGCCTCCCCAGTAATATATGACATGCATCCATTGGGATAACATCACACCACACCTCATCCTTGTAGGTATTCCCAATTGAAAAATTTATAAGGCATATTTTATCTATGGTTACCTCATTCCCTTTCTTGAACAATGATATATGATAGGGATATGGGTTCTTCTCACATTTGATTGAGTTTATCAACCATCACAATTGAAACCATATTTTCACAACTACCACCATCAATAATAATTTTACATACCTTTCCTCCAAGAGGTAAATCTTGTTTGAAATATATTTGTTCGTAGCCATGAATCAACACCAACAACATCATGTTATTTCTCCTTCCTTGGGGAAATCATCATCCTCCTTATCATGAGGGTTTCACCCAAGTCTGCAACAACCTCCATTTCTTCTTCCTCTTAGCTTCAACCAGATTTACTCATGGTTGTTCTCCTTGCCATCTATCTTTTGTAGGATAGTGTGGACACTCAAAAGCTCTATGACCCTCTTCACCACTTCTGTAACATGTATATTGCCTTTGGGGACTATTCCAACCTTGTGCTCCATTATAACCTATTCCCCTATGAAACCCCCTACCTCTTTGGTAGTTACCGCGGCTTTGACTAGAATCTTCATGCCCTTCTGCATTAGAGGATTCATCTTTTGTAGATTCAAATCTACCTCTGCATCTCATTGGATATGATGATAGTCCTCTCTTCACACCTCTTCTAAAATTATTCCTCTTGTTCTTTTCTTCGACTTTAATGCGAGTTGATAAGCATCATCCAAGCTATGGATCCAGAGCATACTCAGTTCATCTTGTATGGTGTAACTCAACCCATTTATATATCGTGTAGCCTTCTGTTCTTTAGACTCTCCATGTTCCACCTGATTGACAACTTGTAAAATTCATTGGTATACTCCTCAATGTTGAGATCCTTCTGTCTTAGGTTTTGGAACCTTCAAAGAGTGTTTGAGCATAATCTACAGGAAGAAACTTTTCTTTGAGTTTCTTTACCATTTTATTCCAGTTTTGAATCTTTCCCTTTTCATTCCTTTGTCTTTCATTTTGTAGGTGATCCCACTAGATCAATTCATGTCTAGCCAACTTAGTGCATGCAAAATTAACCTTCTTCTCATATGAAAGGGTTTTCCACTTGAATAATTTTTCCATGTGATTCAACCAATCAATAAACTCCTCTTGGTCGTAATCCTCCACCATAATCAGGAACATTAATCTTAATTATGTCATTCTTTCCCTCTAAAGCCTAGATTAATCTCTCCTCAAATGGTCTCTCATTCACGGTTTCTTCATCTCTCTTATTTTCTTCTTCATCTCCTCCTTCATTCATTAATGGAGGTACTTCTTCAGTATCACTATCTAGGTCTACATCCCCATTTTACATGTCTCCTTCTAAGGCGGGTAACTTCTCTTGTGAGCTCAACAACTTGTCTCTATAGCTCTTGCATATGCCTATTCATCTAGGCATAACCTCCCCTCCCACATCTAGCCATGATTATATAAAATAGAGGAAAAAATTACATAGAAAAATGTAATATGTTACCTTAACTATTTCCACAAGATCTAAATCCGGCTCTGATACCAATTGATGTGAATCCAACTACAAGAGGTTGAAATACCTCCAAAACACACATAAAAATTTTTAAAATAAAAACCAGGAGTTTCAAAATATCTTTCTTCTCATTATGGAATCCACACTAATATTTTACATCATTACAATCCACCTTTTATTTCATGTCTACTCTAAAACCCTACCCTAAATTGCCAAAAACCCTAAAATGCTAAAAATTACCTACTAACAAAACAAATCGGATGGGCCCTAAAATTTGTGTGCCAAATATGCATTCATAAATTAAGGCTCACACAAAATTTTGACTTATTCTAACAATCACAACAAAAGTTATTAAAGTTCTAAGACCTAGTCAAAAGCGAAAAAAATGTTCAGAGCCAATTTTAGGCCACTAGATGAAGGAATCCGGACCCAAAAAAATGTGGAAAATGCCACAACCTTGCACTCATAGTTAATTCTAGCGTAGTACTAATGTATATATACCACCATGTAAAATTTCAAGATGATCAACAATCGGATCAAAAGTTATGGTCTCCGCAAGTTATGCTCTCGCATCAACAAGGATGGGAAAGGACTACTCGTAGCATGAATGTCATTTGGAGAGTAATTTTTAGAGCAACCTAATTTTTGTTGTTGCACAATATATTTTTCACCATGATTATGAAAGAATCTATATGGTTAACCCAAAACGCATAAAAAATACACACAACAAAGAAAAGATAAAAGGGAAAACAAACCTAATATACAAAGTAGGTGTCGACATCAAGGTTATAAAGGAACCAAGATCTAATCACACTACTTGTAAGTGGTCCAAAAAAGTAAACATCAACAATGTAACACAAAGTCAAAAAAGAAGACAATCAACTATGCCCCTAATGCGTGCCACAATGATGATTAAGTAGATACAAATGCTCCCAAGTGGGAATATGATCAGACTGGAAGAGCGGAGTTAAAAAGACTCCTTATGAAACTCTTATTGAATCCGTTGTGCAAATGATTGAATTTTAAATTACCTTAGACAAAGTTATATCATGAAGGAAAAAAAGAATGTGACTTGCCCCAAGCAGAGTTAGCATATCATGCAAAGGGAAGAAAGTGATAGTTGTAAGATTGACATGATCACTAGGACAATAGATAAAGGTATGACATTTATCAATATTGCATTGAGATGTTGAAGGATTCACTTCAAGGGTTTTCCAATTGTAGGATTTATGTGATAAGTGAATGTTTGTTTAAAAATTTTGTAATAATTTTTTATTTTTTTAGATTTTGAAATATCTGATTTTTTTTATGTTGAAAAATATTTGATTTTTTTATAGAATTTTTGTGAGTTTTGAAATAAAAATTCAAACAAAAACGAAGACACAACAAAAAGGAAAACACTCCATGGTGTAAAGAAACCATGAGGAAAAACACAAGACATGCTAGCGAGAAGAAAATATGAAACAAACATTACAAACAAACCTAATATGAATAGGAAGGAACCACACCAAAGTTCATGGGTGGATCATCCCTTAGCAACATAAAGGCGTTGCCTAGGCACCGGAAGATAGGGGCGCTAAAAACAATTTAAATTCAGGTCGGCCGCATCATTCACATTTCAAACATGACTATATTTAATACAATATAATGAAGCTAATTCATTCAATCTAACAAATAGTCATTGTCCAAGTGTTTGTGGGAATTCTTAAAAAAAAGTGTACAACAAAATTTTGATGTTGAATTAGCCTTGAGTCACACGATTTATAATGTTAATATATTATGATTCTTCTTTTCTTCTTTTACTTTTTAATCCGTAGATGGAAATAATCTTTCTGAAACAACAATTATTCATAATGAATTAACAATGATTGTCTATGAAAAATCAATAGGAATTATGGAGGAGGAATCACACAAATTCACGATTAAAAATATATTATTTATTATGTAATGTTATCACTTCTCTCGTAAAATAATTTCATTTATATTTGGTAATATAGAAGACACTAATCATGTGGGAGAGGAACTTTACAGGGATTTTACTTGTTGAATAATTTTATTTGTATTTGGCAATACAAAATTCACAAATCATGTGCTTTGCATGTGGAGTGGAACTTTACAACAACTTCACCAGGGTTCTAGTGCCCCTATCTAAGCTAGTTAGAACATTTGGGAGCTCTCGATTATTTAAAAATTCGGGAGCTTGGGAAGTAACACATGCCTTGACTCTCTCTATTTTTATATCTGGTAATAAAATTATTAAAATCAATTTGAAAAAAATTACTTCAAAAAATTATGGTCTTCATTATTGGACACTACTTTTTATCAAGGCTAGAAATTGTGGAACCCTATATATGTAAATTAAAAAGCATGCTATTGAATAGCTTGATCGACTCAACACACATGGTAAAAATTATTAAAGGGAGATAGGCTACGTGTAGTGCATAGGGCGCTCATGACCATTAATTCAGCCCATGCCAAAGTTATATGTGAACTAAGATACGAATGAATTTCCTACAATTGGTCTAGAACAAAGGTAAACAAAACACATTGAAATAACAAACTAAAAGATGCAAAAACATCATCACAATGTTGAAAAACTGCAACAATACAACACAACATGCAAAAATGACGTGTAATGACACTTAAAATGTGTTTCACATTGAAGAAATAAACAAATCTGAATGCCCCCTAGTGATATCTTAGAACGCGAGAGGATTGGATCAGGCCGAAGAGTGGAGTGATACTTAAATACTTTGAAAAATAATTTTGTCGATCCCATTAAAGTTTGATCTCAGTAATCGATTAAAATGTAAAATCCAAATGTGCCCCAGGCAACGATATATTACGAAAGGGTAAATGATTTCCTCGAGCATAGATATACACCATGGGCAATAAAGATGATTATCAAAATATGATCTAGAATGATCATGAGGAGCACCATCAAAAGGTGAAATTGTTGAACTATGTTACACAGTCATTTGAAAGTTTGTCAAACATTAGTTGAATGTTTTGATTGAGACAGATTTAAAACTATCTTTTGGAGTTTGAACAATTTTATTTTTTTTTTACATTTTTGAACAATTTTATATTGTTTTTGAAGTTTTGTGAAACATTTTTGAATTTTTTTGTAATTGTACAACTCGGTAAAAGGTACAATACTTGAAAGCAGGTGAAAATAATTAAAATCATTCCATTCCATTGGCATAAATGTGGATGATAAAATGATAGGGTGTTTCACTCCGTTCTCGGCTCCACACAACTAGGAAGATGCGAGGGTTCCTCACCGAGAGCCAAGAAGGACGTAAAATGAGATGAATACTGATATGAAAGGTGAAGGGATATGATGTGATGACACAAATTATAACAATGATCCATATGAGAAAAATGTAACTCATCTCCAGTTAAGATTATTTGACCGATTGCAAGATGATTCCACTTTTATGTTTGTGGAGCCTATTTTCATGTTAGAGTGTGGTACACCTTCTATGTGTTACACTCGGGTATTTTTATGGTGGTCCCGCTCACCGGTGAGTGGGTCAAGGGGGTTCGGGGGTGAAGCCCCCCCGATCGATGGGGGTTCAGGGGCGAAGCCCCCGAAGCAAATTTTCATGGGTGGTTTATTAACCCATGGGTAATGGGTAACCGTTATGGGTTGTTTTTGGGCCCATGGTTTTTTGGTACCCATTGTTTTGATACCCACGGTTTTTGCCCATGGTTTTGATACCCATAGTTTTTTTCCCATGGTTTTGATACCCACGGTTTTGTATCAAACTGCTTAAGCAATTGTCTATTTATATGGTCTTATGCATATGATACATAGACAAGAAAATGTATTGCAAATGTGTTTTGAATTCGGGTGTGAATTCTGTAGAGTTTGTTGAGCATAGCTCTAAACGGATCTGGGTATTGTATTGAGAGAGTGGAGGCTTGTAATAAAATCTAAGCAAGTGATTCTTGGTGGATGTAGCCCAAATTGGGTGAACCACGTTAAATCTTGTCTCTCTGTGTTGTGTTATTTATTATGCACTTTTATTTGAGATTTGTAATATTTTCTGCATATTAGTTTCTACTATTGCGATTCTATAAGGGATTATTCCACATATTTTATCTCTTATTTCCTAACATCCACTTTATAGATTTTGGCTCAACTTAGATCCATTGATGGCCTACTTGATTAGCGAGATATGGTTGAAGGAATTGTTGTCTCTTTGTAACATGAGCAACTAAATTACTTCTTGGGACATTTTTAATTAAACACTTTGATTCCGATTTCATAAAGGCTTTATTAGTTAATTATTTTTTATTTTTATGAAGGACCCCCTACATGTTGCCCCATGTCATCAGTAAAAGGAAAGGGCTCAACACCGAAGAAAAAATGTAGGCAAGTAAGGGATTTCTCCATTCCTAGTCTCATATTGCAAGTAAGAAGTATGGATTTATCACCAAAGACTATGAAGGACAAAAGGTGTAATGATTTTATAATTTTAAAATATTTTTTAATTGATTTAGTTTGCCTTGTATGTTGATAATGTGCTTGTTGGGAAGGAACTTTCTGGCCCTAAGTCTTAGCCTCATACGCAACTAGTAGGACACAAGGGTTTAATCCGTAGATTGAGATGGGTGGTCAAAAAGGAATGAGTAAAGAAGTTTAGTGCTTTTAGTTAAAAAGAGAGCTTATTTGAAAGGAGTTTCCATTAGTAAGCTTCGAGACAAAACCATAGGTAAAAAGATCTGAAATGGTAAGAACCATAATAGGGATGAGACATATAATTACTAAAAGGAACAAGGTTAACATGTGTCGTAATAGGTGAAGAAGGAAAATATATGATAATGTTATGATTAAAATATTTGCCAATAGATGGAATGTTTAACATTATTTGTATGCACTTTTCTCGTTTCCGATTTGCAAACAATGCTATAATACAAAGTTTGATTCTTTTTTATGGTGTTTAAGTTTTCGGATGTTAGTGGATGAGGATTATAAATGGACTCGTGAAGAAAAAGGTCCATGTTTATCAAATTTAAAGGATCCTGAAATACGAGACTTGTGTGGATGAAAACCAAGTCAAGAGGGAGAATCAAAAGATTCGATATGTCTTGAAATACGAGACTTGGACGGATATGAGCCAAGTCAAAGATGAATCTAAATATTTGATAAGTATTACAATACGAGACTTAGGACGGATATGATACAAGTCAAAGGAGTGAATCAAGATTTGATAAGTCCTACAAAACAAGAAACAATGAAAAACTACCTAAGAATGGAAGACAAACAAAATACAATGCAAACCTCCCTGTAATCCTTTAGTGCAAACCTCAGTAAGGTTGTAGAGAATTCGTTTATGGAACCTTGCAAATGGATGTGGGTGCTCTTGAATGTTCTCCAAATTTGATTGCAAATGCTATAGACACAGATACTTTGACTTGGAAATTTAGCAAAATTATTGTACTTAAGATTCAAGAGGATTTGTAAGAGGGTAAGCCTCGCAATTTATAAAGGCAAAAGTAGTTATAAAGTGGTTAGATACGGTTGAATGCATATGCTAAAAATAGCATTGGAGAAGTTAGCAAATGTTGGGGCATTTAGGGGTAGTAATGGAATTAATTGTAGAAGTTGCATTCGAAAGGTGCTTTTAATTAGTATTTAATTGTGAGGAGATAATTAATCATTTAAATAAGTAAATGTTTAATCATATTAGCTATAAGGTGTTAGGAATTAATTTAATTAATTACAAGTGAGTGGTAGAATTAAATTAGTTAAATTTATTGAATTGTGAGGAGATAATTAACCATTTAAATAAATAAATGTTTAATTATATTATCTAGAAGGTGTTAGGAATTAATTCCAAGAGATTGGTAGAATTAAATTAATTAAATTGTGAGGAGATAATTAACCATTTAAATAAATAAATGTTTAATTATATTAGCTAGAGAGTGTAGGAATTAATTTAATTAATTCCAAAGACATGTTAGAATTAAATTATTTAATTCCAATGGTAGGAATATAGCTTAGGTAATAGAATTAATTTTAATTAATTCTAAAGGGGAATATTTGAATGATGAAATTAATTTAATTAATTCCAAAGGGGTGTATTGTGGTGAGATAGAATTAATTTAATTAATTCTAATTGGATATAAATATGTATGTATTTTTAGGGTGTCTACATTCTCTTCTTTTCAAAAATTTCCAACGCTTTACAACGAGAAAGGCCTCTCCTTAAATAGGATTAAGATCCATAACTACTTATAACCAACCTTCACCTGATCTTTTCTAACTTTACAAAGTTACTTTTCCATTCATGAGTCACTAAAGTGAATTTTATAATTTGAAAATTAGTGGAAAAGAAAATATAAAAAGTACAATCGAGATATAAGAGTTACACAAGTTAAAAAGACCTAAGGTGCTCGAGAGGAGGAAAGATCCTTGATCTTTAACACTTGCATCTTAAACCATGTGACTGCTTTGACAATTTCCCTTTTTGGAATTAGTGTTTGAGAGGTTAGTCAACAAAGAACCCACAATGTTTGTCATTTAAATGTTGCACTTATCAAAATTGGTCAAACTTTTTTATGCTTCAATTCTCACATTATGCATTTTAGAAAGTTCATCAATATTGTCTTTACCAAATCCATTGGTGCAAAAAAGTTCCTCTTTTATTAATTTTTCTAAATTGCTCCTTGATTTCAATTGATGTGTTGATCTCCAAGTAGTTCTCTTTGGTGAGATTGCATCTAAGGGATTTCATATTTGTAAAAACTAACGTCTTGAGAGCTTCCCATTTTGAATTTGTGATTAGAGATATGCTTGCTTTCTTCCAACACCTTGATTCTCCATTCACAATTGGTTGACCAACTCTAAGAGTGAATGTTCTAAGAGTCTTCGAATATTTTTTTGAAAAGTAAAATATTCTCATCATTAATAGCCATCACTCTTAGGTCTTTAGTAATACTTCCCCATAGTGGAACCTCCTTCTCTAAAATTTCAATCTAGATCAACTAATTATTTTGTGGATCAATCAATTTTTCAAATGCCTTTCTACTTACATTGATGAAGTTAAGGCCATTGATTACAAGTTGTTCTACCCATGCTTCAATGGATTTACCCTGTTGTTATGTTTGTGAATTTTAGATATGGATTTGGGATCAATATCTTTTATCAAAATTGAGACTAGACTAGATGAAAGTAGGGTAGGCTTCGAGAGAGTTAAATCTTTAACATAAGATGTTAAAATGTGAACCTATTTGTTGATATGTTCATGTTTTTGTTTACCCTTTGATGATTCTAGAAGCTATCTCCTTGAATTTGTGCATGTCCCCTTCATGACTAGCTTCTCCCAACAATACTCTGTAAGCTCATAGTCAATCATAATGATTTCAACCTCACTTTTGTATAAAATAGGCCTGGAATTTTCCATAAATTTTAACCAAAGGGATTTGTGACTAAGCGGGATGTGGTCTTAAATTCCTTTGGAAAAGGTGCAGAGAATTTTGGAGTGGTCTCTAAATGTCATATTAGTTGGGAACCATGAGTTTAGGATGGTTTTCTTCTTCTTATCAACAAGACGTTGAATCCAAGAAAAGGAAGAATAAATAACAACCACATTGGGTAGGGTTTATGCAACACAAATTAAAGTAAGAGGAAACAAGGAATCCATAATATGCATAAGAGAAGCATTAATATGAGCATATTACTTACCTAATTCAATAGGAGAAGTGAAGGGACTTATGATGGGAAATGCTTTTCTTGTGCCATTTTCCTCACCAATATTGTTTGAATTAATATCCTTTGGAACATTTTATTTCGTTGTTGCATCGGTTTTAGGATTCCTTGTATAAAACCTTTTATACCCGATGGTTTCCCACTTAAGGAAGGAGGCACATGTTATTGAACATGGGGGTGCCTTTATGTTTGGCTTTGAATTCATCCAAATTTATTTAAACCATCTTTTGGTCCTTAAAATTACTAGAGTAGTCAAACCATCAATATTGTCCTCCTATTGTGACCAGTCCTTTCATATTTGGGTTCATACGAATATTTTTTTGTCATCAATCATGCATTTAGAAATATGATCAAAATTAAGGATTAGATTTGATCGAGATACATTTTCATGAATGCTCTTAGTTGGAATTTGAATTCATTATCACAATCCTCCTATAAATACTCAATGGTGGACACATGGCAATATATTGATGGAAGTCAAAGATGGTTGTTTATAAAGTTTTTGTTGTAAAAAAATTTTTTTGTGATATGGATGCATATTAATAGAAACATTAGTTTTTTCAATGTTTTGATCATCCATTCCAAATGTATATAAGTAATTGCCTAAAGCAATAGGATACTTGATGTCTTGTAATTTTCTATCTTAGCCCACCCCATGAATCACATCTAACTTCCTATATAGATCAATGACAAGTGAGATTTGCATTACAAAAATGGGTAGTTTAAATGGAATGCCTCCAAATCCTCCTATTGTATATATGTGAATATCTTAACTTGAATGAATAAACACCCATATGTTTTAATGAATTCCTTAGCTTTGTTGGAGTTTCTTTCCTTTGTATCTCCTTCTATCACCCTCATAAGTAGCAAGATGAAGGTGTCATCGAACCTTCGAAAATGGATTTTTCTATTTGCATATGTGATTTAGTGTAGCATTCATCGATGGGCTTGGGATGAATCTTATATCCTAGAAATACCAATCCATATCATGTGGAAATGATATATATATATATATATAAATTATAAACTCATATGAAATGACTAAATAGTGTTAACGAGTGAGCTATTTAGATAGGTTCTCATTGATGATCTCTCTGAAAATGATTGTGGATTTCAACACAAATATAACATTGTTGTTACTAATTTAAGGAATGTCAGCCTCCATTGAGGAAATATGCTTGTATCCCATGTATTGGAACTTCATGATATCAATTTGGTCATTCAAATTTGTAAATTTGAAAGGAGAATGAGAAATTATGGAAAAATATTGGGAGTTAATGAGAAAATGAGGGGGAAATGGAGAGAAAAAATGGGGAAAACACAAAAAACAATGAAAATAATAAGAAAATAGTGAAAACAAATCTCTGACAAAGACAACCTCATCCTTGAATTCAAATTTGAAAATCTTAGGGAAAAAAAGATTAATGGAGGAAAGAATAAAGGCTATGAAAGAGTAATTTGAAAGGAAAAAATGTACGTTGGTGAGAAAACTAACTGAAAATGATTTCAAATTGGTTTGAAACTAGATATGGAGTACCCAAAATTCTTTGTCGCCACATTAAACCACATGTAGAGAATTTTGTATAAACATTGGCAATTAGGTTCCTCCATTACCCCATCACCTCCATCGTGGAACTGCAGTTATGAGGGAATAGTTCCTCATGTTCCACATAGAGGTGATTTTTTTGACTATTTTGTTTCCAATCCTTTAGACAATACACACATTACACCATTGGGAAAGTCAAGGAATGGGAGAATCATTCCCTTCATTCTTATGGGAGTGGAATTTTCAACTTATTTGGACAATTCACAATACCCAAGTTAGCTAAGTCACTTCATTATGGAAATATGCACCTATTTTGGTTAGAGTTACCTTGGAAAATAGATTAGTTTAAAAGGATCATCACTCAAGTAAAAACTCCTTTATCGCTCCATCACACTTATCGGAAAACCAAGGAACTAAGGGACTAGTTCCTTGAGTTCCTCCATAGGGTGATAAGGCCAATGAAATAACATCAATTTTGCATCACATTTTCCACAACATCTCCCCTAACTTTAAAAAATAAATGGGATAGGCCCATCGTCATCCTTATTTTATTAAATACCCTATTATGCATTCACAAAAGACATAAAAGAGGAGAGTATTACCCAAAGCAATGATACTTGATGCCCTGTACTTTTCTATCTTGTCACACCCCATAAATCACATCAAACTTCTTGTATGGATCATTGAGAGTGAGATTTTCATTACAAAAATGGTTAGTTTAAATGGAATGCCTCCAAATCCTACTATTATGATATATGAGAATATTTTAAATTGAATGAAAAACACTCATTATATTTTAATAAATTCCTTAGCTTTTTGGAGTTTCTTTCCTTTGTGTCTCCTTCTAGTAGCCTCATAATTAACATGGTGACAGTGTCATTGACTCTTCAAAAATGTATTTTTATATTTGCATATGTGATTTGGGTGTCGCATTCACATATCGTCTTAGATGGATCTTGTCTCCTAGAAATACCAATCCATATCCCCGTAAGTGGAAATGAAACATATCAAATATGAAGTCATATGAAATGACTAAATAGTGTTTATTTGAGTGAGCTATTTAGATAGGTTTTCATTGATGATATATTTGAAAATGATTATGGCTTTCCAGTACAAATAATTGTGATGAATGGGCATATCCGATTATACATTTCTTTAGTGCCCATAAACCTAGATAGTAGGGTGATTACATTTGAAATTTCCTCTATAAATTTGAAATTTACAAAGCTTTAGAAACCTTGAAAGGCCCCTTCTTCTTCTTATTTAGCCATGAATTTGATATCATGGTCTAATACTTCTTAGGTGTAAGGTAAAATTATGCTTGAGCCACATCCAAATTCATTGGTTTGATATTATCTAAAGGACTTATCCCAAGAGTAATGTTGATGTGATAGGAATATAAATAAGAAATTAATTTTTCTTGGAGGTCCTTTATTTCCGTAGTATCTAGTTTAAAACATTGAAAAAAAACCAATATTGTGTTAGAATAATGAATTCAATTCGAAAATCCTCTTGGACGATCTCGGACATTATTAAAGATGTGTCCATACAAAGGATTCTACTTATCATCTCGATTTCATTTCCAAAATTTGTTCAAATCCATATATCTTACATCATTGTCACTAGTTTTAGGAATTTTGATCTCCAAAGTGAGGAAATATGCTTATATCATGTGTATTAGAACTTCTTGATATCAATTTGGAAAATTTGAAAGGGAGATGAAAAATTATGGAAGAAGATTGGGAATTAATGAGAAAATGAGGGGAAAATGGATAGAAACAAGGGGAAAAACACAAAAACAAAAAAAAAAAAAAGTGAAAACAAAGCTCGACAAAGACAACTTTATCATTGAATTCAAATTTGAAAATATATGGGAAAAAGGTTAGTGGAGGAAAGCAAAAAGGCCATGAAAGAGTAATTTGAAAGGGAAGAATGCGAGTCAGTGGGAAAAATAAATGAACATAATTTCAATTTTTTTTTGAAATTGGTTATGTAGTGCCCAAAATCCTTCTTTTCCACATTGAACCACTCGTGGAACATTTTGTGTGTAAAAATTTCAATAAGGTTCCTCTATTGTCCCATTACCTCTATCGTGGAGCTACGAGATATGAGGGAATAGTTCCTCATGTTCCATGTGGAGGTGATATTTTGACTAGTTTTTTTCAAAACCTTTAGAGATTGCACCATTGGGAAAGTTGAGGAATGTGAGAATTGTTCCCTTTGTTCTTAATGGGAGTGGAATTATTAAATTACTTGGCCAATTCAAAATACCCAAGTTAGCTAAGTCACTTCATTGGGGAACTATTCCGCCTATTTTGGTTAGATGTGCCTTGGCTAATAGGCTTAAAACTCAAGTAAAAACTCCTTTATCACTCCATCACACTTATTAGAAAACCAAGGAACTAAGGGACCTATTCCTTGAGTTCCTCCAAAGGGTGATAAGATCAATGAAATAACATCAATTTTGCATCACATTTTCCCCAAAATATCCCTAAATTTAAAAATAAAATGAGATGGGTAGATCGGCTTCCTTATTTTATTTTACCCTATTATGCATTCAAAAAAGACAGAAAAATAGATTGTAGATGGAATGAGAGAGGGAGGGAGTGGAAGGAGAAGAATAAAACAAATGGCATAGAAGGGAACTTAGCCATGCAAAAATTCTTTCAAGGTCATAGAATGACTATGAGAAGGACTAGAAAAATTTGGAATGCATGAAAGTTCTATAGAAATCTAAGAAAAATATTGGAGGAGGTGGAGAACAATTTTTGAAAGGAATTCATTTGGGGTTTAACCAAATTAGTAAATTCTTTCTCTCATTCATTTTACTTCTAAAATATACACGCTATTTAGATTTTTAGATGGCATTCATAATTTTTGAAAATAATATTTTCATGCCTAGGGTTTGTAGAGAAATGGAGCTAAATATGGAAAGATATTTTTAGATTTAGAGCCATTTCTTTATGGAAGACTAAAAAACAAGCTTGAGTAGGTTTATTCTCTTTGAAAAATAAATATTTGTAAGAAAATAGGGCTATTACATGTTCATATGATTTCCCATCCTATGGAAAATTTGGAAATAACTTTTTTCATATGGGTTAGTATATTTTATTTTAAAAGAAGAAAATTATGAATTTATGGTTTTTAAATGAGTGTAATCATTCTTAATTCATGTACATACCTAAAAATTATTGTATGATCATTTCCATGGAATTTCATAAGTCAAATTACAGAAATAATGATGTTTTCGAAGTGTTTGATGAAATGTGTAAACACTAAGATCTCTCTAGGTTACCCTAGGATGGATGTTCGAGTGTTTTATTATATTTTAAACTATTTAAATTTTATATTATGATTATTTGATTAATGGAAAATGAGAGAGAAGGTTTCAAAATAATAACTCCATTAACTCAAAGCATTCTTACAATGTATAAATCTTTGTTATTTAGCTGATAGGATTTTATTATAGGAACCCACTCCTAAATAACATTCAAGAACCTTGTCACCCACTAGTTAAATAAGTATGAATCTTTGAAAACTATTTTTATTCTCCAAAAAATGTCATAAGTCAAATTACGAAATAAGGATGCTTTCCAAGTGCTTGACGAAATGTGAAAATACTATAAAGATCTCTTTGGGTAACCTTGGGATGGATTTTTTATTGCTTTAATATCTTTTAAAGGCTTTAAAATCATTACTATGATTATTAAATTAATGGAAAATGAGAGAAGGTTTTAGAATAATAACTCCATTAATTCAAAACATTCTTACAATGCATATATCTCTATTATTTAGTTGATAAACTTTTATTGTGGGAGTCCATTACCAAACAACTTTCAATAACCTTGTCACACACTTTGGCTAACTATCTATGCCTCATTTTTGTAGTTTCCTTGGTTAGTATTTGGTGTGTGCCACATTTATCATTTATTTGATCCGATTTGTGTCCTTTTGTCAATGAAACATTTATTCCAATCCAAGCATGAAACCCGCTTAAGTGAGTGTTCATTAGTTGAAGTTTGTAAGTGCCTTGTTAAACACCCTATTTGGTGTTTATGAGGTCTGATCCATTCATAATTAATTATTTATTACAAATTGCACAATAAACTATATTATAAACATAACAATTAAAATAACACAACACGGTGATTTAACGTGGAAAAACCCTTGAGGGGTAAAAAACCACAAAAAGGTAAGATTTCCATTAACTTCAGAAACAAAATTGTAGTATAGTAAAATATTTGATCCCCTTACTTCACTCTAGTAAATAGAATTCACCCACGTGAATTCTTGATTTCATAATTAATCACTAGACCCCACGGGTCTTATTTAAATAGTTTAAATGGGTGTGACTTCTTGCGAAGCACCCCAAACTATTAATTAATTGATTTATAAAATCAATTTAACCATAAAAATGTAGTTTATATTAAATAAATTAAAATATATAATATTCTAAATTATTTAATTATAAACTATAGTTTATATAAGAACACTTAATATTAAATGTTCTAACACTCCCCCTTAATATTAAGTGGGGAACATATGCCAAAGTTACATGTTTATACAACATGATTTAAAAATCCATAAACCATAGTTAAGGTTTAGGCTAACATATCACTTTTGAAGGATTTATACACCTTCATCATGCTAAACTTACCTTTTGGTACAAAAGGATTTGGAATCCATAAATCAGAAGTTATGATTTAGGCTAAGCATGATTTGTGAGACTACATCTCACAGTTTCTCATGGAAAATATCTACCAACATCTCTAGGAGCCTTTTATAAAGTAAGGACATCCTTTACAATAGATGCAACACATTGGATTGTACACAGTAAACTTAGAGTTATAAGTTTACAAAGATCATAAAAAGATCTTTTACAATGCTTTACATTGGAACAATAATATATAGTAGAAGGAGAAAACTCACGGCAAACCATTAGGAGGTGACATTGTCATGCATGATCCCCCTCAATGCTAACTATAAAAGGAAAATAATTACACAAAACTTGTAGAACTTTACAACACACAATGAATTTGTAAACATATTTGTAACTTGATCTTGATTGCACAGAGCACTTAGAGATGTATATCACCGCATAACACCTTCTCTTGGATGAAATGCATATGAATCTTTATATGCTTCATTCTCTGATGTTGAAATAAATTCTTAGCAAGAGCAATACAACTCTAACTATCACATAGAAGAGGAGTACTTCCTTTAACTTCCATGTGAATCTCTTCCAACATTTACTTTAGCCACATGACTTCTTTCACTACTTCCATCACACTTCTATATTCTACCTCAATAGAAGAGATGGATATTGTCAATTGCTTTTTACTTGCTCCAAGTAATGACACTTGTACCAAACTTGAACACATATCTAATTGTATATTTTCTATCTAACACATCATCAACATGGTTAGAGTCATAGTATTCATATAAACATGCATTTATCATAATCAATATAAATCATCACTAATTTCACTTTTACCCATATAAAAATATTACATTAATAGGTTACAAAACAAGTTTTACAAAAAAAAATTAACAACAATCTTCTTATAATCAACCATGTCATATTACCAATATGTTAAATTTCTAAAATAATAATTTCAACAATTTAATCTTGAAAAAATATATTAGATGCAATCAAGTATTGGACATCTCCAATAGAAACATAAAGGTGTCCCAAAGTGTCATTTGATATGCATATAATAATATTTTTAGTAATCACATACCGATTTAGAGTTTTAGAAATGTTTTATCCACACACACACATTCATTATCTAATTTAAACCTTTAAATTTGTGATAAGACCGATATATAACACATATGAAAGAATGACCAAATCATGCAAGAATAATCAATAATACAAGTAACAACATACACTGAACCATTAAGGATTGAATTTTAAAGGTACTCTAACATTATTGTGGAAAAATTCCATGGATTATGTGGATTTTGCTTCAAGATGACTGAGGAAGGGTTTTGGTGACTTCTTACCACATAAGCACCCTTCACATGTTTTATGAGAGATAGGTGGTAGACCAAAAACTAGGTTAAGTCAAGACATGTCATACATGTTCCTAAAGTTGACCTAGTCTTTCATGCCATAATTGAACATTACTTCTATTTTTGAGTAGACAAACAAGAAGCAAAACAAAACTTTAAACACATATAATTCATTCTTTTATATGCCTTCATAAACTAGTAACATCTAACTCATTTATCTTTAAAAAAATTATACTAAAATTATTTTGAGTTAGTTGTGAATAAGACAACACATTCATTTTAATTTAGAAATACAAATCATATTTAACAAAACCATTAAAAACATGTGCTTTTCATTGACTATGAATATCGAGAATGGAATGACCACTTAGATAGATCATTTGATATTAGTTAGAATATTAGATTTATATGACATACATGCCTAGATGCACCATTGTCTAATATTTATTCATTTTCTTTGGTAGTAGTGACTGATATATATGATTATTCTCTTCATTATTGTTTTGATTTTGATTTTTTTAATTCCCTTTTTTATTTTTGAAATTTGGCTTTTTTGTTGACTTTACAATCTTCCTTCTTGTGTCTAAATTTCCCACAATTGTAACATTTTCCATCAAAACTGACTCTTAAATTCCCTAATTTCTTTTCTTTACTAGGTGTTTTAAAGTTTTATTTTTGATTCTTGTTAAATATAGAAGCTTTGTTCTTATATTTTTGTGTGAGAAGTCCTAAGTGACATTCTCTTTCGAATCAAAATTAGACATGACATTTTCTTCCTATATCAAGAGAGTACTTAGTGTAGATAGATTAGGGATATCTTGTTCAATTTGATATTTAGAATTTAGAATTGAAATGAAATTCCTAAATCTTTCATGGATGTTCATTTGAATAATGAAATACAATAGTTTATCATGAATCAAGTTTCTTGTTACATCCATCTAATTGAGATTTAATGTTTTTAATTTTTGTTAGAAAATTAACTACCTTTTCATCTCCCTTCATGGGAGTCATCAGTAACTCAAGAATCAATTTTATAATTTTTGATAAATGCGTACCTTCATGCATTGATTCTAGTTGTGTCCAAGATTCACTCAGACTTTCCTGATTCCCAATACAAAGTAGGAAGTCATCATTCATGTGTTAGGTTGTGGAGCCTATTTTAATGTGTGAAAATGTTGAAGACTATACACTAAGAGCATTTTACACTTTCCACAATTGTCTCGTCGTGGTTCGAGGTCGGGTCGGGCCCCGAGTGGGGTCAGGCGCAGACCACAGAGATTTTTTTGCCTTAAAAAATGTGCATGATATGTCGGGAAACTTGATTTTCTTATATGGGTGATATTTTTGATCCATATGTTTATGGGACGGTTTTGGCCCATGGTTTTGATACCCATAGTTTTGTAAAATTGCTAAAGTAATTGTCTACTTATGTGGTTTTGTGCATATGGTAGGTATGATGTAACATTGTAGATGTGTCTGAATTTGGGTGTGAATTCTGTAGAGTTTTTTGAGCATAGCTCCAAATAGATCCGGGTATTCTGGGAGAGAGCGGTGGCTTATGATAAAATTTGAGCAAGTGATTCTTGGTGGATGTAGCCCAAATTGGGTGAACCATGTTAAATACTATCTCTTTATGTTATGTTATTTTATTCTACACTTTTATTTGAGATCTGTAATATTTTCTGCATATTAGTTTCTACTATTACGATTCTATGAGGGATTGTTCCACATATTTTATCCCTTATTTCCTAACAATTGGTATCAGAACCTAGTTTGGTTTATTAAAGTGTTGAATCACAAGGAAAGTTTTTATATTGAGTGGGAGATATTGAAGATAATGGAAGATCAAGGGTTGATAAATTCAATGGGAAAAATTTGTCTTTGGAAGATGTAGATGGAAGATTACCTTTATCATAAGGATATTTATATTCCGTTGTCTAAGAAGGTGAACAAACCCTTGAGCATGATAGATGTGGAATGTGATTTGCTGGATATGAAGGCACTTGGGACAATCTGACAGTGTCTTGCATCTTTGGTATTATTTAATGTTTCAAAAGAAAATACTACAAAAGATTTGATGGATGTATTAGGAAGTTGTATGAAAAACCCTCTGCCTCTAATAAGATATTTTTAATGAAAAATTTGTTTAATATGAAGATGTTTGAAAATGGTTCAGTAGTAGATCATTTAAATGATTTTAATACGGTTGTAAATATGCTAACTTCGGTTATAATATAATTTGATGAAGAAGTTAGGGCATTATTAATTCTGTGCTCTTTACCTAAGAGTTGGAATAGCTTTGTAATGATGCTAAATAACTCGGCCCAACTAACTCAAAGTTGAAGTTTGAGGATGTTGTAGGGTGATTCTAAGCGAGGAAATGCAAAGAAAAATATCTAGGGAATCTTTTACTTCAAGGAATGCTTTGACAATGGAAACTAGAGGGAGACAAAAGAATAGAGGAAGCCGTGGAAAATCGAAGGATCGAGAAAGGTCAAAATCCAAAAGCAAGATAGTATGCTGGCACTATGGAAAGTCTGGGCATGTAAAGAAGGACTATTGGGAGCTTTGGGACAAGAAGAAAAAATAGGAAGAAAACAAGGAGGTAAATGTGGCAATGGGTAATATATATCAGGATGCTTTGATTCTTTCTTTGCACAATATTACTAAATCTTGGGTTTTAGATTTGGGGCTTCTTTCCATGCTTACTCCACATAGGCATTATTTTGTTGATTATGTTCAAGGAGATTTTAGGCATGTTTTTCTTAGTGATGATGAGCCTTGCAACATAGTTGGAAAAGGTTTTGTTCGGGTTAAGATGCAGAATGAGAATACTTGGATATTGAAGGATGTCAGACATGTGCCTACATTAAGATGAAATTTGATATCGGTAGGGTAGTTGGGAAGTGATGGTTATACTGTGATATTTACAGCAGACTCTTGGAAGGTTACCAAGGGTGCTCTTGTGGTGGAAAGAGGTAAGAAGGTTGGAACCTTGTATTTAACCACTTATAACACTAATGTTTGTAATCTTGTGGCTTCAGAAGTAAATACAACATTGTGGCACTATAGGCTTGGTCATATGAGCCATAAGGGCATGAAGATCATAAAGAAGGATTTTCCGGATATATAGAAACATGTTTGGAGTTATGTGAGGACTGCATATATGGGAAACAAAAGTGAGTAAGGTTCTCAAGGTTGGACCTACAAAGAAAGAGAATAAGTTAGAGATGGTGCATTCGATGTATGTGGGGCCGAGCTCGGGTATCATCTCTTAGGGGTTCAAGTTATTATGTTATTTTATTGATGATGCAACAATGAAAGTTTGGGTATATTTTATTAGAAACAAAGCTAATGTATTTGAAACTTTTGTTAAATGGAAAGCCTTGGTAGAGAATGAAACAATTCTTAAGCTAAAATTTCTTAGGTTAGATAATGGAGGGGAGTATTGCAATAATGAATTTGATGATTATTGTTCTAAGAATGGAATCCATAGAAAAAATATGGTTCCAGAACTCGCAATATAATGGGGTGTCAGAAAGGATGAACAAAACAATAATGGAATGTGCTAGGAGTATGAGGTTACATACAGGACTACCTCTTTCTTTTTGGGCATAAGAGGTGAGCACAACTGTGTACTTGATAAATAGAGGACCCTCAAGTGCCTTGGATAGAGACATACCTGAGGAGGCTTGGTATGGTAAGAAAGTTGATTATTCATTTCTTAAGGTCTTTGGATGTGAGGTTTTTTTCCATATAGAAAAGATGATAGGACCAAGCTAGAGGCTAAATCATAAAAATGTACTTTAATTGGTTATGGTGGTGATGACTTTGGATATAAATGTTGGAGTATTAAGGTGTTGATATGTGTTTGAGCTTCCTGTTCGGTGAGTGTAAAGTAATCAAGAAACATGAGACAACATCGAGTATACAGGGCTTAGTACCTTAGAGATGGTGATGGATGGGACAGGTGCAAAGAAAATAGATGCATGATATCAAGAAGCTAGATCTGTAAAACTAAACCAAATAAGATTAGAACACAATATGGGGGTTTCTGAACGGTGCCGGTTCTAAGAGGATTTCAACTCCCTTGGAGGATGTCAACCCCGTGTCAGATAAGATAATAATAGATCGTGAACAGTAGTAAAAATGACAAGAAACTAAAATAACAAGAGTACTTAGCTTATGTCCTGCTATGGAAATGAATCGGGCATCAAGATGGCAAGATAAGAGACATTGTCAGAGCTTTCTCCTTCAAAGCTTCAACAAGCAAATATTTTGCACACCCTTAGTGCTAACTCTCTTTAGCCTAAGTCTTTCCACCTATGGTTCGTCCCTTTCCTTTTTCTTAAAAATATATCCTCCTTTTTTTAAAAATCCTCGTTCAAAATATGGAGAAAACCCCATATTTATAGCTTAGATATGAGACTAAACTATAGGTTAGATGATACCTAGGGTGTAGTAAAGTAACCTGAGTTAGGGATATGATGTGATCACATGGGTCCCATATTTTGACTTATTAGGCAAAGTGGGGGACATGATTTGAATGGGGGTGAGATAAAGATTTCATTTTAAAAATGTGTCGGAGATATGCATTATGAATTAAATAATTTGTGAGAGATGGGGGATGATGCCAAAAATTGAATTATCAAATGGGTCCATATGGATCCCATTGATAATCAATCAAATAATGTGAGCAAATAGATAGGATTTTATTTAATTTAAGAGAAAGAGATGCGAGAATGGAAATAGCGTGAATGTGAGATGACGAAGGGGTGCTATACCAAAAATAGGTGTCTACATTTTCCCTTTTTTTGAGTGGTTTGCGATAGCAAGCCATGAGACAAAAACAAAAAGGGTTAGATGAAAGATGTGTCCGAGGATGGATGAAGACATGACCAAAGGCAAGATGCCCCAGGAAAAAAAGGATCACAATAAATAAAAAAAGTATGGCGGTGACTCCAATATCACATCGGTAGAGGACAATTGTGGTCTCAACGGAGACAGAGACGACAACGTTCTATAGACCAGTGAGTGGGTGAAGACCATTGTGCAGTATGGATGTAAACCGTGATGACTAATGGGTCATAGGAAAACATCAAAATATGTGCAACTGAATGCGAAAGATATGTGTAATCCTTTGTCTGCATGAGGAATTGTGCGAAAAATCATGCATCCACAAAAGGACATAGATGAGATATAATGATGCCCCAACACAGGGCATGAGAAGGACACAAAGTGAGTTATATGTGTTGACAAGTACAAGGATGAAAAGGTGCCCCAACATAAGACATAGATAGAATAATCATAAAAGTGGACAAGATGAGCAGATAGGATAGAAAGGTGAGATAAAATGCCCTAAAAGGATAATAAATATGATGGCAATCATGTTTTATAGGAAAGATGCATAAGTGTTAGCAAATTAGAAGGTGAAGAAGACAAAAAGTCTTATTTCTTTGGTAAGTGTGATAGAGATACTTTTGCGACAAAACAAAAGCAGAGAAAATATTCAAGGAAGAGAACAAGATTAGATAGGTGATGGCCATTATGGTATCTTCCAAGACAAAAATGTCAAAAGAAGATGGGAAGAGATTCTTAGAAATGGATATGATGATGTCCCCTGTGAGAGGAATGACGAAGATAAAAGATGTGACAAGGTTCTTAAAAGAAAAGTCAATGATTACAAAGAGAAGAACAAGAACGGTAATGAAAGGGATAGATGGCGATACATAAACGGAGAAACATTGGCATTGACTATGAATTCCAAATGTAAGGGATGTTGAGAAAGAGAAAAGGGAATAGATAGGAGGATTGGTTGATTATGAGAAGAGCAAGAAAGATTGAATATGAAGGTGACAAGGGTATGGAATAGAGGGACGGAGACGGAGGAGGAGAAAATAAAGAGTGAAAGGGGAGGAAGAAGATAACAAAGAAGGACAAACAAAGAGAAGACAAGAAAAGAACAAAGTAGAGGATGAAATTATGAAAAAGGGAGAGAGTTATTCAAGATGAAAGGTGTGATGAAAGATGGAGCAGAGGGAAACAGAGAGTAATGGAAAAGAGAGCAAAGAAAATTGAAGGAAATAGATCATAGTGAGCAAATCCAAGGAAAAGAATATGGAACTGACTACATGGAAATGCATGTGGATGATGAGATGATAAAGGAAATGGGATAACATTGAAGAGTTAGGTTTTTGATGGGGAAGTAAGGAGGAAGTGTGAGGTAAAATGAGGAAGAGGACGATAAAGAGGAAGTGAAATAAGACAAGGACAAGAAAGGAGGAGAAGACAACGGAGAAAATTATGCAGACGGAAGGGAACCAAGAATGAAGATATTTGGTAAAGAGTGAGAAGCATAAGGAACGTAAAGAAAAACTTGAGGGAAGGAATGACATCATTTAGAAAAGAAACAAAGATGCATGAGATGAGGATATGCTGATGAAGAGAAAATAGAGAGAAGGTGTATGATGAAGAAAGTGAAGAAATTGGTAAGGAAGAATGGAAGATAGAGAGGTGGCGAGGAAAAAGAAAGGATGGGATAGGAGAGGCAATGACAGTGAATGGATGTTAGGATAAATCCACCAATAATGATCAATAGGAAAAGATGAAACAAAAGATAAGACAAGGGAGAAAGTAAATGAAGAATGAGAGGGGAATGCCAATGAAGGGACGTTAGGAGAAGTCCTCCGATAATGATAAGAGGACACAAAGGAAGGAAGGAATGAAGATAGAATGGAGGAGGTCAAAGAAAAGGATTCAGGTTGTGCGGAATGGGGATGAGTGATTTTTAGGAGAATTCCACCGATAATTATTAGCATGGAAACAGAAGAGGAAGATGAAAGAATGTTAAGGGAAGATCAATGACAATGATGGGTAAGTATGGGGGTAGATATGTGGGAGAACTCTAGAAGATGGAGTGAAAAGAGTAAAGGAAGGATGGATGAAGATGTGTAGGAAGATGAAGACGAGGAGAGGATGTAGTGGATGAGAATGAATGAGAGAGAAATGAAGAAACAAGACATGAAATGAATGAAGAAGCAATGGTTAAGTAAGATTACCCAGCGAGGGATGATGGAGATGAACAAGGGACTAGTAGGAAGTGGTGTTTATGTGAATGGAAGAGGAGGTGAGAGGATGTGATGATGGGGAATGATGAGAAAATGTAGATGGAGAGAATGTGGGGTAGTGGGGGAGTGCAGGATGAAAAATCATGCTTAAGAGGGACTCTTAAGTAAGATCGCCATGCCGCAGGAGGATTTAAGTAAGATCACCAAACCGGCAAGTGATGATATGGAAGGAGAAAGACAACATTGTATTGGATGTAGGTGTGGAAGGGTTGGTTGGAATGGATAAGTATGATGAGAGGTAGGAGACAGAAGATGAGGAAGAGATGATGGGAGATGGAAAGATCAGATGGGAAACCATTCTTAAGAGAAACTCTTAAGTAAGATTGCCCTGCGACGGAGATGGTTAAGTAGGATCGCAAAACCGAAGAAGAAGAAGAATGATGAAAAGACTGAGTAGTGTATATCAAAATGGAACAAGAGATGAAAGGAGGTGATATCAAAGTGATAACAAGGAAACAGAGGAGTGTGACATGAATGGATGGAGGAACATATGCAATGTAGATGGAGAGTGTAAGGGCAATCCTTAATTGGGATGCCCACGTGGTGGTAGTGATGATGCAAGAGTGTTAAGTGGAAAAGGAAGAGTGGAAAGACATTTGTGGTGGTGATTTTTGTCTATTGAAAGAGGAAATGGTGGAGAAGCTTCTACAGTGGGAGGATCCAAGGAAGAAGATATACCTTAACTAAGGTTCTCTGGCTATATGGATGGTTAAGCAATATTGTCAAACTGAAAGTGGAAGAGTAAAAGAGAAACTCAAGAGGAAAGACAAGTAAGATATTTGGCATCGTGCAAGGGGATAGAAAGGTGAGAAGGATGATGTGGAGAAAAATGGTGATGAGTGGACATGGAGAGCGAGGAGAAATGGATCAAAGATGGCGTTGAACATGTTGAGAGATAAGGAGCTGCAAGATAATGAACTTGCCTTGAGAAGGATCCTCAAGTAGAATTCACAAACTACAATGGTGATCAAGTAGAATTCACAAACCGAAAAGTGTATTTGCAAACGCATTCATGGAGATGATGGATAGATATAGAACCCATAGTGTGCAATTTGATATGTGTTAGTGCGAAATCACAGAACCCCCAAATGAGTACTAAAAATTTTTTCTAAGGAAGACTTATTTGGTGTGATTGCATAACATTAAACTTTCCCCAAGGTGTGGGACCTTGCAAAATGGAAAATCTCTCTAGAGAAAGTTGGTTCCTCTTCCTAATCTACCTGCCACAATCTATTCTAGTGCAGGCAAGCTAATCTAATCCTAATCTAACTTCCAAGGAGACAAGGAGAGAAAGAAAGCGAGGAAAACAAAGCCTACACTAAAATAGTGATACACCAGAGAAGGGAGCGAGATATTCTATTGAGGGAGAAAGAAACAGAGAAAATGGAGATGAGGGAGGTCAAATAGAAGTGACATAGCCCAGATCTTCAAATTCACCATTAAACTCCATGAAACACAACATCCTGCACCTGCAAATGTGAAATACATGCACAAAAAACAAATATGGAAGGGAGAGGCATGGGAAACAACAAAACGATGCAAAGGGTTAAAGAACACCACAAAAACACATTTTTATTGCTCTAGAAGGTGCACAAACCATTACATTTCTGGAATAGAGGCACAAATACATTTTCTAGGCATGGGAGAAGGTTCACTGCTTAAAAATGGCATCGAGAAACAAATTTGATAGAGTTTCTCTATGCCCAGAATGTCTCTCTTTCTCAAAATGAGAAGTGTTACAATATATAGAAAGAATAAGAGAGAGAGAAGAGGGAAAAATTGAATCCCGAAATCTATCTTTCAACCACTTTTCAAAATGTGTTTTAATTCTTCCTCTGTTGATGGGATCGATGCAAAAGCTCATAATTCCATGTATCTACTTCGTCAGACCAAAGAAAATGACCCATACTTCATTAAATCTGGTGGTTAGAATTGGTTTTTTTGTCTTTTCCATGCCAAAACATGTTTTGCAAATTTCTCCCACAAATCTCTACCAAAATAAAAAATTGAAGACTCCATGATGAAGAAAATCTCCAGATCTTTCCATTGGTACCAAGATCGTCAAAAATGGAGCTCTGGATCAAAAGATATGGCCTTCTGCGTTTTTCCCTATGTTTCCTGCAAATTTGGCTTTAGGTGAATTTTGAACTTTTTCCAAGCAAATCCAATGATGATGTGGCACCCTTTTGTTGGCTAGGGAAGTGCGCTCCAATATTTTCCTTTGTGTCATTTTGTCAAAAGGAAAATTTTCACCTTTTCCTCCGACTCCCCGCTTTGGCTTTGACTTGGGCTCAAACTTTGACTTTTCCTTTTTTATTTTAGAGCCTACCCGAGTCTATCAAATAGATTTAAGACATGGATTCACGTGATAGAGCCATTTCTTCTCTTTCTTCTTGCATAGGGTCATGGCCGATCCAATATTTTTCCCAGGGGCAAAATATGGATAACAATTTGGCGACTCATGGGGACATCTACCTACTAGATGAAGAGACCAGTGGCCTTGAAGTATCCATTGGGTGTGGAGTCATGAGTGATAGCCTGCTACTGATTTGAACTTTGAAAACTGACCCTTGGGCTGCTTGGAAACCCACTAAAACCTAGAGCTGATTTTCAAAAAAAAAAAACATTACAATGCACTGTGCAAGGGCAAAACAACAAAGCACCAAAAACTATATACAAATTGAAAATTATACATACCCCAAGTGGGATATGCAAAGTGTGCAAAATCACTTCTTTCTTTACGAAAAAAACCTACCTACACTAATCTAACCAAGAGCAAAGGGAGCTCAAACAAATCCGTTGGCGGGCAGGAGAAATAGCTTCCCTTCCTCAAAAATGGCAGCCATGCAACTGATTTGCACTGAACATGGCTAGTTGGGTGAGTAAAAACTCGACAACAAGATGGTCCTCCACCCAAATCATCAAGTATCAGCATTCATGGAAAATACCTCCTTAATATGACTTGCATCGGACTGGAGGTGTTGATGATGACCCTTGGTACTTTGATGCTCATCCTCATGCCCTAAAGCAGGCATGACTGGTTTTGGCTTCTCCGTTGGCTCTAGTGAAGCCAAGTACTTGATTGGGCATGGTCTAATCCAATGGATGTGCCTGTTACTCTGAATTTCAACTCCAAGAATGGAGTCTTCTTGTGGACCTTCTTAGGTGGATGGTGTGAGAGAGATGATGACATCCTCCTACCTTTTCTCTTCCTCCTCCTTTGAAGAACATGGAAGATCAAGATCTTCCAATCTTGGTTCCAGAGGGTTGTTATGAAGTGTAGGATGTTGTTCTTGAATGTTCTCCTCCATGGTAATAGGCTCATGTGCTTGGGATGTGAGAGATGGAGGAAAAAATGATGTGATCTCCATGGGTTCCTCTCCATCAAGACAATCCTCCAAGTCAGATAGATAATCTGCCTCCTCATTGTCCTGTTGTGTGTGTTCGACCTCCTCCATGGTGTCCTTTGAATCTGTAATTTTCTCACCATGGTTCCCCTCATCTTCAAACATGAAGTTTGAAAGATCAAACTCTTCCTCAACATCAGAGCTTGAAGGGGATGAAGTGGGAGGAAGAACTGAAGGTTCTTCGTGGCCTGCTCCACACTTGGAGCCTCTGAAACTATATGGTCCTCCTCCACAACCTGGAATGTACTCCTCTTCTTTTGGATTAGGAGTAGCTCCTTCTTCCCTTGCTTGTGTTGTAGCTTCCACCACTTACAACTTGACCTTAGCCTCCTCCATAGGCTTAACCAACAAGGGAACCTTTGAAAACTCAAATTTAGTAGCCCAACTCTTTAGATTTTCTATCATTTCTTCTCTATTGGGTTCCTCTGTTTGATGTTCTCCTTGGCTGGTTTTTGAAGTCTCTTCCCAACATGGACTTGGGAAGGCAAGAGGAGTGGTGGGTGGGGTCTGCACTAGTTTTTCCTTGTTTTGGCGAGGAAGGCATTTCTTTTGGCTCTTGTAGAGGGGGTAGGATTTGGGAGGGAAAAGGGCAGAGAAATTGAGGTGGGATGGAAGACTAGGAGATGGAGAAATGAAATCAACACTTGGGGCAGCAAGTGAGGGGCTTGACTCTTACCTCTATCGAAATGATAAAGATTGAGGGAGAGAAAATGAAAGGCATGGAGCTAGTGATTGACTTACCCATTGACAAGGTTGTCCCACACTTTTCTCATAAGCCCCGATCTCCTTGTCCATTATACAAGTTGGGGTACCATTTCAATCATTTTTGCTTGTATTTTTTTTTCCAAGGGCCATGTCAACCTTGCCTTTTCTCATTGTAGTTTGCAATTATGTATTCCAATCCAGGATCTTTGATGTGATATTACTGGCTTGTGCTTTGGCTTGTTGGAGTAAATTGATATACTCACATAATATGAGGATTACATATTTTACTTCTTTATTAGATTGAGTGAATTGGAACTTCACCTTTGTTGTAATTTCTTTCTCTTGCTAAGTGTCTACAAGTTTACCACCAAAGTGGTTAGTTTCTTTTTTCATTCATAACTTGATCACCTATAGATTTTGTGAGTAGTTGAGGAAAATTATCTTCAATATTTAATTTTAGGCCACACAATGTCTTCTCTAATTTTTCTTCAGTTGGGCCAATTGAGTCGTGGTTGTAATAATGTTTGATTAAATTATACGAACTCCCTCAATTTGTGTCTGAGTTGTATCTTCTCAATAACTACCTCCACCATTGCTTGTGAGGTTGTCATTTTTAAATTGATATGAGTAATCTTTGGAACTTATGCGTGGATGAGATGAGGGAAGAATGAGCTTACGATTTCTTGTTTGAACCATTGATTTCACTACCCACCAAAATATTTTTGTATCTCTTGCGACAAATTCTTATGTGGTGATTAGCTCGAACTAGAGCTTCCTATCTCCATAGTGTTATTTTTGGATTTTTTCATTTTGTGCATTGTTTGGCTGCACTCGAGGGGTTTTATAGGTTGTGTAATATATTTTGGTTGATCAAATTGTGCTTCCTTGTTATTCTATTCCACCTCTATTTTTGTATGTGTGACTACTTTCTCCTTCATAATCCAAGAATTTTCTTCTACTTATGCAATGTGTTCCGCAATGTGTTTCATTCTTCCACTTTATTATTATGTTCCTTAAGTTCTTATGTATCCTTCTTGGATTGTTACTCCTTTTCCTTTCTCTTATATTATACTTATTTCTATTTATCTTATGTTTCTTTCTTAATCCTTTCTTATTATTCCTTCTTTTGTTTCTCCTTGCATTGATTTTATTTGAGGATTTTCTTTTCTTTAGTTTTCACATGATTTAACAAATATAGAAATGGTGCTAAACCATAATTGCAGAGTCACAACACAAAGATAAACAATAAAGTACTGAGATCTTACCTAAGTAATAAGCAAATGGAAATTAAAACCCTAAGTGTAAGAGATGGAATAAGAGACTTAGCTAATTTCATAATAATCCCAAAGATGTTCCAAGCTAAAAACTGATGGAATAAGAGGACAAAATGTCACAACCGAGCCCTTAAAAATACATAACTATCTCGAAATGTCGGGACTAGGGTGCTTGGACTAGGTCAAGGGCATCTAGGCACCGATACCTTCTATAGAAACTTGTGGATCGTGCGGAACCTCAGAAAATGATTTCTGTTTTGTCACATGAGTTTCGCTATCCTTCACTATTGATCACCTGTAAGTCACTGGAAGATCGTCATGTTCACCTATAACTTGCAAAACAAAAGACCTCCTACAAAAACCCAAAACACATCAAATATTAAAAAGAAAAAGATGCAAATGGGGAGTCAAACTGACCCTGACAGTCACCCAAAAGAGTGAACTTACAACCGAGTGCTACACTACATCTCAAACTCCATGTAGTTTTATGTGCATGTGTGAAGAATTGTTCCCTAGGTGGCTCTTGTACATGATGCACTGGATATTGAGTAATAACTAGATGTAACAATGTAAATAGATGTGTGGATGTCAAAATGAAATTCCCCTCCTATGAAGTGTATGCAGAAGAATGCAATCCCTTGTCATTTGAATGAAGCTAGATGGATGCTTTGATGCTCTTGAAATGCCTTTGAATGCAACCTTAGGTAATAGTAATAAATGCTTAGAGCTTTTTCCTTTATTAAGATCAAATAGTTTTGTATTTATGTGATTTCCTTGTTTTATTTTCATAATTAACATCTAAAAGGATGAACACCATGAAAAAAGATTCCTAAAAGATAAAAGAGCCCTAAAAGGGGAGAGTAAGATACAAAGAGGTCGGGGGTGCCTAGAGGGGATGAGGGAACTTGTGCGCTGGCATCTTGGCTAGGCATTGGTGTCTAGAGCCAAGAAAGATAAAGAAATGAAAGTCAGATTGGGTAGTGGGGTGTGCAAGACCACAGAGAAAGCAAGAAAGAAAAGAAAGAGGCCAAAGATAGATGTCAATTACTAGTTTTCTCACTTAGGAATCATATGAATAGTGGTATGTGATTAGGACCTAGAAATGTACCCAAGTGCGTGATTTAGTGTCTACAACACAATTTATTTATTTAAAAAAAAATTCCTCTTCTTCCTTGTGCTTCTACTCCTCCACATCTTGATTTTCTTTTCTCCCCACCTCATCTTTCTTTTTGGCCTCTTATTGTTCTATCTTACACAATTGATCAACTTCCTTTTCCTTGACAATGTGCTCTTCTTCTTCTACCTTCTTGATGGCTTCCTCATATTTTCCTCTATTTGATTCTTATTTTTCTATTATTTTTCTATTATTCTTTATTTTTTAGTTTTTCCTCCTTCTTTATGATTCTATTCCACTTCTATGGATTACACAACTCATGGTACTTACACTAGAGGTTTATTCGCACGAGGAATTACAGCCTCTAGTTATAGCTTCTTCTATTCCACACATGTTTCTTTGCCCTTGGTAGATTTTAGAGGACTTGGTTTCTCTTATGGAGATGTGGGAGGAGAATTTTATACATCAAGTTATTTTGACTCTACTGCGAGTCTTAAATTTTCCCCTGTTTTATGCACAAAATGATCTTTCTTATGAATCTTTTCTTATATTTATCGCACTTATATTTATTGAGCTATTTATTATCCTACCAATGATCCCTTTCTTCTCATCATGCGATACTCTAACCTATAAGTTTCATATATTTTTAAAGGTGTACTCGCACACTAACGTAAAGGGGCTCATTTTTTTTTCATGTTATACGAAATCACTAGGATTTATTCTTCTACACCAACCATGTCAATGATTTGGATGTGTGTGTGTGTGTGTGTGTGTGTGTGTGTGTGTGTGTGTGTGTGTGTGTGTGTGTGTGGAATCCTAATCCTTTAGTATTTTCACAATATCGACCTACGGATGGTTAGGTGTACTAGGCCAATTAAACACTAGAAGAGTAATTACCTTGAAGACGACACAAACCTCTGCTACAGAAAAATATAACACCAAACCTACACGAGGTGAATAAAAGGACAAAACAAACAAATATGACCAGATCTTGGATCTGGTCCCACCGGGCATGCCAAATGTTGATCTGCATTTCTAGCTTCCTATCTAGGTGAGTGTACGAGTAATAAAGAAACACAAGACAATGTCGAGTATATAAGGGCTTAGTACCTTAGAGATGGTGATGGATGATACGGGCGCAAAGAAAACAGATGCATGATATCAAGAAGTTAGATCTGCAAAACTAAATCAGATAAGATTAGAACACAATATACGGGGGTTTCCCGGACAGTACCGGTTCCAAGAGGATTTCAAATCCCTTGGAGGATGTCAACCCCCGTGTCAGACAAGATAATAATAGATCGTGAATAATAGTAAAAATGACAAGCAACTGAAATAACAAGAGTACTTAGCTTATGTCTTGCTATGGAAATGAACCGGGCATCAAGATGGAAAGATAAGAGACACTGTCAGAGCTTTCTCCTTCAAAGTTTCAACCAACAAAGATTTTTTACACCCTTAGTGATAACTCACTTTAGCCTAAGTCTTTCTACCTATGGTTCTTCTCTTTCCTTTTTCTTAAAAATATATCCTCCTTTTTAAAAAAATCCATGATGAAATACGAGGAAAACCCCATATTTATAGTTTAGATATGAGACTAAACTATAGGTTAGATGATACCCAGGGTGTAGTAAAGTAACCTGAGTTAGGGATATGATGTGATCATGTGGGTCCCATATTTTGACTTATTAGGCAAAGTGGGGGACATGATTTGAATGGGGGGTGAGATAAAGATTTCATTTTAAAAAAAGGTGTTGGAGATATGCATTATGAATTAAATAATTTGTGAGAGATGGGGGATGATGCCAAAAATTGAATTATCAAATGGGTCCATATGGAGCCCATTGATAATCAATCAAATAATGTGAGCAAATAAATAAGATTTTATTTAATTTAAGAGAAAGAGATGCGAGAATAGAAATTGGGTGAATGTGAGATGTTGAGGGGCGCTATAACTAAAAATAGGTGTCTACATAAGGACAAGAAAATCATTTGATCTAGCGATGTGGTATTTAAAGAGAAAGTCATGTATAAACAATAGTTGCGGGAAAAAAGGAAGAATCCAAGAAAGAATATGCGGTGGTAGAGGATCTTCCGGATGGAAAAGTGACACATGAATCGGTTCGGGAACCCCAAACTCCTATATTGAAGAGGTCTTCTAGGGTAAGAAGAGAACCCGAACATTTTTATCCTTCTCTTTATTATTTATTACTCACTTGACGGTGGAGAGCCAGAGAGCTTTGATGAAGAAATGCGGTAGATGCCAGAAGAAGTGGGAGCAAGCCATGGATGAGGAGCATCACTAGAGAACTAGACATAGGATTTGGTGAAGCTACTCGAAGGAAAAAAATCATTACAAAACAAGTGGGTGTACAGAGTCAAAGAGGAAGAAGGAGGCAAGAAAATATACAAGGCCCGGTTGGTGGTCAAGGGGTTTGGACAGAAAAAGGTATATATTTTGATGAGGTTTTTTCTCTATAGTAAAAATGACTTCTATTAGAACTGTTCTTGGAATAGTTACAACATAAGACTTGCACTTAGAGCAACTTGATGTAAAGACTACATTTCTCCATGGTGATTTGGAGGAGGATCTATATATGCAACATCCAGAGGGCTATGAGGTCAAAGGTAAAGAGGAGATGGTGTGAAAACTGAAGAAGAGCTTATATGGCTTGAAATAAGCTCCATGTTAATGGTATAAGTAATTTGATAGCTTCATGATGGAACGAGGTTATATTAGATGTCATTATGACCATTGCATGTATACAAAGAAATTTGAGGTTATTATCCTATGTTTGTATGTGGATGACATGTTGGTTGTCAGAGGGAAAACATGTAAGAAATTAAAGTACTCAAGAAACATCTAAGTGACTCCTTTGTTATGAAGGATTTGGGGAAGCCAAAAAATCCTTGGTATGAGGATATCTCGAGATAGGAAGGAATGGAAGGTTAATTTATCTTAGTAAGATTACATTAAGAAAGTCTTGGAGAGGTTTAATATGCGGGATGATAAACCGGTTGGGACTCCTTTGGTGTGCCATTTCAAGTTATCAAATGAGTAGTGTCCCAAGAGAGAGCATGTGACAAACTAGATTTCCAAGGTACCTTACTCATTAATGGTTGGAAGTTTTATGTATGCCATGGTGTGCATCGGGTTTGATATATCCCATGCAATGGGAGCGGTGAGTATATTTATGAGTGATCGGTAGAGATCACGGCGACAGCGATAAAGTGGATCTTTCGATATTTGAGAGGGACCACAGGGACGGTTTGTGCTATAGTGGATCGAGACACCACTTTGCATGATTATGTAGATTCAGATATGGCTAGAGATGTAGACAACGGGAGGAGCATGAAAGGTTATATTTATACTGTAGGTGGGACAACAATGAGATGGATTTCATGACTACATAAGTTGGTGGCTTTGTCAACCACGGAGGTTGAGTATGTTGCTACCATAGAGGAAAGTAAAGAGATGATTTGGATAGAAAAATTGCTTGAGGATTTGGGACATAAGAAGGAGGAAGGAAAGTTGCATAGTGATAGTTAAAGTGTTATACACCTAGCTAAGAAATCTACTTTCCACTCTAGGACGCCTAAGTATATATAACTTAGGTATCATTTCATCAAGACAAATTTAGAGGAAGAGAATTTGAAGCTGGAGAAGATTCATTCCATCGAGTCCTATGAGATATGATGACCAAGGTGGTCACAAGGAAAATTGAAGTTTGATCAACTTTGGTTGGTCTTCAAAAACTAGTGAAGGGTTGAAAACCTTGCTCAGAGGAAAACTAGTCTCCAAGTAGGAGATTGTTAGGTTGTGGAGCTTGTTTTCATGTGTGAAAGTGTTGAAGATTGTACACTAAGATTACTATAGAATTTCCACAGTTTTCTCATTTGGGGTTTGGGGTGAAGACCTCGAGAAAAAATGTTGGCCTCGAAAAAATGTCGATATACCGGGAAACATGCTTTTCTCATATGGGTGGGATTTTTGACCCATAGGTTTATGGGATAGTTTTGGTCCATGGTTTTGATACCCACGGTTTTGTAAAACTTCTAAAATACTTGTCTACTTATGTGGTTTTGTGCATATGGTAGGTATGATGTAACATTGCAGATGTGTCGAATTCGGGTGTGAATTCTATAGAGTTTGTTGAGCATAGCTCCAAACAGATCTGGGTATTGTATTGAGAGAGTGGTGGCTTGTAATAAAATATGAGCAAGTGATTCTTGGTGGATGTCGCCCAAATTGGGTGAACCATATTAAATATTGTCTCTTTGTGTTGTGTTATTTTTATTGTGCACTTTTATTTAAGATCTGTAATATTTTTTGCATATTAGTTTCTACTATTACGATTATGTGAGGATTGTTCTATATATTTATCCCTTATTTCCTAACATCATGCTCCACATTATGATGGAAATTGCCTCATGCACCTTTTTTGCTGATATGTTATACATTGTCTCCTTTCATCCTGCTCACGGTCGAGACTTCTCCCTATGATTACGAAAACCAGAGCTTATGTGCCATGAATTCCAAAATTTCCAGATCTTGTAATTTTATCTATTCAACATCTATGATTTATCAATAGTAAAATGATTAGACCCCATTTTAAATAAACAAATTCAAAATGAGAAAAAACTAGGTTCTTCGTAAAGGAGTTTTAGGAAGTCTCCCTATTGTTTTTCAAGTGAATATCTTGGTCATATTTTAATATTTTTCCTCTTTCATGTCAAAATTGATTTTTGTCAAAAGAATATTTGTACAAAATATATTAATTTGACTATAATATTCACATATTCCATTGAAATGTAAATGATTTTAGTTTCGAAAGAAAAAAATATCGAGTCATCGTAAAAATGAGTATAATATTTCTTATTTTTTTAAACAATGAATTAAAAAATTAATTTTTCTTTACTATATATATATATATATATATTCTTCTAAAATATTAAATACCAACAAAAAAAAATTATTTAGAAAATATATATAATAAAAAAATTGTTTTAGGAGATGAGCTCTAGTTAGCTCGGTTATACAATTATCAACTCATTATATCAACACAACCGAGCCACTCAACTAGCTCGGTGAGGTAGATCCCGATCCGGATGGGATAATTCTAACCAAAGAGGACAATCTCAAACTAAACAACTCAACATAGTATCAACACGATCGCGGAGGGACTCGAGTCCCATTCTTTACAAAATAAACTAATACGTAAACCGCAACCACCGTCATATATTCCTATCGTGGATTTTAGAGTCTAACAAATTCCTCTGCATCCCCAATGTGGGACTAAAGATCTCATTAAAATAAAAAAACATGTAGCCATGTCAATAAAAACTTTAAATAAGGTTTTTATTAAAAAAATGGGACACTTGTTGAAGTTGGAATCCTCCACATGGAGGCTTGGCGGAAGGTGAGCGGAGGAAATGGATTAATCAAGCTGCATAAATAAATGTAAACCAATTTAATTTAACCTACTAAATTTAATTTAATTTAATTTTGCCTACCAAGTTGTCTGACAGTCCACTACTTAGTCCCAATCCAGGATACGGTCTGAAATATTATTATCAACTGCAAAATTCCCTGGTATGTTAAAATGAAATATTATGTTCGTACTAACACCATGCAGGGTCATCATGCAAATCCAAATGGAGAACTCTGGAGGAAGTTCTACATCCACCATACGATGAATGTACCTCCTCCTGCACTGGATACTCTCTACGGATACCAGATCAATATCTATACCCTACTCGAGCATATCTTCGTAGAGATATTGATGGTTCACGTGTTGTTTCACGTCTGTGGTATGAGCGCAATCAACGACAACTTTTTCCTGTAACACAACAGGAAGATTCTTCCTCATCCTCAGATGATGATGTCGGACCTAGTGTCCTTTACAGTCCATAATGCTAGATGGCAGGCATGTTGTCATCATTTCAATAAAGTAGTGATTTGATATCACTTTATGTATATTGTGGACCTCCCCACGTTCTAAAGGTGTTATGACGAGTGGCATGTACTCGTCCCTTTTTTCTTAATGGGAATCTTTTGGGTAACCTGTGTTACCTCTTTAGGTTTCTAGGTTTCGGTGACACCCTTCTCTCCTTTCCTATATAAGGATGGGTCGGGCTTCTTTGTGATCATCGGATTTCAGGATTAGATTTCAGAGTCGAGAGTTAGAAGGGATTTCCATTTGAATTTGTGTGTTTCTATAATCCAGTCTTGTAATCAAGTCTTGTGTAATGGAGTTATGCTCTTACATGGAATAAAGTTTATGATTTTTGAGTTTCAAAGAACTTCAAAGATCCTATTCTAGAATTGGTATCAGAGCTGGTTTTATTCTTGTTCTTTAGTTTCGACTCTTTTCTTGCTTCTGTCTCTAGAGATTTCGTCTACTGCATTTCTGAATCCCGTAAGACGCGCAAGAGAGAACGCGGACCATTTTTAATCCCGGGTGAGGCGTGTTGAGGTCATATACGTTCTAAGTAAGACGCGGTGAAGGACAAAAATTTGCGCCAGATGACATGGATACAGAGGCATGGGTTGCGTCGACTTCTGGACGACAAGACGAAGACTGCGATGATGCATTCGTAAGTCTGTCGGATCTTATTCCAATCAATGATGAAACACATATTTCTGAAGAGGAGAATCCGCTTCCAGGTTGGAAACTCCGAAACTCCCTTATAGTGAAGTTTACCAGAAATCTAAATCTTTTCATTTACTTGCTAGCACTGCTATTAGATCTCGTGAGTCTTGTATTCAAGTAAAAACGTCTGCTAAGTCTGAATACGATATTCCTTTGATCTCTCCACAAGATCTAGCATATTTAAAAAAGCAGTCTACCTATAAGTTTGTGCATATAGGATGTGTGCAGATCGGGATAACCCCATTATTCCGTCAAGGATTAAATGCTTCTGTTTTGTGTTGCTTGCTTGACACCCGCCATGAAAGCTTCAAGGACTGTCTGTTAGCTACTTTACAGACTAGTCTGAGTAATGGGCCAATACACTTTAATGTGTTTCCTAACTACCCCGTGTCTATACAGACTGACAATCTGTTAGACCAAGTTTTGAAGCTACACTTGCAAACCACGGGTTTAAACATGAAACCAGGGTCTTCCCCTCTGCCAATTTTTATAGAATTATTTTTAGGTTAACCAATACTGCTCATCCTGCCATAAAGCATGGTCCTTCCCAAGGAAGTAGTGTGGTCATGCATGCCAGTCTTACTGCTCAAAAAATTGAGCCTGAAGTAGTAAGTTGGGATAAAATTCGTGTGTACCTCGAGAATGGACAATTTCTACTAAGTGTGTCTCTGCGGCCACTTCTTCAGTCCAATCTGCCTCCAAGGTTATTGAAGATAAAGGTAAGGCTACTATTTCATTTAGGAAGTCTAGCTCCATAAAACCAAGATTATCTACATCTTCCTCTACTCAGTCCTTTATGTCTGATAAAGAGAAGAATCTTGAGTCTGATCTTCCTCCTGTAGCCATCCTACACTTGTACATGATCCCAACACCGACTGTCTTTGGTGTGAGCAATGTCAAGTCCTCGTACAACAGAAATACATTCCCAAGAATGGTCCACATATTAGTATGAATACTTGTTCTTCATCTTCTTTCTATCAGACTCTGCAAAAAGCTAAATCTGTGTTAAACAGAGTAAATGTGTCTATGGATACAAAAGAGGCTTCGTCCTCTCAGAATGATAATGATTTCCCTGTTGCTAAAGATTTTGAGATCTACACAGAAGATCGGCAACAACGCCGACAATATTGGTATCAGCGACAGTTGGATTCCAAGATCGAGCAATCTGAGTCTGCCCGAATGATGAACTGGAATAACAAAGCTACACGTGCCATTCAGGACCAAGTTTGTCCTAGAACGAAAAGCTTAAGAGGATGCAAGATACTCTTAAGGCAATTGAACTCCACCAGCGTGGAGATATTCATTCTGTTGTTTCTTTGTTAAATAAGAAAGTAGATAGTTTATCTACTAATATGCAACAGTTAACCTCTAACTTGCAGCATGTACCAGATCAAGTCAGTAATCGCCAATCTCACATTCAACAGTCTATTCATGTTGTATCCGAAGGATCTGAAAAGAAAGTGATTGACAGTATTCAAACTGTCAATGAAAAAATTAATACTCTGTGTTTTCTATTTCGAGCTTGAGCAGAACTTCCTGCTCTCACTTACTGCTGTAAATAAAATAGAAAGCTCTCAGTCTGATAAGAGTAGTATATCTTCAAGTTCCCAAGGACCCAGTCCTGATTGGTCCAAAGCCATTACTTGGGCTCAAGTCACCTACAATGAAGTCCCCTCTCAGCAGAAGAAGTTGACGACGATAAAAAAATTGGCATGGCAAGGTTAACAGAAGAAGCTGCTGAAAGCTTCATGGATACGGGAGAAAGCTCTACACCTCCTCTGCAAGGTACTATAAGAACTCTGAATTTTCAGCCGAATTTTTATAAGATTGAATGCAAATCTGCTGATGAAATCAGAGAAATGATTCATGGTATGATCGGTTGGGCCAACACTCAAGTCTTACAATTTGGCAAACATGATAAGGATATTGCCGGCATAATTGCTAATGGTTTTGTTGGCATACTCAAAGAATGGTGGGATGTTGTTCCTGCTCGTATGAAAGACCAGATCATCAACGGCCAAGGTGAGGAAGGAGCTGAATGCGTTGGTGGTGGCACGGCTAGTTTAACAGCCGCCATAATTGCAGAATTCATTGGAACTATTGATGATGAGAAAAGGCTAAGTACCCTTGAGTTCTTAAGAGCTCAACTCTGCGATATGACTAAAGTCAAAGAGTACCAGTGCTACATGCAGAAGCTGCTTTATAATTCAGGTACTCCATTCAATTCCACCATGAAACTTAGATATGTTGAGTCTTTCCCAACATATTTTTCTAATGAATATAAAAAAGCCATGCATGGGTATACTGATGCTGATTTAACTTTTGGAAAAATAAACCAAATCATTACTGACACTAATCAGCGTCTGTGTCTTGAGAAAAAAGCCCGAAAAGAGGCTCTTAGAGCTGAGAAATATTTAGGAGTTAAGTTTTGCTCTGCCCAAATAGAAAATCAATTTGGCTGTCCTGCTCCTAGCTCCTCTCAGCATAAAAATACAAGAAGCATTCCAAACGCTTCAAGCATTCAAGTTTTCTACCAAATGCACAGATTGTGCTTCTAGATCTTTTTCTCGACCACGGTCTCCAAAGAAAAGAAAGTTTTTTAGAAAGAGAAAATATTTCCCCAAGTCTAGAAAATTGAATGTTTCATTTGTAAAGGGATCACTATAGTAGAGACTGTCCTCAAAAAGGACAGAAGGCCAAATCAAGGCCAAGGTAAATTTTGTACAAGAACATCTGCTTGATGAGGATCATTATGTCCTAATATCTAATGAGGATAGTTGTGAATCAGATATTGAATTTACTGAAATTCTATTGTTGCCATCAATCAATATTCGAATCTTCTCGATCATAGTTTTGATTCGGACGTGGGTATGATTCATTACCCACATTCCACTGTAATATGATACGGAGTTCTTATGAACATCCGTTCATTCCACCAAGCTCCATTGTTTTGAAGCAAAAGCTTGATCATCTCTAAGCAAGAGCTTGCCACCTGTCCTCCACATATGGTAAATCGGTATTATTCTTTGCAAGCACAAATTCTATGAGCTGAAGAATCAGTTGGATGCCAAAATCCAACAAGAAAAATCTGAAGATGCATGGCTCTCTCAGCACATGCTGAAACATCTACTCAAACCGATGCTTACCACTTCTCTCTTCCTTCTGGTAGAGGTCGAGGACGTTTTCAACCATCTCAAGCTTCTACAAGCTTGGGACGAGGACAAGGACGTGGGACTGGTTCAAGACATTTCCAATTTTTGTTCCCTGAAGAAGAACAACCGCAGTATCAACACCTCCTGTCACTCCTGTTACACAAGTTGCTCCTGCTCCAGGCACACCTGCAAGAAGATCTTGGAGACAGCAACGATTATCTCTTCTTGAGCGAGCTATACAAAAGCTACTACAGAATTCCAGACTCTCCTCCAAGAAGAAGAATCTGATCCTGAACCAGAACATGCTGAAGAAGAAGTCAATAGGCTCATTATGGAGAAGGCCTACGAACAATATGACGAGGAGCATAGTGCAGAGGTGAGTACAGTCAAAACTTCTTGTAATCCTTTCTGTAGGATTCAAATTTGCATTCCCAACATCAAGCCGTATAATCTTGATGTTATGCTTGATACGGGAGCAGAAATCAGTTTGCTAAAATATAATGCAATACCAAAAGATTGTTGGGTTCCAGATCCCCTACAGATAAGTTTTGACTCCAAAAAGTTTTTTCTCCCTGTTCTGCTAATATTCCTGTCCAACTAGGACAAATGCAGACTAATCTTATGGTTCATCAATTTGATCTGCTGCATTATGATATGCTCCTAGGTTCTGATAACCTGAACAATTACATGCCATACACTATATGCCATGATGAGATCCGTTTCCCTCAAGGATCCATCCCCAAATTACAATCATACCAGTCTGTTGTGCCTTGCACCTAAGTCCACAAAGCCTTCTAATTTAGACTGGTTACATAAATCCATATCCATGAATACCTCTGTTATTGATGCCCTCATCAATAAAATCAAAGCTGACTGTACTTCTGATAATCCACATGCCTTCATCCATAGGAAAAAGCATTACTGTCAGTTAGACTTCCAAACAACTACTTCTCCAAAATTCAAGGCTCATCATATAGGCATGGCCCCTTCTGAAAAAATTGAGTGCCAAGCTGAGATTGATAATCTCCTCAAGGGGGGTTTATCAAGCTTCCAAGTCTCCTGGTCATGCCCTGCCTTCTATGTAAATAAGAGAAGTGAACAAGTCAGAGGTAAAAAGAGGTTGGTTGTAAATTATAAACCTCTCAATAAGTACATACTACCTGTCCAACATCCTATTCCAAGTAAGGATGATTTATTAACCAGAATCAGTGGTAGTAAGGTTTACAGTAAATTTGATTTAAAATCTGGTTTTTGGCAAATCTTCCTGAATAAGGAAGATACTTATAAAACTGCATTCAGCATTCTGGAGGACAATATGAATGGAAGGTTCTACCCTTCGGTCTCAAAACAACACCATCCATCTTTCAGAAAAAGATGGATCAGATCTTTGGACACCTCTGTAAATTTTTGATTGTCTACATAGATGATATTCTTATTTTTTCTCAGAATACCAAAGATCATCTTCAACATCTCGAACAATTTTATCAAACTGTATATGCCAATGGACTTTGTCTTAGTCCAACCAAAATGGAAGTATTTCAAGAATCAGTTCAATTTCTTGGCATTACAATTCGAGATGGAACCATTATGCTACAAGAGCATATTATTTCAAAGATCAGCCTGTTTCCCAATGAAATCACAGATAAAACACAACTTCAAAGATTTTTAGGTTGTGTTAACTATATTGCAGGATTTTATAAAAATGTTGCTGCAGATAGACTCCTGCTAAATAAAAGGCTTCGATCAAATGCTCCTGCATGGAACAAAGAAATGACACAAGCTGTTCTCAGAATTAAACAAAGTTGTCATTCTCTGCCTTCTCTGTCTCTTCCTGGCACAGGATTAAATATTGTAGAGACAGATGCTTCTGAAGAACACTGGGGAGCTGTTCTTAAAGAACGAATGTCAGATGGCACTGAAAAAATTTGTAGGTATGCTTCTGGTTCCTTTAAAGGATCAGAATTGAATTATCACTCTAGTCATAAAGAAATATATGCTGCCAAAAAAGCTATCCAAGCTTTCCTATTTTTTTTCTTACAACATGAAAAATTTCTATTAAGAACTGATTTGCAGCATTTCAAGGGACGTCTGTATAAGGGTGATCCTACAAATAAAATGACTTATGGTCGTCTACAAAGATGGGCTCAGTGGTTTGACGGCTATGACTTTGATGTTGAACATATTTCAGGAAAAAGAATGCTCTTGCCGACTTTGCTAGTCGAGAGCTTGTTCAACATAAAACTATAAGTGTTACACAAATTGTTCATGAATTTCTTCATCCTGTTTGGAATACTGCTACCTGTTCTCCTATGATACGCTCAAAGAACGTTGTGATAACACCATGTCACAAGAGGCAGAACATCTACTATTATCCAGAGGAATAATCTCTGTATCCCCTTACAATATGACAGAGGTGGCTTGTAGATTTGTTGATCCAGAAATCCCAACCTCTGATTTCCATACAATTCAGGACCCTATGGTCTTTTGTACACTGCGCTGGCAATGGCGCCATTCCCGTTTCACAGAGCCATTGATGACAGACCTATTGAAGGAGTTCGTCTTCGTCAACTCATTCCAAGGCCAAATACATTATGGCGATTTGAATTCTCAAGGCTCTGGCCAGAAGGTGACCCTTTGGAAAATGATGCATGGAATCGCCCAAGCAGACCAGGAGATCAGCAATACATTGCTAATTAAGGTAGTTTTAATTATCTTAAGTGGGCCACTTAGGTAAAAGGTTAAAAAGGTAAGAAATAAAGTGCCCACATATGATTTAAATAAGATATTTAAAGGTAATTTTTATTTCATAAGGTAAGTTTAATTTTATAAGTATATTTTGGAAATTGGTAAAATTTGGGGGTTTTGAAAGGACCCGCATCCTTGTACAACAAGCCCTCAAGGTTGGATAAAACATTAAAGCGTAATAGAGAGGAAGCCCCCAACATCAAAGGGGAACGAAAAAGGGTTAAAAATAATGAGAAGAAAAACATAAAGACTGCAACACCCATTGCTGTTGAAACCAGATTACCTTGTAATATCCCTTACATGGGATCTTAGATGCATAGAAAAAGCATTTTTCTTTTAACAATAGTTCATTCATTACTCTGTTAGGATATAATTTTTAAGTGAGCTGGAGGTTGAATCTCAAAGGAATCCAAACTTCCATCATTGGGATTCTCAGTAGTGAAATTGGTATTAACGCGTTACCAGTCAACAATAACATCTCGTAATCAACATCAAGATTTGATCCACCATAACTACTCCAACATCATCCACTAAAGGTGCAACCAGTGAGTTTGGAATAGAATCCTTATCGAGAACCATCATTTGTATCGAGGTTAACTCAGGTTCCACATCAATAAATAAAATATCTTGATGAGATTCCTTCCACCAAGAAACCTTTTCATTTTTAGATTTTTGCTTTACCATCTGACAATCTGAAGTGAGATGTCCTAGGTTAAATAACTTTCTACACGAAGGAAAATCCTTCGTTATGAAGGGGATGTGGTGAACCCTATCTAGAACTTTGAGATCAATAGAAGCAGGTAGATCAAGCGAAGTATCCAGATCCACCAATATCCGTGTGAAAGTAGTGTGAGTGTAGAATTCCAGTATTGGAATCAATGGATAAAAATTTACCCAAAGCATTGCCAATAACAGTTAAAATTTCCTCTCCCCAAAACTGCAATGGCAGATGGGGTAAATGAATCCAAACTGGTTTAACATTGAAAGAGGTAGTGAGTGGATTGAAATTCGGGAACCATGGTTTCATCAACAAGTGATGATTATGCAGTTCCTAGATCTTTGAGAGAATGATATCCCTATTATCACCGTGAGCTAAAATTTACAGTAAAAAAACTCCTTACATAAGGGTAAATTTCTATCCTACTTGAACCAAGAGGACGCCATTCATAGTAATCCACGAGTGAAGGAGTGGAAGACAGGCTAGATTCCATTAAAGCGGTAGATCAAACCATTGGAGGAGAAGAAATCCTCAACCTCTAACACCAACTCCCCAAGAGTGACCAGAGGTGTAGATTTAGCAACAGAGAGAGGTTTAGAAAATGAAGGATAAGAATCCGCAACATAAGAGCGCTTCCCATAAATGAAATCAGAGCCCACATTTTGAACGGAACAACAAAGAGGAAACCAAGCCCCTTATTGCCATTTGAGAGGCCAACACCACTGTGGATAGGTTCTTGAGAGGCTTGAAAAACACTAACAACAGAAGGGGCATCGATGCGAGGCACAACCGTAATAAGAGAACCACCGGCGCCCAAACAAAGCCCCCAAATCAGCCACCGTTTCCCACCGAGAAACACCATCGGACCGAGGCAGGAGGGAGAAGACCCTACCCATTGAGATGCCACACCTATGTCGCCATAGTCATTTCCACCGTTAGTAGAGAGAAAAGGGCCTGAAAAATTCGTGATAGGGTTAGTGAAGGAATGTTTAGGGCTCGACATGGTTGGGAATTGTTTTTCTTGTCGAGGAGATTTATAATTTAATTTTATAAGTATTGAGCGGTTCGGGTTTAGGTAATTAAAAAGTAAGATTTTTTCATACATAGGTTTTAATTTAAACACTCAAACTTAAGTTTTAATTTAAATACCTTTTATAAACAAATACCATCTTACCAATCGATTAGGGAGACTATGGGGCCACGAGATCTTAGACATAAGTTTTACATTGAAATTAAATGTTTTATTTTTGGCCCCATTCCAAGGGTATTTAACTTGAGATCAAACCAAAAATTTAAATTGTTATTATTGAGGATGGTTGTCTCCATCCTGGGAGACCTTGAATTTTCCTCAAAATTAGTTCTCTTCCTGCACATTTAAACCAACCACAATAAATTAAATATTTCAAATTTATTAAACCTTACCTACGTTAGAGAGTGGGCTCAAAGACAAAGTTTTCACCACAACAACCTTTTCGCATCAAATTTCACGCGAGAAAAATATTAGAGATCATTTTACAATGTCTATTTGAAATTGAGGGAGACTTATTCATTTCCACCGGTTGTAACCATCTACTAATGGTTGTGACCCTCGGAGTTTAGATTAAATCAAGCTAAAATAAAATATTAACAACAAGATCTAGTACCATTTGAGGTACGAGCCATTCATAATTAATTATTTATTACACATTGCATAATAAACTATATTATAAAACATAACACTTAAAATAATACAACACAATGATTTAACTTGAAAAATCCCGAGGGTTAAAAAACCACTATTAAGGTAATATTTCCATTAACTTGAGAAACAAAAGTATAGTCCATTAAAATCTCCGATCCTCTCACTTGTCTCCAAGTAAATACAATTCACCCGTGAATTCCCGATTTCATAATAAATCACCGGACCCCACAAAGCTTATTTAAATAGTTTAAATGGTTGTGGCTTCTCGCTAAGCACCCTAACTATTAATTAATTGATTTATAAATCAATTTAACCATAAATACATAGTTTATATTAAAAAATTTAAAATATATAATATTCTAAATTATTTAATTATAAAATATAGTTTATATAAGAACACTTAATATTAAATGTTCTAACAATGTTTTGGTGTGGATTTTATTTATTAGTTAATTGACTTAATATATCCTTATAAGAAAATATCAACACACACACACACACACACACACACACACACACACACACACACACACACACACACACACACACACACACACACAGAGAGATGTAAAATAATAATAAAATAGGAAATAAATAAATAGATAAAAACATGGTTAAAAAGGGGATAAAATAAAAGAAAAAAAAAAAGTTTGAAGGTGGGTGGGTGAGGAAAAATGGGAATTAAGGTGGTTGGCAAGTGATTGGAGGTTGGTGGAAGGACTAGTGTCCAATTCTATCGGCTCACATTTTCCAACATATTCTCTACCTATGCTAGGGTAAGAGTTTATAACATGTTTGAACATTATTTGTTAAAAATGTCCCTAGAATCACTCATCAAGACAAGTTGAAGTCTAGTAGAAACTCAAACTATCCCACTAATTATCCTTAAAATGGGGAATAATTGATAGAATATAACATAACAAGAAAAAGTGCAATAATTACATAACAAAAACAACTCAACGAAAGATATAAACAAGAGAATAAAAGACACAATAATAGATTAAAATGATATTACTTAAATGAATAGCTTAGACATGAATTTGAGTGGAAATCAAGATCAACCTTATGCACAATGTGCTTACATGATTTTATACAATTCAAGGAGATTGTTGGTTTACTTCTTCCATTCCTTGACAAAAAAATATCTTCACATTCTCTACTTATACTTAGAGAGCATTACATATTCTACATTTTATCTCATCTATCATAGGAACATACATTAAGAATTTCACAATATACAATAATATCCCAAATATATTCAATTTGGATTTTAAACCTCTATATACAAAAAAATTTATGGACTAATAAATTTTTATGGACTAATAAATGCTTCGATGTTGGGAGGTACTCACATATGTTGTTAGCATTTTCCTAATTTTGGTTATGTTGTGCATTGAGATAGTATACTCAAAGTTAGCATAGAGGACACCATTTACCAATTTCATCCTCTACACACTACTTAACCTCCCTCATGGGTTTTTATTACATATTATTTTCAACATACCAACCTTTTGGGTTTTTAATTTATGTTAAACCCCTCGTAGATAACCATTTCAAGATTTCAATTTATGTGATCCTATTTATACATAATTAATATTTATGTGATTGATACTTTAAAAAATTATCTTCCATAAAATAATATAACACGAGCCTATTTTTGCTACTCAAACTACTCGGTTGGACCTGCACTATTGGAGTGGTATATGAAGGTGGTAGTGCTTGTAATTCCTTGATATTTTGAAGAAAATGTGAGAGAGGATATACTTCAGGTTATTCTTCATAGTCTTCACAATGGATGCACATATTTACAAGTTTTATTTTTATACATTTCAATATTGTTATCCATATTTCTCCTCGTGCCAAATATTGGATTGATCACGATCCCACATAAGAGGAACCATTGAAAAATGCATGAGCCAGGCCAACAGAGGTTGTCAAGTGTCTTAATGGCACTCGATTCAAAGATTGAATAGAGAAAGGGTTCTAAAAAAGTTCCGCATATTCACATGTCTCGGGACGAAACAAAAGTAGGGAAAATAGAGTCAAAAGCGAAGTAGTGGGGCCGTGGGAGTTTTTTGGATTTTGTGATTCTCATGGAAAAAGGGAAAAGATAAATTTTGAACCCGTAAACCCTGATTTTTCCCTAATCTGGCTACCACGTGTCCCACATTATCAAAAGGGGACCCATTCTTCAAGCTTTTTTCCCATCCATTTGTACGAACCCGATACAAACTTCAAAGGGGCATATCTTTCGGCTCAAGGCTCAAAATATTACAAATCTAATGTTGTTGGAAAGATCTCGACCTCACCAACTAGATGGAGGAAACGTCTTTGGGCCTTCAATGCAGGATCCATTTGTCTCAACAACTAGATCGGATTCAATATTTTTCATTGTTTCCTCTTCCTTCAAGTGCGAACCAAGGATTGATGCATAAAGATGGATTTGGGGGTAGATTTTATCGAAGCATTAACTACGGTGGTTGAGTTTCGACTGATTTTCCTTCTTATCTCTCTTCTCTCTCTTCTTCTCTCTGATTGAATCTATAAATATAGGGGCAAGATTCATTGTAAAAGTTGTTGTTCATTCTTCTTCCCTGCCCCCTCTCTCTTTCTTCTCCAGGGTCGAATGAGGAGTTTAAGCCTCCTCCCTTGGCTTTGTAATGGCATTTTCTTGCCTCTTGCCCACTAACGATGTACTGTGTGAACTTTTGGAGCAATAAAATCTATTTTGTGATGCATTTGTCCATCCTTTTCTTATTTTATTGTCTCTCTCGCCTCTCGTCATTGTAGGGTATATTGTGCATATTCTGATGTTTGTTATAGGTCTGGGAGCTGTGTTTAATGGGTTTTGAAGTGGTGTTCTGTGTGAAATCTATCTTTGTCTGTGGTGCATCTTGTCCACCCTCTCCTCTGCTCACCTCTCTCCACTTCAGGCAGCTGAGATTGTGACCAACACTTCCCTTTTCTTGGTGCTATCACCTTTGTAGTGTAGGATTTCTTTATTTTCACTCTCTCTCTCTCTCTTGGAATTGTTAGGAGTAGATAGCCACATTTCCTTCCTTAGGAGTAGTTTAGCATTAGGATCAGGAAGAAGAAGCCGAATTTCTTCGGAGGGCCATCTCAAGTCCACAAGTCCCACAGCTTGAGAGATGGTCCCATGTTATGCAAATCACACCAAATGAGTCTGCCTTAGAAAAGCAGATTTTAGAGCTCATTTGGGGGTGTTGTGATTTTGCATTTATAATTTTGGCACACCTGGTGGGATAGGTCTGAAGCACCTTACCACTTCACTTCATCAAGTTTGATGTGCTCTTGGTGAAGATTTCAGCCTTTGGAGGCACTTTCAAGCACATCTGGTGACTCCATCTGGTCAAAAACCCATTCTCTGAGTTGCAGACCTTTTCCATCCATTTCCACTCATTTCATCCATTTTCTTCTTCCATCTCTTTCATTTTCTCCCATTCCATGAGGTTGTGCAATCATGACTTCATTCCACCATGGAATTCACATCTACAACAACAATACAATCCACCTCCAATGTATTTCCCAACTCCTCCAGATCAACATTATAATCAGATCCACTATGCTTACCCATATGAGTAGAGTCAAAATTAGTTTGGCCATGGAGCTTATCAAGAACAAGGGGACACATATAATGGCGATAGTTATGTAGAGGATGTTGATCTACTGGAGAAGATTCAAAAAATGGAGGTTGACATGGTTCAATTAAGGGAAACAGTTCAAATGAGGGCTTTCAACATTGGTTGCAGGGCACCTTGTCCATGGGAAGGCCCTTTTCCAAGACACTACAACCCTCAGGAGAAGCTTGGACTTCATGATTGAAATGCTACCCCAACTTGCACAATGGACAATGGAGATCGGGGCTTATGAGCAAAGTGTGGGACAACCTTGTCAATGGGTAAGTCAATCACCAGCTCCCTACCTTTCATTTTCTCTCCCTCAATCTTTATCATTTCGATAGAGGCAAGAGTCAAGCCCCTCACTTGCTGCCCCAAGTGTTGATTTCATTTCTCCATCTCCTAGTCTTCCATCCCACCTCAGTTTCTCTGCCCTTTTCCCTCCCAAATCCAACCCCTCCACAAGAGCCAAAAGAAATGCCTTCCCTCACCACAAACAAGGAAACAACTAGTGCAGACCCCACCCACCACTCCTCTTACCTTCCCAATTCCATGTTGGGAAGAGACTCCAAAAACTAGCCAAGGAGAACATCAAACAGAGGAACCCAATAGAGAAGAAATGATAGAAAATCGAAGAGTTGGGCTGCTAAATTTGAGTTTTCAAAGGTTCCCTTGTTGGTTAAGCCTATGGAGGAGGTTGAGGTCAAGCCGCAAGTGGTGGAAGCTACAGCACAAGCAGGGGAAGGAGCTACTCCTAATCCAAAAGAAGAGGAGTACATTCCGGCTATGGAGGAGGACCATACAGTTTTCAGAGGCTCCAAGTGCGGAGCAGGCCACGAAGAACCTTCAATTCTTCCTCCCACTTCATCCCCTTCAAGATCTGATGTTGAGGAAGAGTTTGAGCTTTCAAACTTCATGTTTGAAGATGAGGGGAACCATGGTGAGAAAATTGCAGATTCGAAGGACACCATGGAGGACGTCGAACACATGCAGCAGGACAACGAGGAGGCAGATTATCTATCTGACTTGGAGGATTGTCTTGATGGGGAGGAACCCATGGAGATCACATCATTTTTTCCTCCATCTCTCACATCCCAAGCACATGAGCCTGTTGCCATGGAGGATAACATTCAGGAACAACAACCTACACTTCATAACAACCCTCTGGAACCAAGATTGGAAGATCTTGATCTTCCATATTCTTCAAAGGAGGAGGAAGAAAAGGTAGGAGGATGTCATCATCTCTCTCACACCATCCACCCAAGAAGGTCCACAAGAAGACTCCATTTTTGGAGTTAAATTTCAAAGCTATGGGCATATCAAAGGATCGGGACCGTGCCCAATCAAGTACTTGGCTTCATTGGAGCCAAGGGAGAAGCCAAAACCAGTCATGCCTACTTTAGGGCATGAGGATGAGCATCAAAGTACCAAGGGTCATCATCAACACCTCAAAAGTATGATGCAAGTCATATTAAGGAGGTATCTTCCATTAATGTTGATACCGTGATGATTTGGGTGGAGGACCATCTTGTTGTCAGTTTTTCACTCACCCAATTAGCCATGTTTAGTGCCAAATCAGTTGCATGGCTGCCATTTTTGAGGAAGGGAAGCTATTTCTCCCTGCCAGTTGTTATAGGCTTTGTTTGAGCTCCCTTTGCTCTTGGTTAGAGTAGTGTAGGTAGGTTTTTTTAGTAGAAGAAGTGCTTTTGCACACTCTACATGTTCCATTTGGACCATGTATGATTTTTCAGTTTGTACATAGTTTTTGGTGTTGTTGTATTGCTCTTGCACAGTGCATTCAGGTTGCTTTTGGTGAATTTCAACTTCAAGACTCGGTGGTTTTCAAGTGGCTCAGAGATCAGATATTCAAAATTTTAGATCAGTTTTGTGTTTATCAGGTAGACTCCATGCCCAATGGATACTTCAAGGCCACTGGTATCTTCATCTAGTAGGAAGATGTCCCCGTGAGTTGCTAAATTGTTATCCATATTTCATCCCGTGCCAAATATTGGATCGATCACGATCACATATAAGAGGAACCATTGAAAAATGCATGAGCCGGCCAATGGAGGCTGCCAAGTGTCTTAATGGCGCTAATTCAAAAATTGAATAGAGAAAGGGTTCTCAAACAAGCGCCGCATCTCCATGTGTCTCGGGATGAAACAAAAGCATAAAGGGAAAATGGTAAAATGGAGTCAAAAGGTGGAGCAATGGGACCGCGACAGAGTTTTCTAGATTTTGTGATTCTCACGGAAAAAGGGGAAAAGATAAATTATGAACCCACAAACCCGATTTTTCCTAATCTGGCTGCCACGTGTCCCACATTATCAAAAGGGGACCCATTTTTCAAGTTGTTTTCCCATCCATTTGTATGGACCGATACAAACTTTGAAGGGGCATATCTTTTGGCTCAGGGCTCGAAATATTGCAAATCTAATGTCGTTGGAAAGATCTCAGCCTCACCAACCAAATGGAGGAAACGTCTTGGGCCTTCAATGCAGGATCCATCTATCTCAACAACCAGATTAGATTCGATATGTTTTTGTCATTTCCTCTTCCTTCAAGGTGTCGAACCAAGGATTGATGTAGTAAAGATGAATTTGGGGTATATTTTATCAGAAGCATTAACAATGGTGGTTGAGTTTTGACTTGCTTTTCCCACTTCTCTCTCTCTCTTTCTTCTCTCGATCAAATCTATAAATATAGGGGCAAGATTCATTGTAAAATTTATTGTTCATTCTTCTTCCCTGCCCCCTCTCTCTTTCTTCTCCAAGGTCGAATGAGGAGTTTAAGCCTCCTCCCTTGGCTTTGTAATGACATTTTCTTGCCTCTTGCCCACTAACGATGTACTGTGTGAACTTTTGGAGCAATAAAATCTATTTTTGTGATGCATATGTCCATCCTTTGCTTATTTTATTGTCTCTCCTCGCCTCTCGTCATTGCAGGGTATAATGTGCATATTCTGATGTTTTTGCAGGTCTTGGGAGTTGTGTTTAATGGGTTTTGAAGTGGTGTTCTATGTGAAATCTATCTCTGGAGTGCGTGGTGCATCTTGTCCACCCTCTGCTCACCTCTCTCCACTTCAGGCAGCTAAGATTGTGACCAACACTTCCCTTTTCTTGGTGCTATCACCTCTTGTAGTGTAGGATTTCTTTATTTTCATGCTCTCTCTCTCTCTCTCTCTCTCTCTCTCTCTCCTTGGTCCCTTGGAATTGTTAGATTAGGAGTAGATAGTCGCATTTCCTTCCTTAGGAGTAGTTTAGCATTAGGATCAGGAAGAAGAAGCCGAATTTCTCCGGAGGGCCATCTCAAGTCCGTAAGTCCCACAGCTTGAGAGATGGTCCCATGTTATGCAAATCACACCAAATGAGTCTGCCTTAGAAAAGTAGATTTTTAGAGCTCATTTAGGGGTGTTGTGATTTTGCATTAACAAATATGTGAGAGCTTCATTTACTCTATGAAGTAAACTTGTAATTGTGCCAATGCTTGCATTACTTCAAAAAAAAATTCTACATTGCATTTTTTGTAATTGGATCATGTAAAATTATAACATTTAGTATATAATGAATCCAACCCTTTAGATGTTCTCTCATGCATTATGCTTGCACCCAAAAAAATTATTTTGTGGCATTTTATGCTCCCATTCTTGCAGATCTATCGGTGAAATTATCTCGATCATCTTTGTAATGCCCCTTCCAGGGACATCGAAAAACACATCAATAATGACTAGAAATTTTAGGGTAAATTTTTTTTTGAAGTGTTTGGTTAAATACTAATACATCTTGTGCAACTTTTTCCCAGTTCTACAGTTTTTCATACCATTAATTTTTTTAAAATCTAAGATGTTTACTAACCCTAACTCGAATTTAATTGTTTAATTATGTTTTAATTACACTAGTGTCCCAACTGTCTCCTTGTTGTTCCTTTCTTTCTCTATTTCTCTTCTCGATGGATTGTCTGTTCTTCGTAAAGGAAGGGAGCTTTTGGGTTTCATTTGATTTTGCATTGAATATATGGTAAATTTTAAACAATAAGGGAAACAAACATTACTATACCTTTTGCTTTGTTTTCTTACACATATCTTCATGTCTATGCATTTGTTTATTGATTATTTATTATTATCGTTATATATATTTATTTATTTATCTTATTTCTTTTTATATTTGAAAACCCTCACTACTTATTCTTTATCTTTATATATATATATATATATATATATATATATATATATATGGTTAGTTTTAAGATTGTAAATATATATATATATATATATATATATATATATATATGTGAAATCAAAAACAATGAAATCATATATATAGATATATATATATATCTATATATATATCTTTGCTTATTTATTTATTTATTTTTGTTTTAACACTATCATCACAAAGCATATATACATGTTTTTAACTATATGATGACAAACAAAATGGTATGCTTAGGGTTTTTTTGTGGAGGGCGGAGGAAAGCGGCGGGTTTGAAGGAACAGGCGCGTGAAGGGGAAAAAAAAAGGGCGGAGCGAGAAGGCGGGCGGGGTGGTCGGTGGCGCGAGTGGGATTGCACGGGGGGGGGCGAGTCTGAAGTGGGCGGCGGGCACAAAGCTTGATTGGGAGGGCCGGGGCGCGCGCTTTGGGAGGCGGCGAGAGAGAGGGCGGTGGGGGGCGCCCCACCTCCATTGCTTTGTTGCAAGGGCTGCGCCGAGGAGGAACAGGATTTTTGGAGGGGACAGGGGGGCAGGCCCGCGGCGGGTCTGCGCACAAGACAGTGTGCGGTGGGGGCCGAACTCCCCCACCATATTAGGTTTTTTTTTTTTTATATAATAAGCTTATACATCTTATTTATACAAATAAAATATATATATATATATGTATTTTTCCATAAAACAACATGTCATGCCTTAAACACAAAGCATGGATATAATATTTTTTAAAATACATACATACATATATTTCCAAAAGGATTTCTTTGGCAACTATCAATGTCATTGTTCTCAAAGCATGTCCACTTTCCTTTGGGCAACAAGTAAAAACAGTTTGTTTTTACAACACTTAGAAATAAAAATATATATTTTTCCATATAATAACATGAGATCTTATTCCACCTAAAAAAGCATGCACAAGTAAATGTACTGATTTAAAATATAAAAACCAGCCATATGCATTTACCCTATAACATGTATTGGAAGGAAACAAACCATTTTTCAATATAATGGAAGACTATTTTTAAAGGAAAAATTTAACATTAAAACTTCTCTAAATGTTATGATTTCCAAGAAGCTATGGTAAGGGAAAACTAAAGGTAAAAATTCTTCAAAATAAAGCCCATCAACTAACAACTCTTCCATTTCAAAAAGAAGTTACCTACATGTTTCATGCTTAAGAAATCAACCATTACAATACTTTATCTTGTTCAAATTCACATATGTCACAATACATATCCACCCAAAAAGGGGTCTAATACACTATCTTTTCAAGACAAAAGAAGCTCTCACAAGTCATTCTTATCAAGATACAAGGAGCAAAAGAAGAAGTCGAGAAATGGTGAAGGAGACAAGGAGAAATTCCAATTTGACAAGTGTCTCATGAGTCTTCCAATGGCTTTCCAACTCCAAAATCTTTCAAGGCCAACACAATGAGAAAGGGCTTGTTTAACCACCCAACCTTTAGGCATCATCACATGCCTATCCCAAGGTTGGGATGCATGCTAGCCTCCCCCAAGCCCAAGGGAAAGAGGATAGCTAACCAACACTGCACAAGGTAAAGGGGTGACAAGAATGAAACAAACACACAAACTTAAGACTCACAAACAACACAAGATTCCAACAAACAAGGAGGAGAACCCATGTTCATCCTCCAAAAATGGGGAAGAGAGGAGAAAGTTCTCCAAAATACAACAATATTATATGCACATAACACATCTTCTTAACCTCCTTATTGCTCCTTAGTCAAAACAAACCCTCCTTATTCCTCCCCCTTTCTCCATGTCCTCCTTGGAAGGATTTTCAAACCCCAAAAGGGGGTTTCCTTACCAAGGATGGGGAAGGAGATTCAAGCCAAATGAATCCACTTCCCCACCTCAACCATTGAGGGAAAAAAAAGAAGACCCTACAAGGCTTGGCCATCAAGCCTTGAGGGTTGAGAGAGGAAAATTCCTCTCTCTTCCCCACACTCCAAACTCCATCATGCCATATGATGGAGGGAGTAAAAACACACACAAACAACACTAAGCTTCATTCAAAAATAAAACAATTTCAACAAACAATCTAACAACTAAAATAAAGCAACACATCTACAAGATCTAAGAGCCTACCTCAAGGAAAGCTCTCCAAAAAGCTTCCTAACTTCAAGATTTCCACCCTTAGCTCCAAGCAAATCCCAAGCTCCAAATCACCCAAGCATCCAAGCAAAAAAATCCAAGCAAAAGTTCATTTTTTCTCCATGAATGAGAATATGAAGAGGAGGAACCAAGCATCCTCACAAATGAGGGGGTGACATGTGTCACCCCTCTCCCTCCTCATGGTCAAAGATGCTAAGACAAAAGAGAGAAAGGGTAAAATTATCTTTTTACCCTCTTCTCCCAAATTTCCTCAAATGTTAGCAAGACAAAACTAGTTGCATTTTTGAAAAACACACAAATCCACATCCCTTACATGGATGTGACAAAACAAGGGTAGAAAGGGAGGAAAACTCCCTCTAGCCTTGAAAACAACCCCCTACCCATTAGGTAGGGTCCAAGGGCTTATTTTTGTGATAGGGGACTCCCAAGCTACAAAGGGGTCCCCAAAATACCCAAAATACCCTAATTTCGGGTTTTGCATTTTGGCACAAGGGTAGAGGTGTGGGGACCACCCAAGGGTCTCACATGTGACCCTTAACCCTTGTGATTAAGAGACTAATTAACAAAAACAACAATTTAAAAGAAAGTGGGATTATTAACTCCCAAAGCAAGTTTACCACTTTACTAACAACCCTAAACATAATTAATAAATTAAAGCAAAATACTTTACATACATTGGGCTCACTCAAAGTGCCCAAAATTAACAATCATCTATCCTAGGCTTCACACAGTGAACATGGCTGAGACTCACCATGGGTCATTTGCTTGTGCAAGTTTTGAGTAATGGCGGCCAATCCCACGTTCTCCTGTAAACTGTCACTGCACACTCATTGCACACATTAATCGCACTGTCCAATACAATATGATTAAATGACATAGTAAGATATCAATGCATGCTAAACTAACCTAACATCCTCTTGAAATCCGAAATAACAACGTGCACAATTATATTCCATTTTTCAAAAGTTAGACAAGATGATAAAAGCGACATATAATCCCATCATGCAACAACTATCCATCAATGTAATTAGGTTCCAAGCACATCATATTCATTAGTTACCATGTCATAACAAGAAAATGCGACAATAAGAAATTATGCTAAATTGGCGCTATACGCCTGAATGTCACACATGTCTAATATAATCAAACGTCTAAAGTAATGTCCGGATATCACCAATCACTGTCAAAATATGTCTATGAGCAAATAAACAACAAGCTCTTGAAACTGAAGAAAGTGTGGGCACTACATCCCCTCTACTAAAATTAGACTTTCTCCTGGAAGTCCTTTGAAAAGAGGTAGGGATATCTAGCCTCAAAGGTATCGCATCCTCCCAAGTAGTTGTTGTCTCGTAAATGCACTCGGTCCCAGCTGACTCTAACACGGGTCCAAGTCTCGACCAGAAGGGCCAACCTCCGGTGCTCCGGTATGCGTACGGGCTCCAATCTCCACTTGTCCTCCGTCCTCGACCTGTAATGCCGACCAATCCAAGACATGAGAAGCATCGGTACATATCTACGTAGTACGAAACATGAAACACATCGTGGGCCCGCAAGGCGTGGTGGCAAAGCTAGGCGATAGGCAAGCTGGATCGATGACCTCCAAAATATCAAAAGGCCCCACAAACGAGGCGATAGCTTAGAACCCTTTCCATAACGGATAGGACTCTTATGCGGGACGAACCCTCGAAGACCTTGTCACCCATCGAGAAGTGACGATCGAGTCCTCTTGGTGTCTGCGCATACGCCTTTGGCGTGCTTCGCCTGCTCAAGACGCGGCTGTCGAATCAACACAACCTGCTGCTCTAAATCCTGAAGGTAGGCTGGTCCCAGAATGATCCTGTCATCTAGTCTATCCCAACTCAAAGGTGTCCTGCAAGGTCGTCCATACAAAGCCTGGTAAGGAGCCATACCAATGGAACTATGATAGCTGTTGTTGTAGGCAAACTCAACTAGATGCAAATAATCCTCCCATTTCCTCTGCTGATCCATGACATACATTCTCAACATGTCCTCTAACACCTGATTAACCCTCTCTGTCTGCCCATCTGTCTCTGGATGATAAGCTGAACTGAAATTGATCTGAGTTCCCAAAGCGGCCTGAAAGGAAGTCCAGAAAACAGAAGTGTAGATAGTATCCCTGTCATTAATGATGGTCTTCGGAATCCCATGCAACCTAACAATGTCCTCCATAAACACTTTGGCAATGGCCTGAGCATTATAGGTGACCTTGGTTGGCGAAAAGTGCGCAACCTTAGTCAATTTATCCACGGTGACCATAATGGCGTCATGACGATACGATGACAAAGGAAGTCCGACTATGAAGTCCATGGAGATCACATCCCATTTCCACTCGGGAATATCATGAGGCTGCAAAAGTCCTGCGGGATGAGAATGCTCTGCCTTGACTCTCTGACACTCAAGGCAACGTGCAACAAAATCTGCTATGTCCCGTCGAAGACCTGGCCAATAATATAACTCCCTCAGATCGGCATGCATTTTCTTTACTCCTGGATGTGCCGCATAAGGGGCTCGATGAGCCTCTGAGAGGATGAAGCTACGCAGATCACCTGACTTAGGCACGTAGATGCGCCTGTGGAAACGAAGCAAACCATCTGTCTCTAAAACACACCCAGAATATCTGCCCTCTAAAGAACCCTGAGACTCTAACATCTGTTTAGCTCCCTCATAAAATCTATCCTCTGGAAGGTGCTCAAGAATCCTGCCTCTCAAATCTGACTGAAGTGTCAAAGAAGCAAGCACATGTCGTCGTCTACTAAGAGCATCTGCCACAACATTTTCCTTCCCTTTGATGTACTGAACCTCCATGTCATACTCACATAGGAACTCCATCCAACGCCGTTGACGAGCGTTGAGGTTCGGCTGTGAGAAGATATGCTGCAAACTCCGGTGGTCTGTCCTCAAAATGAAAGGCCTACCCAAAAGGAAATGTCGCCAACGCACTAGAGCATGTACAACTGCTGCAAGCTCCAAATCATGAGTAGGATAATTAAGCTCATAGTCTTTGAGTTTACGAGACTCAAAAGCAATAACCCGACGCTCCTGCATAAGAACTGCTCCCAAACCCTCTAGTGATGCATCTGTACAAACAACAAAATCCTCTCGTCAGAATTGGAGGCTGCTAAGATGGGCGCCGTGGTTAACCGCTCCTTAAGCAATCTGAAAGGCTTGCTCACATTTTTTCGACCAATCGAACTTCTTCCTTTCCTCAAGAGAAGTGTGATAGGGTGAGCAATCCTAGAAAAGTCTGTCAAACTCGGTAATACCCACCAAACCCATGAAACTCCTCACCTCGAAGAATGTGGGTGCGGGCGATCCAAGATAGCTTTGTATCTTAGAGGGATCTACTGAGAGATACCTCGCTTTGAAATGATATGACCTGTCATGAATCTCTGTCTCTCACGAAAGAAGCTGCACTTTTCCAAGTTCCCATACAACCGCTCTCTCAAAACCTGAAGTACACGCCTCAAATGCTCCTCGTGTTCCTCCTCGGAGCGAGAATAAATCAATATGTCATCAAGGAACACTAAGACAAAGCGATCCAGAAATGTCCTGAACACTCCATTCATGAGGCTCATGAAGACAGTGGGGCATTGAGTCAAGCCAAATGGAACCACTTTGTGAACTCATAATGCCCATATCGTGTGCGGAATGTTTGTCTTATGGATGTCTGCATCTGAAATGCGCAATGATGATACCCCGACTTGAGATCGATTTTGGAGAACACTCTCGCCTCCCGCATCTCGATCAAACAAGTCATCAATCCTAGGAGCGGATAGCGGTTCTTTATTGTGACCTTGTTGAGCTGCTCAAGTCAACACAAAGCTTCAGAGAGAACCGTCCTTCTTCTTTACAAATATGTGGCGCTCCCAAGGAGATACACTAGGGCGAATGAGACCCTTATCCAACAACTCCTCTAATCAATCTTGAGCTCATGAAGCTCGGGTGTCGTCATCCGATAAGGTGCCCTAGAAGCTGGTGCTGATCAGTACTAAATCAATGGTGAAATCCACCTCTCTGCGGGGTGGTAACCGAAGCTCTCTGGAAAACATCTGCATACTCCCTCAAAACCGCATGATCATCTAAAGGTGAATGCTCTGGAATGCTCTCAGATCGATCACTGATAGTGATGGCAAACAACTGACAACCCTTACGCATGCTCCGCTTGAGTTGCTTAGCTGAAATCATGCGCAAGGAGATAGGTCTCTGCATCCCTGATATAACAACTACACTCCCAAGATCATCCTGACACTCAATGACCTTATTCCTGCAATCCACCTTAGCTCGATGAGACTCGAGCCAATCCATACCCAAAACTACCTGATAGGAACCTAAAGGAATAACTCGAAGGTCAAGCGTAGTGGAGAAGACTCCCAAATCAAGTATGCAACTCTCCACATACGAGTCCACGGCGAGTTTGGCTCCAGAGGCCAACTCAACCTGCCAACTATCTGGGTTGCTAGCCACCACTAGCCCACACTGGTCCACTATAGAAGGAGATATAAAAGAATCTGAAGCACCTGAATCAAAAAGTACTGAGACAGAAATACCCCTGATAGTACCTGTCGTCTCAATGACCGTGGCCTGATGCTCGGCCTGGCGGTTGTCAACCGCTGCATAAACACGATGGGCGCGTCCTACGTCACCCACCGTCTGCTCGGATCTAGCAGCTCTTTGAGCATCCATGGTATTGGGTTTGTGCGGGCACATGCGCACATAGTGATCTGGAGATCCACAAATAAAACAACCTCCTGTACCCCTCTGAGATGGGGTCCCTCCTGTACTCTGGTGTACTGATCCTGCTGGTCCAACCCTAGCAGACTGCTGAGTGCGAGCTGGCTGTGTCTGCTGAGTGCCCTGCCTCCTATCTCTGGCTCCACTAAAACCACCTCTAGAAACACCTCTCTGAAATCCCTGTGTCTGCCTAGCCCCCTGCTGCGGGTGGCTCTGCTGCTGTGTCTGTCGCTGAGGGTGCGGTGGAGCCCTCGTGGCTGCTGGCGGAGGCCAAAATCCTCCTCTAGGGGGTGGTGCAGAACCTCGTGACCTCTGACTCTGAAATGCCTGTATCCTCTCCTGAAACTTGCTCTTGTTCCTATCACGATGCTCCTGTGCCTTGGTCCTGTTCTCCTCAGCTAAGTAGGCCTTCTCAACGGCCTTCTCAAGAGTGGGAGGAGATAGCATCCTAACTGCTCCTGCTATGTCTGCATTGAGCCCTCGAATGAACCTGTTAACCTGCAATTTCTCATCTTGCAGGTAATCCACGTACTGAAGAAGATCCAGGAACCTGCTCTCATACTGCGCTACTGTGCCAGATCCCTGTCGCAAGTCGTGAAACTCGTCGATCCTCTTCTGAACAAAATGCTCTGACATATATCGCGCCCTGAAACGCTCCTCGAACAACTCCCAAGTCACGCCTCTCGGGTCGATGGAGCTTCGCTCCTCATTCCTCCACCAAACGCCTGCTGCGTCTCGGAGGAGGTGTATGGCGAACCTCGCCTTGACGTTGCTCTCGTAAGAGTGCAAGCCAAAGCAACTATCCAAGCTAAGGAGCCATGACTCAGCCCCAAAGCCATCTGTGGAGCCGGTGTAAGTGGGCGGCTGCAAACGAAGAAGATCCCGGATCACACTGCCTGTATCTCGATCCTGGTGATGTAGTCCAACAGGCGAAGGGAGTCGCCTATCCTCGAAAGGTCCCTCGAGACTGTGAGATCGGCTACGACGGAATGAGGCTGCCCTCTCGTGATGAACGGAAGGGCTGCGTGACCTCTCCCGCCTCGGTGTGTCGTGCTCTGGCGGCTCCGAATGCGCGTCCACGCCTATCGGCTCCTCGTCTCCCAAAGATGCCTCCACTCTCGTCTCCTGTGGCTGTGGTAGGCGCTGCTCCACAACGCCTATCAGCTGGCGTAAGGCCTCTAATATTCGAGGCCCAAAATCGGGCGTCATTGGCTCCTGCGTAGATGCGCTACGCCCCATACCTCTGGCTGATCGTCCTCGCTTAGGCGCCATCCTGCGCACGAGGTGAGCGAGCAGTTTATTAATTTAAAAAAAATTAATGGAAGTGGGTGGTTTATTTTGTCTGTTTAGTTTTATTTATTTAGTTAATTTTGTTGTGTTAAAATTGACATTAACTATTAATTACCCAGTGGTCCGCGAGTGCGAACCCCAAGCTCTGATACCAACTGTAATGCCCCTTCCAGGGACATCGAAAAACACATCAATAATGACTAGAAATTTTAGGGTAAATTTTTTTTTTTGAAGTGTTTGGTTAAATACTAATACATCTTGTGCAACTTTTTCCCAGTAACTACATGCTTTTTCATACCATTAATTTTTTTAAAATCTAAGATGTTTACTAACCCTAACTCGAATTTAATTGTTTAATTATGTTTTAATTACACTAGTGTCCCATTTGTCTCCTTGTTGTTCCTTTCTTTTCTATTTCTCTTCTCGATGGATGTATGCTTCTTCGTAAAGGAAGGAGCTTTTGGGTTTCATTTGATTTTGCATTGAATATATGGTAAATTTTAAACAATAAGGAAACAAACATTACTATACCTTTGCTTTGTTTTCTTACACATATCTTCATGTCTATGCATTTGTTTATTGATTATTTATTATTATCGTTATATATATTTATTTATTTATCTTATTTCTTTTTATATTTGAAAACCCTCACTACTTATTCTTTATCTTTATATATATATATATATATATATATATATATATATATATATATGGTTAGTTTTAAGATTGTAAAATATATATATATATATGTGAAATCAAAACAATGAAATCATATATATAGATATATATATATATATATATCTATATATATATATCTTTGCTTATTTATTTATTTATTTTTGTTTTAACACTATCATCACAAAGCATATATACATGTTTTTAACTATATGATGACAAACAAAATGGTATGCTTAGGGTTTTTTTGTGGAGGGCGGAGGAAAAGCGGCGGGTTTGAAGGAAGGCGCGTGAAGGGGAAAAAAAGGGCGGAGCAGAAGGCGGGCGAGGTGGTCGGTGGCGCGAGTGGGATTCGCACGGGGCGGGGTGAGTCTGCAAGTGAGCAATGGGCCGAAAGGAGCTGGGGAGGCGGGCGGCGCCGCTTTGGGAGGCGGCGAGAGAGGGGACGGTGGGGCGGCGCCCCCACCTCCATTGCTGTTGCGCAGCTGCCGCGCCAAGGGGGGAACAGGATTTTGGAGGGGGACGGGGCGAGCCGGCGGTCTCTGCGACAGTGCAGCGGTAAATGGTGGGGGCCGAACTCCCCCCCACCATATTAGGTTTTTTTTTTTTTTTTTATATAATAAGCTTATACATCCTATTTATACAAATAAATATATATATATATATATGTATTTTTCCATAAAACAACATATGTCTCGCCTTAAACACAAGCATGGATATAATATTTTTAAAATACATACATATATATATTTCCAAAAGGATTTCTTTGGCAACTATCAATGTCATTGTTCTCAGCATGTCCACTTTCCTTTGGGCAACAAGTAAAACAGTTTGTTTTTTTACAACACTTAGAAATAAAAATATATATTTTTCCATATAATAACATGAGATCTTATTCCACCTAAAAAGCATGCACAAGTAAATGTACAGTTTAAAATATAAAAACCAGCCATATGCATTTACCCCTATAACATGTATTGGAAGGAAACAAACCATTTTTCAATATAATGGAAGACTACTTTTAAAGGAAAAAAATTTAGCATTAAAACTTTCTCGAATGTTATGATTTCAAGAAGCTATGGTAAGGGAAACTAAAGGTAAAAATTCTTCCAAATAAATCCCATCAACTAACAATTCTTTCATTTCAAAAAGAAGTTACCTACATGTTTCATGCTCAAGAAATCAACCATTACAATACTTTATCCTGCTCAAATTCACATAAGTCACAATACATATCCACCCAAAAAGGGGTCTAATACACTATCTTTTCAAGACAAAAGAAGCTCTCACAAGTCATTCTTATCAAGATACAAGGAGCAAAAGAAGAAGTCCAAGAAATGGTGAAGGAGACAAGGAGAAATTCCAATTTGACAAGTGTCTTCATGAGTCTTCCAATGGCTTTCCAACTCCAAAATCTTTCAAGGCCAACACAATGAGAAAGGGCTTGTTTAACCACCCAACCTTTAGGCATCATCACATGCCTATCCCAAGGTTGGGATGCATGCTAGCCTCCCCCAAGCCCAAGGGAAAGAGGATAGCTAACCAACACTTGCACAAGGTAAAGGGGTAGACAAGAATGAAACAAACACACAAACTTAAGACTCACAAACAACACAAGATTCCAACAAACAAGGAGGAGAACCCATGTTCATCCTCCAAAAATGGGGAAGAGAGGAGAAAGTTCTCCTAAAATGGAACATCAATATTACTTGCACATTGAACACAACTTCTTAACCTCCTTATTGCTCCTTAATCACAACAAGACCCTCCTTATTCCTCCCCCTTTCTCCAAGTCCTCCTTGGAAGGATTTTCAAACCCCAAAAGGGGGTTTCCTTACCAAGGATGGGGAAGGAGATTCAAGCCAAATGAATCCACTTCCCCACCTCAACCATTGAGGGAAAAATAATAGGACCCTACAAGGCTTGGCCATCAAGCCTTGAGGGTTGAGAGGGAAAATTCCCTCTCTCTCCCCCACACTCCAAACTCCCTCATGCCATATGATGGAGGGAGTAAGAAAAAAAAACACACACAAACAACACTAAACTTCAAAAATAAACAGATTTCAACAAACAATTTAACAACTAAATAAAGCAACACATCTACAAGATCTAAGAGCCTACCTCAAGGAAAGCTCTCCAAAAAGCTTCCTAACTTCAAGACTTCCACCCTTAGCTCCAAGCAAATCCCAAGCTCCAAATCACCCAAGCATCCAAGCAAAAAAATCCAAGCAAAAAGTTCATTTTTTTCTCCATGAATGAGAATATGAAGAGGAGGAACCAAGCATCCTCACAAATGAGGGGGTGACATGTGTCACCCCTCTCCCTCCTCATGGTCAAAGATGCTAAGACAAAAGAGAGAAAGGGTAAAATTCTCTTTTTACCCTCTTCTCCCAAATTTCCTCAAATGTTAGCAAGACAAAACTAGTTGCATTTTTGAAAAACACACAAATCCACATCCCTTACATGGATGTGACAAAACAAGGGTAGAAAGGAGGGAAAACTCCTCTAGCCTTGAAAACAAGCCCCTACCCATTAGGTAGGGTCCAAGGGCTTATTTTTGTGATAGGGGACTCCAAGCTACAAAGGGGTCCCCAAAATACCCAAAATACCCTAATTTCGGGTTTTGCATTTTGGCACAAGGGTAGAGGGTGTGGGGACCACCCAAGGGTCTCACATGTGACCCTTAACCCTTGTGATTAAGAGACTAATTAACAAAAACAACAATTTAAAAGAAAGTGGGATTATTAACTCCCAAAGCAAGTTTACCACTTTACTAACAACCCTAAACATAATTAATAAATTAAAGCAAAATACTTTACATACATTGGGCTCACTCAAAGTGCCCAAAATTAACAATCATCTATCCTAGGGCTTCACACAGTGAACATGGCTAGGACTCAGCCCATGGGCTGCTTGTGCAATTTTTGAGTAACTGGCCTGAATCCCACGTTCTCCTGTAACCTGTCACCTGCACACTCATTGCACACATTAATTGCACCTGTCCAATACAATATGATTAAATGACATAGTAAGATATCAATGCATGCTAAACTAACCTAACATCCTACTGAAATCCAGAAATAACAACGTGCACAATTATATTCCATTTTTCAAAAGTTAGACAAGATGATAAAACGACATATAATCCCATCATGCAACAACTATCCATCAATGTAATTAGGTTCCAAGCACATCATATTCATTAGTTACCATGTCATAACAAGAAAATGCGACAATAAGAAATTATGCTAAATCGCGCTATACGCTGAATGTCACACATGTCTAATATAATCAAACGTCTAAAGTAATGTCCCAGATATCACCAATCTTTGTCAAAATATGTCTATGAGCAAATAAACAACAAGCTACTTGAGTGAAGAAAGTGTGGGCACTACACATGCAAGGATGCTTGTAGTCCTTATCTACTTATTGGTCACCCTGTCTCAACTATCATTTTTGCTTGTATTTTTTTCCAAGGTCCATTTCAGCCTTGCCTTTTCTCATTGTAGTTTTAACTATGTATTCCAATCTAGGATCTTGAATGTGATATTATTGGCTTATGCTTTAGCTTGTTGGAGTAAATTGATATACTCACACAATAAGATGATTACATATTTTACTTCCTTATTAGATTGAGTGAATTGGAACTTCACCTTTGTTGCAGCTTTCTTTATCTTGCTAAGTGTCTACAAGTTTACCACCAAAGTGGTTGGTTTCTTTTGTTCATTCATAACTTGATCACCTATAGATTTTGTGAATAGTTGAGGAAAATTATCTTCAATATTTAATTTTAGGCCACACAATGTCTTCTCGTAATTTTTCTTTTAGTTGGGCCAATTGAGTCGTGGTTGTACTAATGTTTGATTAAAGTATACGAACTACCTCAATTTGTGTTTGGAGTTGTATCTTCTCAATAACTACCTCCACCATGGCTTGTGAGGTTGTCATTTTTACATTGATATGAGTAATATTTGGAACTTATGCATGTACATGAGATGAGGGAAGAATGAGCTTACGATTTCTTGTTTGAACCATTGATTTCACTACCCACCAAAATATTTTTGTATCTCTTGCTACAAATTCTTATGTGGTGGTCAGCTCTGAACTAGAGCTTCCTATCTCCATAGTGTTATCTTTTGGATTTTGTTCATTCTGTGCATTGTTTGGATGCACTTGAGGGGTTTTTATAGGTTGTGTAATATATTTTGGTTGATCAAATTGTGCTTTCTTGTTATTCTATTCCACCTCTATTTTTGTATGTGTGACTACTTTCTCCTTCATAATCCAAGAATTTTCTTCTACTTATGCAATGTGTTCATGCAATGTGTTTCTATTCTACCACTTTATTATTATGTTCCTTAAGTTATTATGTATCCTTCTTGGATTGTTACTCCTTTTCCTTTCTCTTATATTATACTTATTTCTATTTATCTTATGTTTCTTTCTTAATCCTTTCTTCTTCTTCCTTCTTTTGTTTCTCCTTACATTGATTTTATTTGAGGATTTTCTTTTCTTTAGTTTTCACATGATTTAACAAATATAGAAATGGTGCTAAACCATAATTGCAGAGTCACAACACAAAGATAAACAATAAAGTACAGATCTAACCTAAGCAATAAGCAATTAGAAATTAAAACCCTAAGTGCAAGAGATGGAATAAGAGACTTAGCTAATTTCACAATAATCCCAAATATTTTCCAAGCTGAAAAACTAATGGAATAGGAAGAAAGAATGTCGCAACCGAGCCAGAAAAATGCATAACCTTCTCAAATGTCAAGACTAGGGTGCCTGGATTAGGTCAGGGGCATCTCAGGCACCAGATACCTTCTATAGGCACTTGTGTATGCGAGAACCTCAGAAAATGATTTCCATTTTTGTCACATGAGTATCGCTATCCTTCGTTGTTGATCATCCGTAAGTCACTAGAAGATCGTTGTGTTCACCTGTAACTTGCAAAATGAAAGACCTCCTACAAAACCCAAAACACATCAAATATTAAAAAGAAAAAGATGCAAATGGGGAGTCGATCGAATTTGACCAATAGTCACCCAATAGAGTGAACTTACAATTGAGCACTACACTACATCTCAGGCTCCATGTAGTTTTGCGTGCATGTGTGAAGAATTGTTCCCTAGGTGGCTCTTATACAAGATGCACTGGATATTGAGTAATAACTAGATGTAACAATGTAAATAGATGTGTGGATGTCAAAATGAAATTCCCCTCCTATGAAGTGTATGCAGAAGAATGCAGTCCCTTGTCCCTTGAATGAAGCTAGATGGATGCTTTGATGCTCTTGAAATGCCTTTGGATGCAACCTTAGGTGATAGTAATAGATGCTTAGAGCTTGGTCCTTTATTATGATCACATAGCTTTGTATTTATATGATTTCCTTGTTTTAATTTCGTAATTAACATCTAAAAGGATGAACACCAAGAAAAAAAGATTCCTAAAAGATAAAAGAGCCCTAAAAGGGGAGAGTAAGATCTGAAAGAGGTCGGGGCGCCCCAAAGGGAAGAGGGCACCTATGCATGCAGCGTCTTGGCTGGGCAGTGTCTCAGAGCCAAGAAAGATAGAGTAATGAAAGTCAGACTGGGTAGTGGGGTGTGCAAGACCACAGAGAAAGCAAGAAAGAAAAGAAAGAGGCTAAAGATAGATGTCAATTACTAGTTTTCTCACTTAGGAATCATATGAATAGTGGTATGTGATTAGGACCTAGAAATGTACCCAAGTGCATGATTTAGTGTCTACAACACGTTTATTTATTTAAAAATAAATTCCTCTTCTTCCTTGTGCTTCTACTCCTCCACATCTTGCTTTTCTTTTCTCCCCACCTCATCTTTCTTTTTGGTCTCTTATTGTTCTATCTTGCACAATTGATCAACTTCCTTTTCCTCGACAATGTGCTCTTCTTCTTCTTCTACCTTCTTGATGGCTTCCTCATATGTTTCCTCTATTTGATTCTTGTTTTTCTATTATTTTTACTATTATTCTTCCTTTTTAGTTTTTCCTCCTTGTTTATGATTCTATTCCACTTCTATGGATTGCACAACTCATGGTACTTACACTAAAGGTTTATTCGTACGAGGAATTATAGCCTCTAGTTATAGCTTATTCTATTCCACACATGTTTCTTTGCCTCTTGGTAGATTTTGGAGGACTTGATTTCTCTTATGGAGATGTGGGAGGAGAATTTTATACCTTTGTTATTTTGACTCTCATGCGAGTCTTAAATTTTCCCATGGTTTATGCACAAAATGATCTTTCTTATGAATCTTTCTTTTATATTTATCGCACTTATATTTATTGAGCTGTTTATTATCCTACCAATGATCCCTTTCTTCTCACTGCCGACACTCTAACCTATAAGTTTCATATATTTTGAAGGCATACTCTGCACATTAACCTAAAGGGGCTCATCTTTTTTTTTTTTTTTTTGTTGTTATACGAAATCACTAGGATTTATTCTTCTACACCAACCATGTCAATGATATATATATATATATATATATATATATATATATATATATATGAATCCTAATCCTTTAGTATTTTCACAATATCGACTCTAGATGGTCATGTGTTACATTATCTCCTCTTATCTTGATCACAATGGAGTGAAACATAAGTGGAACTTGAGTCATATCTTCATCCCTAAGCTTATGAGTTAATTCATTTGATATCCTTATTGATTTCCACATATACCACTCCATCTCTTCGGAGAATTGCATCTTTGTTCCCATGTCCTCTAGCAAAATAGTGTGCACTTTACTTTTTCTGACCTTTAGCTTGTCAAATTCTAGCTTTGCGAACCAATTGGGAAATCTAGTGCCTACATCCACTTATGGTTCAAAATTTTTAGGTTACAAAATCATCTTTTATTTTCCCATTTCTTTATTGTTGTTTGCGGGTCTATCATTCTACATGTGCTATGATTGTTGTTTGTTAATTTTCTGTGAGTTGTTGGCCTCCCGCTATAGGTTTTATCGACTGCTCATTCGGTGCACAATGGTTTCACGTGTAGGAATCGTCCCATACTACATGCTCAAATTTTACTTATCTTTTTCCATCTCAATAAAAAAGGTAGTTTCTTAGGATGTTCAGTCTTATCACCTTTTGAGCGAAGTATGATGCCATCATGCAACAATTTTAGCTTATCATATGTCATTGTGTATGTGTGTACTTTCTTTGGTATCCAGGGGATTTGAATTGATTGTTTCTCTAATTTTACCCTCCCATATTCCCACATTGTGATTATCTTCATATGTCATGTATGGAATTTATGGAATGCACTATGAACATTGCTCATATGGGTAGTACGCATCATCCAATTTTATGATTTTTCAAGGGAATTCCAATGTGTAAAACACAACAAGATCACTAACCATTAGTATAAAAATGTTTTTCCATATCAAATTTAATCACCTTTTGTATATTGATATTTACTTATTAGGCTAGTTAAATTCTTCATCTTACTCCCACATTCTTGTGACTATATCCACCACACCAAGCGATGTTTGTTTTCTTCCTTGGGTATCTTGCAAATATATTTAGGATATTATATCATCTAGGACTTGAATTTAATGGTTTATAGTCACACGCAAAGGGATCTCCCTTCCTTTACACATATTACCATATGTAGCCATCATTTTTACTTGACCATAGGTCTGGTTCTTTTGTAAGTGAGAATGGATATTCCCTTATTAGATAACCCAATGGCTTGGGATATTATATCATTGTTGATGAAAATCACATCTTGTGCATTGAGCCATATCACACCATTATTTTAGAAAATCATGATGGTTTACATCATCTTTAGGTGCTCTCCCAAGTATGAAAAATTTGGAAGTGTCTCCATCATGGGTCTTTAACTACAAGTTTCCCTCTTTTTACTTCATCATTTAGTGCAATTCTTTCTGTGCCCCAATATTGATTGGACCTCTCTAAGAGATCATGACGTGGTAGACCTATCCATTTGATATATTATAGAATTACACCAATATCCATATCTTCATCCTCTATAATAATTAATGCCAAAAATTTGATCCCTTATTCCTTCATCATCCCATAAAAATTCGAGGACATATTGGGTGAGTAAAGGCGTAGGTCATTTTTTGCTTTATCTATTTACTTCTCTCTCAACATAGCTATGGGACTCGAATTTTGGAGAACTTAGAATTTTGAACTCAATTTTTTTATGCTCTCGCTTCTCACTGGCACAATTTTTCAATTTTTACCATCTTTCTCCTCTTCATATATTCTAGGGTTTTTATATGTTTGTTTTCCATCCATTTGTGGCTTGATTTACCCTCTCAATTGTACTCATTATTTGCGGATTTTATTTTTGGATCTTGACTTTCCTCTTCATTCCAATTGCCACAAAATCATCTTTCTTTGATGTCCAATCCATGTGAAATATTTTAACTTGGTAAGATTTCACTTTTAAAATTCTTTCATTCTTTTTAGTTTGACACTTTTCTTGTCTTCTTCATAATTTTTCAAGACTTATTCAAATTGTTTGACTTATTAATTGTTTCTTTCCCACATTTGCAAACTCATACATTTAATTCAAACATCAAGCTAAAACATCAGTCCCACATTTGATTGCTAAAAGTGTCTCGATCATCTCTATGGAAAAAAACAAGACAAAACATCCGTCCCACATTTCAAGCTCTTGCAATAGTTTTCGATATATTTTATTTATCTCGAATCAAACATATTTTCCTACCGGATTTACAATCAAAATAAATATTGATTGTGATCTAGAAGTTGAATTAATGATAACAAATTCTTTGTCAAACCAAGGACATACAATACATCTAATAACCTACAATTTCATGAACCAAGAGGTAAAGAAATGTTCCCAATACCTTGGACAGTGTAGGAAGAGTCATCACCCAACGAGACATGATTTTTGGAGGGTGTGTCTCTCATTGTGGAGAACCAATCTTTGCATCCAAATCATGTTTCGAGTGGTTCACAAATCAATGTACCAGACAACACTAGAAGACATGGTTGCTTCACTTAAATGTGTAATTTACAAGAATTCCTCCTCATCCGAGTGGTCCTTTTCTCAACAATATTGCCTTACCGATAGATTTTATTCCTCCGATTCACCTTATTCTATTATTTCTTATAGTTAGATTGTCCCTATTGAGATGGTTTATTGTTAGGTCTGGAATTACTAAATGACCATTTCTTGTATGTGTTGTACCAAAACCTTTCAAATCATGTCCTCTACTGCAAATAGGAAACTTTTTATTCTTCTTGTCCCCTTATTGATGTCGGTTTTGGGAATTATTGGAAGAATGAGATTTGTTCTTCCCTTTCTAATGAGAAGAAATTTCCTTCTCTTCTTCTTCATCTTTGTTGTACAATGATTCTTCTTATTGTAACAAGTTCACTAGCTTCTCAAAATTGATGGTCTTATCTGATAAATTGATTGTCATCACAAAAATCATGTATGAGGGAGGAAGTGCTCTCAAAATAATGGGAATGAGAGCATCATCTGATATTTCCTCTCCCAGGGCTAGAAGTGAAGCCCTCAATGTTATAACTCTTCTCAAGAAAGCCTCAAATTTCTCATTAGGCTTGAATTTCAATGTATGTAGTTGACTCAACAAATTCAATATAGTATTCTTATTCTTGGCCTCATACCCTGTTCTCATCTTATCTCGTGGTTCTTTGTCCATTCCGCATCTTGAATGCGTGGTTGCATGTCATCAGACACTATAAATAAGATGATTAATTTGGCCTTTTGATTGTCCCTATCAAACTGGTGATGCTATGTTGCATCGTCTGTAGATCTGGTTACTGAACCATTGACAATAGACCATAGTTCTTTAAACTCAAGTTGAGTTTGAATTTTAGTCTTCCATGTGGCATAGTTATCACCATAGAACAACTGTGAGTCAAGCAAAAAGAAATTTGGAACATTTTTGGACATAGTGGTTTATTAGAACTTCCCAACTAAATGGCTCGTTAGACAATGCAAATCAATACAATACACCGAAAAAAATGAATTTAGCTTCTTGTGAGGGAAAAATTTACTAGTAGGAAAAATATTTTTTATTTTTGGGCCCTACTTGGCTCAAGATCTCTATAAGGCTAAAAATGACCATTTCCCACAAAAACAACAAAAATATGCCATTTTAGGTAGTTCCCCTTAACAAAAGT